>JAQPZY010001374.1:1415000-2015000 GCA_029931535.1 Margaritifera margaritifera
AATGAGAGATTATTTTCACAGTCTGCATTTTTTATTTTTGTCACCAAGGCATATGAGTAAATAATATGGGTATGGCTTTCTATTGGAAAAGTTTGTAGAGAATTATTCAGATGTTAATGGGATACAAATTATAAAATTCCCCCTCCGTGCTCTAACTTAAAGAGAATTGTATATAAGCAATCACTACCCCCAATCGCAACAAGGTCTCCGTTCTCGGTTATAGTTTATATTTTCACAAAAGTTGAGTAAAATTTCTACCTTAGTATACTTAGCTCTGGGTAATTACTGTTCAATCTGGTCGATGTAGCTCCCACCCCAATGATGTAACTCAGATTTCTTGTGTAATTACTGTCCACTCTGGTCGATGTAGCTCCCATCCCAATGATGTAACTCAGATTTCTTGTGTAATTACTGTCCAATCTGGTCGATTGTAGCTCCCTTTCCAATGATGTAACTCAGATTTCCTGGGTAATTACTGTCCAATCTGGTCGATGCAGCTCCCACTCCAATCCAGTCTACGATGTCCTGTGTGATGTTAAAACGCACTCTCTAATTTTCTCTCTCATCTGGTAAAATGCAGTTGTACCTTTTTTAACGTAAATTTTGATACCTTCCGCCGTCCTCCAAACTTCCTGCCGGTTTATCCAGAGATTTTTGTTCATCTTGCACGACATTTGATAAACCACGTCAGTTGAATCCAGCTTTCCTTAGTTCTTTCAAATAGACATTATGTTGTTTTTTCTCTCAGTAATGTAAGGCTTCTTGAAGGTTGTGATCCAATTTTGGTTCAGTAGTTTATTGACTGTATTAGACAGTTGATTGTATTAGACAGTTTTCTGCTGTGAGTTGCACGTTAGTTTTGAAATGCTCTCAGCTGTGTGATACAAATACGTATACAGCAGTGTGATACAAATACGTATAACGCTGTGTGATACAAATACGTATACAGCTGTGTGATACAAATACGTATAACGCTGTGTGATACAAATACGTATAACGCTGTGTGATACAAATACGTATATAGCTGTGTGATACAAATACGTATAACGCTGTGTGATACAAATACGTATAACGGCTGCTCTCCCATTAATTTTTTCTGCCGTCGATGTGCCAGTGATCACAGTAAAAGTTGTATTTGTTTTAATTGAGAGTTCGACTAGGACTCGTCTTCTGTGTGATCCTGCAATCATGAAAAAAAAAATAACTCAATGAACCTATCAACCAGCAAATATGCTTTTTTTTCTAGTATGCTTGGAACACGAAGATAACCCTTTCCTTTCCAGTTCTGGATATGTTATCTCCCCCCCCCCATTTTCTCACACACACCCTCCACACACACACACACACACACACACACACCTTTTATGAGTCAAATGACACTCATATGGATTAGCAATTCTGAGTATTCGCACTTCTTTACATTTGAAGCGATTGGCTTCATTGTTATCTCTGCGGGACTTTCTCAATAAATTCTGTGCCTGTTCAAGTATGTTTGAAGTCGTCCGTGATGGTGACAACAAAATGCCACATGTATACTCTGTGGATAAACTATTGCCTATAAAATGAAAGTATTTATAATTATAGAATATAAACGGTAGAATGGAATTTTGTCTTTTAGCAGTATTAATATGACTTTCATTTTTCTATTACAACACTAAGTTGATAATTTATATAATGTAGTTAAATAAAGAGTGAATAAATAAAGAACATCAAATGGAAAGAAACGTGGATTTATGATACCAACGTGGATTTATGATACCAAACAAGTATGACATAACGAGATGTTCTAATGAAGGTTGATTGTTTTGTTTTTGTTTGCTTTAACAGCACTTTTAACACATTATTGGCTATGTGATACTGAGGTAATGGGAGCTAAGTACCTTTCCCAAGGACACACCGAGGCAGCTGACTGTAGGAGAAAATGTTTGTTTCCTCGATGTTAATCATCACTGAACTTGTGTTCTACCAAATGGAAAACAGCAACTATGAGATCTGTGTTGCTATCTTAGTGTGAAAGTGTCCCTTACGCGTGTTGTGATTCTGCCAAAATCAGTCTGCATTAGCGGTGAAAATGTTCACTCGGTCCGTTAAAATTGTCTGAAATAGAAGCTGAAATGAATTGCATGAGAAACCGTGTGTACAAATCGACCACTTGTGCACAAAATAATACCAGCAATCACATTTGGATCTCATTAGCAGAATACTTTTACGTAACAAATGTACCCTTTTACATACGGCAACTAGACCAAAAATATTTCCGTGAAAATGTGACATATATTTTCGACAAAGTTTCAAAAATATTATTTGAAAGACACAACTTACATAATAAAGTTCAGCGCAAGCTTACAATATTGTTTCTTATTTTGTGTTATTTAATATATATGGCATGTTTTCAATATTGATATTGATATGTCCTTTTAAAGCAAGTATTCCATAAATATCTAAAGAACAGTTCTTGAATTTAGAGCAAACTCCAAAGAGACATATACAGAATGATTTAACATTAGAAAGCAGTTAATCGTGATAAAGATTTCGAATTATCTCAGGTTATATATTAACATTTGGTCAAAGAGTACTACTTTTTTGGCATCCCAGCCTGCAAAGATAAATAAGATCTTTAATTAGGAAATCTTTGCATTTTTCCATAAGAAACTTACCCCAATAAAACTAACAGTATGCCATGCAAAGGGGAAGAACAAATATTTATATAGACTTCATAATGATGTGAAGTGGGAGCAAATTACTTGCGTGATTATAATCATTAAAATCGATAGGAACAAGACTAACACCGTCTGTACTCGCGTATAAACTAATAACAATTGCAAACTGCATAGATCCAGATATGCCGTTGCATAATGCGCCGGCAGATCTTGGTCTATGCAGTTTGTAAGGACTAATCAGTAGAACAAACAACATACCCCCTGGTCTGCCGGCGCATTATGCGATAGCAGATAGGGGTTTATGTTGTTTGCATTTGGAACCGACTTATACGCGAGTATGGACGGTAATACAATTAGCTAACGTAAATGATTAAGCCTCAAAGGACATTTCCAATTTCCATGAAAAGATTAAGCAATGAGAATGAGGTCAAGTGATATGGATATTTTAAACAGAAGCACATAGATGTAGACCTGGATCTAATAGTAGTCATACCAACATTTCAAATACTACTTGTCGGAATGAGTCTGATTAACCATCATATTGTTTCTCTTCAATAGGTTTTACAAAGCTATTTTATCTAACTTCAGGCGTCATATATTAATATTTCCTAATCTCTTCAAATTATATCTTACTCAATCCAAGACAAGCACATGATATTAGTTCTGGCAACGACAATAACTTGGATAATATTAAGGAAATCAAATGTAAAATAAATAACCCATCTCTGGCCCAGTAACATTATTCTATTACAAGAATAGAATTATAATGGAAGTTAAAAAATAAAAGAAACATCAACTCCCCATTATATGAAGCGCATGGAATTAATTTTTATCGCTTATATATTGCATCAGACCTTATTTCGTGGCGGATATTACCATCCAGTTAGTTTATGTCACTTCAATAGTAATTTGCACTATTTTATGATATTATGCCGCTAGCAAAAACCTCTATTTTGATGTTTCAATTTTCTACCCGATATCTAATAACTATTTTACTGTCTATCGAATAGAGGTGGAATTAAAATGTGGAATGAAGACTGATTTAATAGAAGCATTAAATATCTTACCTTTCTTTATGGTCGTAATTTTTTTTTTACAGATTAATAAACACATGCAATTATTTCTTGTACGTATCTCTTTTATTATCTATAAAGTTGTCTTTCCTAATCACTGTGTAAATTAAGACCCCTTTAACCCTTTGGAAACATTTTCCTGGTACGAAGGATTTGATATTAATGATAAGTGTTTGTATTTTTTTTGCCCATCTGCCTGCATGTTCCTAACATCAGCAGTACCAGGTGTCGATTTATATGTTGTTACAATTTTGGGGACATAAACAGATGCAGGCATTAACTAATATAAAAATACATCGGACTAAATCAAACTCGTTTTTCAAAAAGTAACCGAAATAGAGCCCTGATTGAAATGGTAGTAGTTATAGGGGACAATATAACCCCAAAAAATGTCACTATGGCCACAAGGGGAATTTAACATCAAGCTGGTATTTTGAAAAGGTGCCACTATGGCAACAAGGAAAATTAAAATGTTAAAAATGTCCATAGGTTTAACATTGTGGGTCGGTATGGCCACAAGGCAAATTTAATATTGCAAGCCACTACAGACACAAGGGAAAATTGAACATTTGAGGAGTCACTATGACCACAAGGAAATAATTAGCATTGTCGGTAACTTTTGCATCTAGCACAATTAATGACAATCCAACACACATCATTACTAACTTGACCATATTGAGCCAATAGGACGCTAATAAACTTAACATGGAAAGTTGACATGGCTGGGTGAAATTTAAAATGGTGACTGTAACGATATTATATAGGTAAGGAGCATACTTCTCACAGTGGATCAGCTTCCTTGGTTAGGATAATACCACGGCCACAACGATGTAAATTTGGTGGTAAAACCTGGAATATTTTATTAAAATCGCCAACACTAAAGATAATACTAAAATTCTGAAACTGACACGGAATTTACCTGAGGTTAAAAATCGGAACATATTTATTAAAAATTTGACATAGACTAACATTAATGCTAACATTATAGAACTGACACCAAATTTAGCTGAGACTTAAAAAAGCAGAATATGTTCTTAAATTGGCCGAGACTAAAAGTAATACTGCATTACTAATACTGACACAGAGTTTATCTGAGACAAAAGCAAGTAAAAACGGAATATCAATAATTACTGCCTAGACTTATAGTTGTACTAAAATTCCAAAACTGACACCGAATTTAAAAAAGATTGAAAAAATCAAGACTTTGCATTAATAAATATGGCCTATACTAAACATAATACTAAAATTACGAAATGGAAACAGAATAAAAAAGAAAAACAGTTGACAAAAATTCAAAAAATGTTATAAAATTTTAAATAATTCGCACCATATTAAAAATGGTACCAATTTTTAACAATTTTTAAACAAAATTGCAAAAAGAAATTAAAAGATGTAAACATTTTTTTCCCACAAATTTAAAATTACAAATTGCAACAAAAAAAAAAAAACAACATACTTTCTACAATTTAAAAAAATAATTAAGCAAAATATTAACAAATTGTTAAAAAAAGTTACAAGAAATATTATAAAACAAAACATAGCAAAATAATGGCCAATTTTTTTTTTCGCCAATTAACGAAACGAAGACAGAATAATATATTTACTATCCAGCATATCACTGCAGAGACAAAGGGATGGGAGACAGTTCATATACTTATATTTACTATCCCAACATACCATCACGCTTACAAAGGGAAATGCTAGCGTATATTTATATATTTTGTTTCATATTCACATAATTTCATACAAATGCAAATACACATAAACACACAGAGAATGTCAATTTAATAGGGCTAAAAAAAGATTGAGATACTGATAAAGTCACATCTAATTAAAGGCAATTATCTATTTTTACAATCAAACACCCACACATACAAACAAACCTGTGATGGAATGTAGAAGATATAAATGGTCACTAACACACGTTCTTAAAGACAAATATCTATATATGACAAGAAAAGAGGAAAAGGGAATAGGTGAGGATCACTAACTCCTACGCATGGACAAACAAGCACACATCCTTATTAACAAACAAACAAATACATTCTTATATACAAACAAACAAGAGTAGGGGACTATTTTCTAGCTGATTATGCATATATATCTGCATGCAAATATTCATACATACATTTAAACATACAATCATATATGCCAAACGGAGTCTTGACTCTTGTATCGGTATCTGGTTTCTACGTACTTATGATAACAGGTTTCTTTTTCTTGACTTTCTGGACATTATGGGGCCAGTGCTTTTCCTTGACTTTGTGGACATTATGGGCCAGTGCTTTTCCTTGACTTTCTGGACATTATGGGGCCAGTGCTTTTTCTTGACTTTGTGGACATTATGGGGCCAGTGCTTTTCCTTGATTTTGTGGACATTATGGAGCCAGTGCTTTTTCTTGACTTTGTGGACATTATGGGGCCAGTGCTTTTTCTTGACTTTGTGGACATTATGGGGCCAGTGCTTTTCCTTGACTTTGTGGACATTATGGGGCCAGTGCTTTTTCTTGACTTTGTGGACATTATGGGGCCAGTGCTTTTCCTTGACTTTGTGGACATTATGATGCCAGTGCTTTTCCTTGACTTTGTGGACATTATGGAGCCAGTGCTTTTCCTTGACTTTGTGGACATTATGGGGCCAGAGCTTCTCCTCTTGACTGATGTAATAGGCAGCTTGACTTTTATATACGGAGTATTTTGAGTTTCCCTATAGTCTCGTTGATCGTTGTATATTTTCGACTCACTTTTTGAAAATTCCTTATCAGAAGTGCGATCTTCTGTTTATCTTCCATCTTCACAGGTTGAAAGTCTAAATGAAACTGAACGAATTGCCATCTTACGTCGGCTCTCTCTCTCTCTCTCTCCCTATATATATATATATATATATATATATAGTGTGTGTGTGTGTGTGTGTGTGTGTGTGTGTGAGAGAGAGAGAGAGAGAGAGAGAGATCAAATAAAATTTAGTATACCAGTGTTGTGAATATTGTCATGAAACGATCGCAAAAAAACTCTGAGTAGAAATTATATTCAACGTCCAAGTTAGTGACGACGGTATATCTAAACTGCTCTTTTTAAAATCTGGATTTGCAACTGAGGCAATCATTTTTGGATTCAGGAAAAAGAAAAAAGATAGCGTTGTGAATTTAATGTCAGATAAAGTATTATATCTGTACTCGATTCTATTATGCTTTTCATGGATTTAGGCAAATGCGACAACATGTTTGTTACACTTTATCAAAAAGCAAAGCCAAAAGTTTCTAAATTTGGCATAAGGCTTTTTATTTCAAATATTCTGCCACATATTTTGTTTGTGTTTTGTTTAAAACAGCAAAGTCTTAGTACATTGTTCATGTACATTGTACATTGAATGTCTGTACTTTTGAAGTAAAGAACAATTTTTTCCGTACCTGATAAAAACGGGAAGGTTAATATTGTCCACGAAATCGCTGCTTTATATATGAGTGAACGAATGGAAGAAAGAACGAATGAATAAAATTAATGTACAAAGAAATAATGGCTGTCTTTTTAAAACTAATAAAAGTTGAGAGAGAGAGAGAATGAGTACAATCGAAAAAACTGTATGCATTACCAGCATCATCATTACGACCAAGAGAGTCAAGATCACGCAGCAGTTAAAGTCGCAATAGAAGAATCCGTGGTCAATTTTATCGAACCATTGAGCAAGTTGACTGCGATAAAATTTCAAACGACGGCATACACTTATTTACACTGTCATATTCAAGGATTTTAAGTCTGAAGTTATCCGCAGCGTTTATCATTGACTTGTTTTTCCATGTTATTTGGAGGCCCTGTTTTTTAAAACATTTTCAATTATTCCCTTCCCACACGCTACATGCAATATCTATCTTTGATGATTCCATCCTACTTTCGTAAATCACGACTATAGGCCTTATATGAATATTTATTTTTGTGTTTTTCTTTCATACATACATACATACATACATACATACATACATACATACATACATACATACATACATACATACATACATACATACATACATACAATTTCTTCTTTTCTGTTTTGTTTTGAGTTGATTTGGCAATTAAGGATTCTTTCCCTCTTGTATGATCGTGACTTTCTCTGTCGTGGTAGAGATGCATATAGATTGAATGATGTACATAAAACTATATGTGTTAGTCAACACAGAACGTCCTCGTCGTCGGTGTGACTTCACTTGGGTCTATTCGAAGGAGTTTTTGTGATCGTTTCATGATAACATTCGCTCATGACATACTAACTTTAATTTGATTGTTCTATCTCTCTCGCTCTCTCGCTCTATATAGAGACCCGGCGTACGATAATATTATCGTTACTTTCAACCTATGAAGATGGAAGAACTCAAAAGATCCCACTTCTGGTGAGAGTTTCACAGGAAGTAAATTAAAAATACACAAGGTCCAACAAGTCCTATGGGGAAACTCAACATTACTCTCAAAATAAAAATGAGGATATCTTTACGTCTGTCAAGAGAAAGGGCACTGGGACCCAGAATGATCACAAAGTCAAAGATAAGCCAAGACAAAAGTTGTGTGGGTCACGAGCAGGGACATTGATCTTCAAAGTATCCAGAATCTCAAAGAAAACTGAAGGAAGAGATAATGGAGGATTTATTAGCAGGATATAGTCACACAAATGTACACGCTTATATACAATCACACAGACCCGGAGAGAGAGAAGGAGGGCTGTTTGAAAGTTTTTGTTTATAATTTTGTAATCTTTTAATTGTTTCTTAAAAATGTTAGAATTTTTAGTTCTCTTTCTAACACAAATATTTATTTTAACATTTTTGTACAACTTGTTAATTTTTTAAATTTTTTTTATTTAATTTTTTAAAATTATTTACAATTTTATAATTTTTAAACTTTGTAAATAGTTTTTATTCTTGTTTACAATTTTGTTAATTTTTTTTTTTTTAATTGTTTGTGTTGTATTAGTTGTTTTTCTATTTTTGTTTATAAATTTTCATCAATGATTCAATTTCCGTCAATGACTATTGTGATTTGTATGAATGTATGCATGTTACTCGTACCCACCCCCTCACCCATTTTTGGTATAAATGGTCGCATTTATGTATGTGTGTATGTATGTATGTATGTATGTATGTATGTATGTATGTATGTATGTATCTATGTATGTATCTATGTATGTATGTATGTATGTATGTATGTATGTATGTATGTATGTATGTATGTATGTATGTATGTATGTATGTATGTATGTATGTATGTATGTATGTATGTATGTATGTATGCATGCATGCATTTAAAAACAAATAGCAATAGTCCCCTATCCCTTATTTGTTTGTATGCAAGGATGAGTGTTTGTTAATAAGAATGTGTGTTTCTTTGATTTTTTGTTAATAAGGATGTGTGATTGTTTGTCTATGAGGAGGTGTCAGTGACCCTCACCTTTTCCCGTACCGCACCCCGTTTTGTTTATATGTGTGGGTGTTTGTCTTTTAGAACATGTGTTAGAAACCATTGCATATCCTCTACCTTCCCTCATCGGATTGTTAGTATGTGCTGGTGTTTGATAAGTCATTGCCTGTAATTAGATGTGGCTTTGCCCGTCTCTCCGTCTTATTTAATCACCCCTATTAAAATTTTCATTATAGTGTGTTTGGATGAAATTATGTGTGTGTGACTATACCCTGGCCCTTCCTGTTACATCTGTGACGGTATGTAGGATAGTAAATATAAGTATGTGGGACAAACTCCTTCCCTTAGTATTTGTAATGTATATTGGATAGTAAGTCTAAGTATAAGAAGTTTCTCCCATCCCCTTGTGTGTGAAATGATATGTTGCATAACAAATATAAATATTTCAGCTACCTCACTTCCCCTTGTATGTGGGATGATATATTGAATAGTAAGTCTAAGAATTTTCCCCAATCCCTTTGTCTGTGAAATGATATGTTGCATATCAATTATAAATATTTCAGCTACGTCACTTCCCCTTGTATGTGGGGTGGTATATTGGATAGTAAGTCTAAGTGTATGAGTCCCCCCCCCCCCGCCCCATCCCTTTATCTGTGTAGTGATATGTTCAACAGTAAATATAAGTATATGAGCCAACTCACTTCCGTTAGTATGTGTGATAGTATATTGGATAGTAAGTCTAAGTATATAATCTACCCATGTTTTGTGAATGATGTATGTGTATTCAAATCAAAACTTAAAAATACCCCACACTTCCTTTACATATGTAATGGTAAGTTGGATAGTAAATGTAAGCATATGAGCTACCCTCGGACACTTGTATGTATATAATGGTATACATGTGTATAAATGTGTATGAGAGCGCGAACCTTTCATTCACACCCTTTTATTTATTTTTTGAAATTGTTGTATTTATTTCTTTTTGAATGATTTGTTTTATTTTTATATTCATTTTTTATTTCTTTTTATCTTTGTTTTAAATATGTTATTTTAGAAGTTTTATTACGTTCTTTTTTCACTCGTTAATTGTTATGTTTTTTTTTTAAATTTCCTCTTGTGGCAATAATGACACCAATGGTAATTTTCCCTTGTGACTATAGTGACACACAATGGTAAACCTATGGAAATGTTTAGTATTAAATTCCCCTTGTAGCCATATGGACATCTTTTCAAAATGGGAGCGTAATGTTAAATTCCATTTGTGGCCATATAGTTTTCTTGACAGCTATAGTGACCCCTATAACTACTATCATTTCAATTAGGGCTTTATTTCGGTTACTATTGCAAAAATGAGCTTGACTTCGTCCGATGCATGTTTATATTAGTTAATGCCTCCATCCTTTAAGTATTATGTCCACAAACTTTTAATGTGAAAATATACATCGGGTTCTGATGCATGTTAGGAACATGCAGGCAGATAGTCAAAAACAAATATAGACACTTTCCATTCCCTAAATATAGCAGTTTCATAGTTTATATTGCTTTTTCCATGCCATGATGTTCTCAATCGGCTTCGCAAAGATCATGCAGTGAAATTTAAGTGTCTGAATGTATGTTCTGTGACTCTCATCTTGATTGGTAGTGTGTATAATGTTGGCTATAGTGATTCCTACAACTATCAATAGGTCAACAACAAAGAATTTTCCTACGGAAAGCCGTGTGATTTCCAGCTTAAAGATAAGTCCGGTTGTAATCACCCAAATCATAGATCGATAGCTCACGCAACCCCTTTTCATAAAGAATTTTAGAACGAGCTGATTCGATTATCTGAGGAATTCATGTGATTCGTGTATGCTTTTTCCGATACTACACAGCACGAGGCGAAGTGGTTATCCTCGTTATGGAAATGACGATAATTACGAAACAATATTCAAGTGTAGTTTACCTTCACATATCCCATTGAACGATCAATTGTTAGTGCATAGGCGACAATCTCGTGGAGAGAATGACTACTTCGTCTTGTTTTCCAGAATTGTGACTTCATAGCCAGAATAAGTCGCATTTGTTATTTTATAACTCGTATAATCGTTATGGACGAATATACACGCATAAGGCTTTTTTGAAAAATTGATACGAATGCCTTTGTTTCGCGTACGACACACACATTTCCCTTTTTATTCTTAATTTTCTTGACCATACTTCTGGGGACAAAAGTTGTTTCTGAAGTAGCCCTGTTCACTTCTGGACTGATGTAAACTTTGCTTATTGATTTTCACAATAACGATTTAGCGTACAGAGGATCAAATACAACGTTGAACCAAACTCTACGTTTTTACACCAAGATTTGATTTGTTGATCTAATTCACGGAATTTAAAAAGGCGACCAAGCAACTTGATCACATTTTGTCAGGAAAAGTGACACCATAAAGAACATTTAACGGAGAATACTAATTCTCCATAGAAACCTACTGGACATCAGACGTGTTATTGGATGTGTCTAGGCACAAATTCACAAGCAAATCCTTTTACGGTAACGTACCGAAATGAAAAAAAAAAGTATGGAAATATAGCGGACATTTTTGAGCAGTATCGGATGTTATTCCCGATTTTTTTTTAGAACAATGCTTCTAAATCATACATAAACCTAACCTTCCGTGCTCTATTTGCTGCATCAATCATGACAGATGTTGGCCACCATGCAATGCCAACAATGTTTACAAGACACACCAATAATGTGCCTTCCACGTAGATACACTATGTATCTGTGCTATCGACAAAATGTATAAATATTACTGTGAGATATAACTAGTCAACTGAGGTCACTCTCTAGTAATGAAGTTTCTTCTCAATCATGTATTATTTTACAATAGAGTGTTTGTAGATCTCTTCGCATCACAAATCTCTCTGCGAATTTTTGCTTTTTTATTAGAAACTACATTCGCAAACGACGAACAAGGAAGGAACAATTTGTGCGTTGGCAGGCGCAGTTTCAAAACCTGACAATGTGACCTTGACCTCAGGGACAGTTTGGGGTCATGATCTGGGCAGAGCTTTTACCACACAGCAATGTTACCTAAGTCAATGGCTACTGTACAAACCAAGATGGTCTCTCATTGTGGAAAGTTTGGAATGGTTAATTCATTTGTACTTTAATAAATGAAGACCAAATCTATTAAATTGGAAAAGAAAAAGGACTTATGCTGCCAAATGTCCTATAAATACTTTATACTGAAATACTGAATGAGAAGGGTTCACTAGAATATTTAAGCCAAAACTGGGATGAAAATATATGAAGTTATAAAATCCACTGAATTAAAAACAAATATCAAAATGTGATATCAATTGTAGATCATTCGCAGTTTGTATATGTAATAGAAGTGAATCGAAGACAACAGACTCACATTAAGCATCCCTCCCCCAACTGATTTGAAATCCTATACTGTGTTTCACGTGACCCTTGACACACGGTTTAAGTCAAAATGAAGTTAGATTATTTCTAAGTTTGTAAGCGGGTCATTGATTATTGTATACAGCTCGTTTGTTTCGCAATGGAACTGGTATAAAAGAAGTAAATGTATGAACCAGACTCAAACCTGCTTACTAGACTAACACGTATAAAGGTGGGCTACTCAGAGCTGATATGAAGGACAATTAAAAGTGACGGAGAGTACTCTTAAAGCAAGGAAACCTGCATCATGTCTGGGAGTCATCAAGTACAGTTTCACACACTGTAGAATCAAAACGGATGCACAATGTTGGAACTCGCATGGATCCCTCCGGTGATGCTAAGCGTCATCCTGGTCCAGATAAAATTATGCAGCCCGGTCAAGAGAAATTTGACTCAAACACAGAAGAAATTAACAAGAAGATGAATCAAAATTTAGATGAAAACACATTGTTGAATATTGGGAAACTGATAGAAATATGGAATGGTGAAGTCCAGAACGGACTCTATTGAAGATAGACATTGCATTGATTACAATGTAATTTTGTCTCAGGACAATTTATTTTATACAATAAAGTTGAAAGTGATTGATGAACCAGGATCCAGAACAGATACCCCAAACGTAGGGATTAATGTTGGACTTCAAATAACACAAATGGGAATAATATAACTATATTGATTTTGAGTGCTACAAATACACACCGATGATGAAAAATGGAAATAAAGAATATGTTCAGTAAAGTATACCAGAAAGCAGTGGAACTGAATTAAAAAGACATTAAGTAATTACTTGAAAACTATAAAAGAAATTAAATGTGCACGGCGGAAGTAGTCAAGACGAGCCTTCAAATATCAAGTGCGATGAGCGCTACAAATCGGTTCAATATCAATTAGGAACAAACGAGGACAGAATGCCTCTTGAGCTATGGGATTTGTTTGCTCTGACTCAATTAAACAAAATAAATGTATAGGACTTTATGTAGAAAACAAACTATGTATGCGATGAGCATATCGGAGGAACAAGGGGATAACTGCACGATGATCGGGGTTCAAGAAGATTGTACGGCTACTGTAAGATACACAGATCCCCTTTCAGAGTTTACAATAGGAGAAAAGCTCTGAAAGCAGATTGCAAACCAGAATACCAAAGTCAATTATAAAGCTATACAAGAGTGTGTAATAATGAATACAAAAAAAAGACTTGCTCTCCTGTAGAATTCAGTACAACTTCTTTTTTATTTTCTTAGTGTGTCTCAATTGAAGATTGAGTATTAACTACAATCCATGGAGCGATTAATCCCTGCTGATATGAAGAATATGAAATAAATCAGGAAAACATATTCTTGTTAACCACGTCTGGAATTCAGAATCGATTCATATACAACATATATCTTAGGAAATAAATAATTTGTCCTTTTTTAAAAAAAACCCAGAAATATTTGGTAAAGCTTTTGTCTTCATTCCAGATAGAATATAATCAGTTAATGTATAAATTTTCTTTCTAAAATTGCAAATAGGGTAACGGCTAAATCGCTAGAGGAAAATTCTTTGCTTCTTGGAGCATTTTGGGGTGAGGCAAACTATTCAAGCCAAATATTGCTCGAACTTATCTAACGAGACAAATCTGTCATTATATTTGTGTTGTAAATGTGACGTCTTGTAATGCATAGCCAACTTTCAACATACAATTGACTTGAATTATTAACGGAGACCACGCTGTCTCTACGCACCCTCTGCAATTTGCTCCAAATGTTAAAAAGATTTTTACATCTGGATGATTGTGACAAAACAGTAATATATGATGACCTAATAAGCAGTTTGAAAAGAATAGGTCAGCAAGAGTATAAAATGCAGAAAATTAAGGTTCTCACGATAATATTTACCTATTTCTCGGTGCAAGTTCATTTTATATTCTTTTGATTTTATGTATATATAGTATGAAATATGAAATTGTGTTTCTGCATCAATATGCAAAACGAAATTTAAAAAAACGTCACTGGACAGTAGTTACTGTAATATTTTGAACATAATGGTTGACCGTCACTGGACAGCAGTTACTGTAATATTTTTAACCTATTGGTTGAGTAGTTGGACACTATTTAATGGACTGCATTTATTTAATGAGGAAAATAAGTTGGTCAAAAAAGAATTAAAGTACTGTCGGATATATAAAAGAAAACAACTTGTGCACAAAGCTCCAAACACCAATGTATAATTCAGTTGTATCACTAGTGATATACTACGTTTTCATGACCATTCATCCGGTCTACAGAATTACACTGACTTTTATTTACCTCTTCGCATCTGATCCAAAAATGTTTTCATTCAAGACCGTCAGACTAAATACAGCAGGTACTATACAAATATTCATATTATAATGATTCTTTATTTCAATAAAATTATGACTCCGGTCTACAATACGGTTAAACTTCGATGAGATTGTATGGCAGAGACTGTAGTCATCAACAACTCTACTGCGGTGCAAATCTATTTAAATAATATGTTCATCAATTTTAACAAATATTTCTTGAATAAATATTACACAACATTTTTCAATAACTTATTAAGTTTTCGTTGGCTTTTTACGCGGGCTTTTTTACTGTTAGCCTCTTGATTCATATCTTTTTTGAATCAAAATAGTAAATAATCGATTTGATGTGTGTAATCTTGTAGCAGTACTTGATGGACAAGGTACGATAACCCCTTCCATTGTAATATGGAACCCTTTAGAACATGAATATTTACAGTTTTACCCATAAGGATTACATAGCGTGCCTAATGTTCAGGCCATGCATTACACAACTGAATTCTCAGAAGCGCTAGTGAAAATTGTTAGAATTAATTGCGTATGTAATTCCTGAAGCGGACGGTAGTGAAAAGCATGTAAGTTTGTATAAGAATGCATTGTTCGTTCATTAAAAGTCGTTCATCTGGTTCCGATGGGAGACCTCGCAATTCTACTTAACGCTGTTAAACTGGTGATGAAATATTGGTTCCATTATGCAAAGAGTCTACGGCTACCAGTGACCCCATCTCTCTCTCCCTCTCTCTCTCTCTCTATCTCTCTCTCCCTCTCTCTCTCTCTCTCTCTCTCTCTCTCTCTCGTGTGTATGTACATGTGTGTGATTATGTGCTTGTAAGAGTGTGTCTTTAAGAGTGAGTCATTGTTTGTAATTATGTGTGTATTAGTCTGTCCATCCTTCATGTTACATTCCCACGTTACATTTTCACAAAGCCTAATTTTACTCTCCTATAATATAAAAGTACACGAAGCATGACACTGAATATACAACTTGTTACATTCTTTTGACAAAATGCATCAATAGTACAGTGGAGCAGACGACACGATATTTTGCGAATTTCATACAGTGTGTGGACAATATTGTGTGTATTTTCTTCCTGAGCGAAACTTGGGATTCCCTATAGCACATTTGCTGACTTGTTTTGGATACCATTTCCCTAGAAATGAGAAAAAGAATTGGGGTTCCGTGATCATTAGTTATCTCTTTTCTTTAACTCGACAACGTAGATTAAGTCGGTGGGAAGGCGAAGCCGTGATGGAACTTTGGAATCCATGTCTCACTAATCAATTTTGTCAGCCCTGTTCACTATAACCTTTTTGTATTGTATTGTACTTTACATCTCCGCTCATTTTCCCATTTATAAAGTAGACACTGTACATGAAGATGAGGTACCGTCCTAATCCTCAGTCTTCATTATATATATATATATATATATATATATATATATATATATATATATATATATATATATATATATATATATATATATATATACACACACATATATATATATATGTTGTTTGTTTTACTGATTAGTTCTTACAAACTGCATAGACCAAGATCTGCCGGCGCATTATGCGACGGCTGATCTGGGTCTATGAAGTTTGTGGTTGGTAAGGGATAATACGCGAGTATATACGGTAAGTATGATTAGCTGCGCAGTTAAAAATGACACGCTTATCACATTGTTACGTAATTGTCACTGATTACGTCAGGATATAGCGGAGCTATGGATTCTGAGTATAATTGGGCATAAAATGATGTGATTATAAAAATGACAAATAATATTTTAATACATTTTGAATCATGGACATACTATTTATGTACAAAATCCAAGTGTACGAAACCTTGAGACATTATTAGAGATTTATGACTTGCCATATATCGGTATTTTTAAAAAATATATTCTTATTCTTTTTTTGGGGGGGGGAGGATAAATTTGCTGTTCAGAACTCCGATGCGATCCTAATAAACTTGTCATATAAATTAAACCTGACTCAACTACATATCTTACTCACGATGTATCAAATGAGAAGAAATGATTATCTTCAAACTTCCAAATTTGATAATTTTTAATATTTATTCATTGATTATTTTTACGGATGTTTGACGACAGTATCATTACTTATGCTCTTCTATGTTGGGGCGGTTAATTCGTAAAGTTTTGCACTACTTGGAACCTTAAGTATTTTTAAATATTTGTTTTTCAGAAAGGTAAATACTTCAACATTATACCAGAGATTATCCCAAAGTTTAAATTCAAGTTTGTTGAAGTAAAGTAGAGAACAAAAATAATTTATATATATATATATATATATATATATATATATATATATATATATATATATATATATATATATATATATATTTCATACCACAAACTATCTTGTTTTTTTTTTTTTTATAATGATTTGTGCGAGATAACCGCAAGCGCAAGGTAGTGCTTTTTGATGTAATCCCTTACTTCAGCACGCATGGACAATGTAAACAAGATCAGAGAAGTGAAACTAGAAATATTCAAAACATTTTTTAAAATAGAGAATAAGGACTGAAAGGTTTTGTGTCGTTGGAAACATAGTATCCTATTGTCGCCTGTATACACTTTCATTCTACTTAACCACAATGTTTCCTGCAGCCAGAAACCAAATTATCATAGCTAGGTAAGCTTAAAACGTCCGCAGTCACGTGGTGCACATGGTAGGGTCAACATCGCCATGCATAAAGTAAATAGAAACCTACATGCAACCTATTGTTTTATATTTGGCGCTAGGAAATGGCAAGATTGCCTTCTGAAGTGCATTCAGAATATGTTCGGTCTTTTCCGTCAAGCCAAGAAAGAAACCTCGGATGTAATTCGTCGCCATTGAGAACTATATTCAGAACTACTTTTGTTCACATGCCACAATATGGCTGTAGAAGGAGACAAAGTCACAATCTGAAAATTGTCGGAGGCGAGTCACCAGTCCCATCATATGTTTGTGTATACCTACAACTACTTCGGCGGTTATTTCTAGACTTAACGGAAATGGCCAAGCGATGTTCCTATCGGAAGGAAGTGGTGTTATTATTGCCCACTCACCTCTAAATGACAACTGAGTTCGAAAAAAAGATAAAGCAGACGTCACTACAGATTTTCTGAAATATTTTAGATACAGAAACAGAAAACATGCTGAAATTTGATGTGGAAAAAACTTATTTGTTGACAATTGGTGGATACTTTAGGGTAAAATTTGTCTTGAAGAAAATCTCCATAAATTAATTTAAGAAATGAAATAAAGAATGTATTTGAAAAAAGGTCAATGCTGTATAACAAGAATGATTAAATGCCAGTGAATCATCTATACATGGATACATTATAGTCTGCTAAACTACTACATCGAATGCATATATTGGACGATGAAGGACCATGCCAAGCATAATTTTATCACAGAAAACAAAATCATTCATCCAGTCCTTTCACAGATGGTCACCATATCGCAGTCACTTTTCGTGCGATATTTCTTACATTCTTTTAAATGTTTCAAAAATATGATTAATTTAGCACGTGAAAAATAGTTTGCCACTGACGGACACAAGGATGTTACCAACGATTTACTGAACGTTTCAGTAAACATATTAAAATAGCCTATGTTTGTAGTAAGGGACGAGAAAATGCCAAATATTTTATAATATTCCAACATAATGAAGAGTGATGCGGCGATGCAAAGGGATAACTTGAAAAATAGCGCTGCAAATTGTTCTAGATAACAACACGTCTTTGTTGATTTTCTTTTATTGACATGTACTGGACGATAAGATGGGTTAATGATCATCAATCGCTATCGTTACCTTTCTAGGGGAGAATCAAAAGTACTTATTTCAGTAATGTATATTTTTTATTCAGGTAGGTGAATTTTCCTGCTCTAAATTCTTTCTGTCTGTCAACTGGAAGTAATATTGAGCAAGTACATATGAAATAAATGCCTTAACAAGTAAAAACGAAGAGGGAACAATTTAAATCGTTTCAACTTTTAACTAATAATTGTTGCTTTATATTTTCTACGTCATTGCTCGTATTCGAACAATCCACATTCATTTAGTAACATATGAAATTTAAGACCCTTGTTTGACGATATAGAATAAGGAATATTGCATTTGGAAATAAAATGTTGATGTCGCATATATCGATCTCAGTCTGATATTGACAACACGGTCATTAATATCACATAAATCGATCTCTGTCTGATATTGACAACATAGTTCATTTGCTTACAGAGAGGGGAACATATATGTTTTAGAAAGTGAGGTACTGGGGACCATATTGGATGTAAAAATAAATTAAAGATGAATTAATGTTCTGGTTCCTGAAGTATTGCTAACGTTGTTATTCCAGTACTGTCGCTAGGCAGCCATCTATGATGATGCTTCATTTTATGGTGATTTGCGAAAATTAAAGTGAAAAGCTGCTTATAAAATGTTTTGATTTAAAGTAGATTTTTGTATTTCTTTCGTGCAGGTCAACGTGACATTTCGGATGGATTATACACAGTATTTAGGTTTTTGTCTTCGAGTATTATATTAATCTGAAATAAAACAGTAGTTGTTTTGTCTGACCCCTATCTATATCAGCGTGATCATGAATATCAAGAATATATGAAGCCCCATGTAGATGAAGTCCAACAAAGCATCCTCGAGCTCTCTGTCTTGTATTTTGTCATATATAATTTCTAGCGAGCGTCATAAGGCTTTATGAAATAGAATTTGTCAGAAGGTTATCTCTAGTACAGGACAATAATTGTACAGGTGATCCTGAATGCTAAATGACAAGGAACAGTCTGGGTATTGAAATGATGCTCAGTATGTATAAGATGCAAATATAAACGATTAGCCAAAGTAAAAAATGTGCAAAATTATAGTATCATGTTTTGCCTGACATTTTCTGACAGCTGTAATACACTAGCAAGCATTTTGTACGGAGACATCACAGTTCTTCGGTTGAACAAAAAGTGGCATTTTCTTCCGACTGAACCTTAAGTTCAAGCCCCCCCCCCCCCCCCGAAATGTTGATAATAACCTGACATAGATTGCAACAACTACGTTTTAGTCCGAGATGAATCAGTAGACCTTTCTTATATATTCCTAGAAGAAATATAGATTTATTTTGTATTTCCAGAATTGTTTAGCTGCACTGCAGCATGTGAACCTGTATACAATTTTATTACAAAATGAGTTTTTTTTTTCTCCACTTGTTTTTCGGATTTTCCATCAAAAAAGGTGTGTTTAAGAATTCAGTCGTATTACAAAACATATCATGCTTCTCAACGTGATACTCAAGATGAAAGTGTCTAATTCAGTCACAACAATGCATAAAATCTGATGAGACTGAGAATTTCAGATATTAAATCACGATAAACCATTAGGCCCATGCCGAACCATCTCATTGTTCACTCAGTCAACTATTCTGTCACCACCAGTTTTTAAATTTTGATTGATGAGTATTTAAAGTGATATGTGCAGACATAAATTTAGAGGAACAATGAGCTGCTGTAATTGTAATAATATGTAAGTTATGCACTAAGCAACTCATCCGACAACTGGATCCTACATTTTTAATCAATTAATTACAAGACAAATAGTGACCCTGTTGTTTAATCCGGAAACTGTTAATACTTAAATATCAATCACGGATGTTAACATCCACCAATGTGAGAATACAAGGTGAATTTCTAAACACGAAAAATGATTTTAGCGAGGTGTCGATATTTGCAATGGTACGTTTAGAAAGCAACGTGAATAAGAGCACAAATACACCGAAGTGCTTTAAATAATTCCTAATGTGAGAGCGTTCAGCTTTAAAAGTACACTCACTTGTCCCCTCACCCCGCCCCACTCATCCCCATTCCTATACTCGCTTGTGAGTATTCTGTCTTTATTCACCGACAAGTTCGTCTAAACTGATATGCCAATGGAAACTTATTGTTAGATTATTAGTATACCGACGAAAAACTCTGTCCTCCTGGGGAATACAAATCAGAGATCTATCAGGGTTTTTCCTTACCTTTATTTTTTTCACTCAGTATAATTTATAACCTTCCCTATAAATATCTCCAATGTAGACAAAAACCCAGCCATGGTAGCTCAGTTGGTAGCGCATCGAGCTTGTAATATAAGGTCGTTTGTAATCTAAGGTCGCGGGTTCGATACCCGCTTAGGCCAGACCGGCAAAGGCGCTTAGCTCCCATTTTCGAGGCATGATATAGCCAATAATGTATTAAAAGTGCCGTTAAAACCAACAAAAACAAAAAGCAAACCATCTACACTGTTTATTCTTTCCATCCAACAGCATCCACGATTACGTGGACTCAAACAGTTCATCCACTTTATCTGTAGTTTTCCTTCGAATTGAGATAAGAGAATGTCACATAATAGAAAGTACACTCCTTAATTTATTGTCTAAAATCACCAGATTAATTTGTAAATGTATTTTGAATACTTTGACACAACACAGTTGCGAAAATAAGCTAAGATGTTGTTCTTTACGTTATTTGAAACATAGACAGGTTACTCGGGTTTGAACACATAACAAAAAATATTTCAGGAATTTTCCGCCAACGAGCTTATACAATTTATCCACTGACTTGTATGCATCTTTACAATTGTTAGCTGTCGTCCAGTTTAGTTTCCAGATTTGATGAACAGTTTCGATAAACCGATGGGATACTGAGATATCTCGAATCAATATTGCATCGGTTAGTAAAATGGAGTTGTCCCACTATCGCATCGGTTAGTGAGTGGAGTTGTCCCACTTTCCCATCGGTTCAGTAAATCTGATCATCTATTCTAGAAAGTAAACATAATAATTTAATATATCGATTCATCTTCCTTTTTCTAACCTACTTTTTTGACTCTTTGGGATTACAAAGTATTTTTTCATGCTTAAATGTTCTTCAATAGAACACCAACAACCCAGTTTATTTATTTCGGCAGTTTCACCTACTGCATTTAATGTCTGTTCTTTTTGTAAAATTTTTTTTTTAAAAAACGTTGTTTTTTTTTCTTCTTCTATTTCAACTTGTAATTGTCATTGCAAGTACATTATCTTTTATTTGCAAGTTAATATCAATAACGTGGATTATATCAATAACGTGGATTATATCAATAACGTGGATTATATCAATAACGTGGATTATATCAATAACGTGGATTATATCAACCAAATGTGAATAAAGACGTTAAGCTATTATTATTAGCATCAGCAGGTAGTGCCACAGTGCAAATGTGTAACTCTTAGTTTCTCATTTGACAACCAAAGGATTCTGCAGGAATATAAAAATGCAATACTTGCCGCTAAGCAGGCATTTTTTCAACTCTTTAAGTGCAAATTTGTTGTGGATATAAACATTACAAAGAATTATCTTGAGATTTAAATATACCTCCAGGAAAGTAAGCAGTGTAAAGTTTGAAAAGTTTCTAAAGTTTAATTGGCCCATAAAATAAGAAGACATGTATTTATCTGGTAATCCAATGAATCGGTTCTTTGTTTTTGTTATTCTTCCAGATTTTAAACATTAGAAGGACCCTTAATATGGTCATTCAGACTGATGTTATTAGTATTGGCTATCTATATTATTAGTAAATGGTTTGTTATCAAATAAAGCATTTAAAATATTGAGTTTTTCTATCTCCTGTAGTTAATGACCACGTGATCAAGACTTGCCTGATGCTTGATGTTACGAAATATCTATCAAAAGCTCTCATCAGATATTTGAGAAATTTTATGTTCTTTATTAAGATAGACCTTATTTATGAGTATTCGAGTAGTATTTGTGCGAAAACTATCACGGTTTGTTATCAGAGTGTAATGAGTTTTGGTATCAAGGGAATGTAATCACAAAAGAGGTCAAATGGACTAATCTTTTAAGTCACTTCATTTAGAAATGGCTTAGAAAAACAGGATCTAAATCAAAGTTGATGATGCTGTTATTACCTCTGTGATAATACCACTCTGGATGTTGTAAGAAAACACATCTGACCTTGCAATTCACATCCTGACACTTCTTCAGTGGCGCCATGCTTTGGTCAAAGAGTGGTTAGTGTAGCATTGATGACATTTTCAAGTTGCAATAATGAAGTGTTTCAAAATCGATAGCAGTGATCTCACTTTGAAGTGTGTTTACATGTACATTTCCTATTAGAATATTAATAATTACATATATGTACAAATGTATGTACGTCAATTTTCCAACACATGGAACGAATAGACATTCATTTATGCGTTGAAGTTTGGTTTAAAGCTAGAATGTAGTTTTAAATATGAGTATATCTTGCATAAATGATTCAGTTCATTATTATATTTGTTCGACATGTGAAAACTGTAGTAAACGTTCATAAATAATGGCAGTTATATATTTGACATTTTACTAATGAAATAATTCCATTTCAGTTGCATATTATGCAATATAACCTAATAATTCAAGAGCAGCTTTTAAGGTTTCCATGCAACACGTAATTTATTTACAAATCTGTGGGTTCTTTTCAATTTAGTAGATTCATTAATTGTCAGTACGGTTTATCGGCCACTTTATTAAATTTCTGCAACCTAGTGTTCTCAATTGTATCAGAACTAATATTGTAGAATAAGAATACCAAATGTAATAACTGGGTAAAGATTTCCCCAAAACCTGTGTCGTGTTCCCTCACACTGAGTCGATGTTTCTGCGAAAAGTTTTTAAACAGAAGTTTTAAAGTAGTCAGTACCGAAATTATTATTGGACAGTTTGACTTCTCAATTGTTTCTATGACGTTCAATCCATTATTTGAAATTGTTTATAACTACTTATTAACCAGAGATTTCTCATTTTAAACCTGGTGCACAGAAATATTCTTTCCCCATTGTTTCCATAAAAATGATTTAAATTTGCTACCATCTGGAGCCATGGCTTATTGCTACCATCTGGAGCCATGGCGTTTTAATACCATCTGGAGCCATGGCTTGTGGAGAACAAGTAAGGATTTTCAGTATCATTTTGACCGAGTTGTGACTCTAATGATCTTTATTTATGGAAATAAAAATATTATTTGAAGAATAAATTGAAATATTTTGTTCTTTGCACAAAAATATTTGAATAAAACACTTTACAAAATATATAGCGTTTTGTTTTAGTCTGTGATACCTCAAAATAGAGTAATTCTTTCACGGAACTTTTGAGCAAATTAGTGTATTAAATTTATATTTTTGTGTTCTTTAATTTTGTGGCAAAGTAATACTTTCGACTAATATCATTTATTTTGGTGTTGATCAATCCGACCGCAGTGTGCCCAGAAGTTATTGTCCTCGTGTAGCGATGATTTGTGATTGTATTACATTTTCGATTATGTCACTGTTGTTGCCCATAATGATTGTGATATGTTGACAAAATATCAGAAATAAATTGAATGTTTGATCTTTGCCGCATCCATAAAAGTAATTAAAGGCACCATACTATCTGCGTGCCATGGAGAAATGTATTAGCCCAGCTTGTCCGTACCTTTTGGAGCCATGACTTTATAATATCAAATGTTATAATCTACCTTTGAATCGCTATAAATGCACTATTATTTTACCTCAGAAGCACATTTTTCAATTATATATATATATATATATATATATATATATATATATATATATATATATATATATATATATATATATATATACTGTAGCGTACTAACGGGGGCGGACGGGTAGGTTGCCCCGGGCGCCAGAGGTTTTGGGGCGCCAAAACAGCTATTAAAAATTCGGGTCTCGTATTCTGGCCCTTTGGGCCATCATCGCGCCCCGGGAGCCATTTACCCTTAGTACGCCTCTCTCTCTTTCTCTCTCTCTCTCTCTCTCTCTCTCTCTCTCTCTCTCTCTCTATATATATATATATATATATATATATATATATATATATATATCAGATACACAATAAGCTAAAAGAGAAGTTATTGGCGGAAGCAAATATCTCTTTTCAGTAGCGTCGAACACTCAGTCTGATATCAATATGCAATATAGAACTTTTTCTGGGTCTGGAAGTGGTGGTGGGGGCGAGGATGAGCGGGTGCTGGGAGTGAGGGGTGGGGTGACTGAAAAGAATACGAGACGCTCCAATAGTTGATAGCACTGAACGACAAAACAATCATTTACTATGAGACATTACAGAAGTTAGTGAGAATTAAACAATTCAATTCTTACCTTCAATGTAAGCATAAATAGCATTTATAGTTTCCAAAAGTTGAATACCATTTAGATTTACGAAAAGAAAACTTCGTTATGTAAATTTAGTTATAATTAATCTTAACGTCAGTAAAAGCGTGATTTTGAGTATGAGATCATGAACTTGATGATGTCAAGACTTTATTTAAGAAATAATGTTTTTACAAATATTTTTTAAAATATCTGTTTAATTGAACCATTCGCACGAGTGTGCAGCATTTGCCTTTTTCTATCCGAACTGATATATGCAAAGCTTTTATGCATATACAGTCTGGGCGTGTTGATTTTTACTAATGTATAGTTTTATTAATCCTGCATCCAAAGAGATCAAAATATTGCATTCCAGTTTATGAAAATTTTATAAATTCTTTTTACCGGACATTTATTGTAAATATAGACGTTTCAATTGCTTTCGATTTTTCCTCGTATTAAAGTCCGTCTGAGAAACATTAAGCATCAACTCTTGTTTAGATCAACTGTCAAGCAAAATGAGCTTTGAAAGGAGAATCTTTTCTTCCTCTCTTGCATTAACCGACACAATGTCGTAAGCGATACATTCAGTAATAGAGCTTCAAAAATGCATTTTAACCGAACTTCTTCCTGGCACGGCACCAGGGAAATCTCGTATATATGAGAAAAGCCGATGTCCACGAGGTCAAATATGTTTGAGTAGTCTGCGATGCAAATTTAGATATTGAAAACGATCAAAGCATACGATTGATTACTAACATATGAGGATGTATGTCGAATGTGTGACCATGCTTAACACTAGCAGAGTAGTATATCAGTACGTACAAATGTTCAATGAATTTTGTTGTTCTATTTAACCTAGTGGCTGTTATCTTTAGATTAACTTTGTATTGACTAAATGACTTTAAAAACGCAACAAAAACATAATTAGATTAAATATTATGGTCGATTTAATAAATACGGAAGTGTGGCGAAACAGAGCAAAATTTCACGGGTTCTCGTGGCTCAACTTGGTTGAATGTTTTAAAGTTTGTATGAGTTGGTGTGATAAATGAAAGATAGATGCGATGCGATAATATATTTGTTATGGACCAGCGATTTTCATTGTATAATTGAGCACATAAATGCCGAAGATGCAAATAATATCAAAGACTAAATTGTGCAATAGCAGGGTTTTTAGTATCCATGAACTACAATAACATTATCATGCTGTGAGAAAATGTTGTATATAGTTCATCTTCTCAAACAAACTGTCCATAATAAAATATGTTTTGGTGTATTGTGCGTATTTTTTCATAAAGAATTTCATACATGATTCTTCAATATTCCAGCATTATTGATACATTTTTTGTATTTATTGTTTCTTGTTGTTATTTATTTACTTCAGAATTGTAATACATAATTTACAAGGATTAAGAAGAAGTCAATGTATTTATGTATATGTGTTGATGTGTCTTGTTCTATAATTATATTAGTACAAGCCAGGCGATAATGCATTTGCTTGGAAGAGAATGATTAGGTGTATAAACCAATCGCCAGTTTTGAACTTCAGCTAAAGGTCTGGTTCGAAAGTTGGTTTTAGAAGAAAAACATCAAAGTATTTAAAGAAGCAAAATATAAACAGAGTACAGAATAAATGTGAAAGAAATACCAACTATTTGCCGTGATTTAGTTCATACTCATAATTTCATAGACGAAAAGGTTTCCCGGTATTGACGGCTCGCTAAATACCGAGAAACATTAATTTCTGCAATACAGTGATTATGCCAAAACTGATTACTTTTCGATTACTGTCCAGGCACTTTTCTTTCTGATATGATTAGACTCTCTGCTCTGCAATGTGATGAATGTTATAATCTAAACCGCGCACAAGACCAATAATGGTACCATCATACCAGCGTAATTTGTTTGTACAAAATGTCATTTGAGTGGATGAGAAATATAGCGAACTATCCTGGACTGAATATGAAAGCGCTACAGCCTGCAAAGCACTTATCCAAACGTGGCATACAATAATTTGAAGAACGTGATTCATTTATTAGTAAAACGAACAATTTGGATTCAAGCAAAAGGTTTTGAAATGGAGCTGGTTGTGAGAGAGCTAGAAAGCCGATTTTTTTTACTAAAATTACTAAAACAATGGCGAAGTCTAACAATAAATCACACATATAACAACTGATGATATAAGTTCGATCAGGCATCAAATGCTTTAATGATTAAAGTACCCCGTGACTTTCAATGCTCAAAATGGCGGCCGTAATGTTAAATCTATGGACATTTTTCGTTTAACATTGTGACTCTTCGATACCCCCGAAAGTAATTCAAATGCCATGTTCTTTTTATGACCGGAAGTATGACTTCATGACAGGATTTTGTTACCAAAAATTGATTATTTAGGACCGGAAGGGGATTTTGTTAGACCGGAAGTCGATTTTTTTTTTATAGCGTCAAGACTGGAAGTGGACTTTTTATATTTATACTCGATTTATTTTTACCGGAAGTGGAACATGAAGTGAAGCAAACTCACGCTCGATTTAGATTTTTTTGTCGGGGAAATTCACATTTTATTTTACGAATAATATTATTAACAATGATATTATCAATAATGATATTATCAGCAATGATATTATTAACAATGATGACAATTAGAAATTACCAAATTAATACTCACATAATATTTTAGATAAGATGAAAGCATTTTGGCTAACAATTTCATTTTCTACTTCATCCACAAGTAAAGGTTCATTCGGGTAAAGGTTTAGTCATAAATCATGGATCCATGAATACACATGAAATGTCGCTTTCCGATAATGGTAAATAAGAAGGATCAACTTCTAGTGATGGTAAAGTAGAAGGATCAACCTCCGGTAATGGTAAATTGTCAATAATGGTACATAGTGTGAAAACTTTCTTTTGTTTTCTTTACTTGAATATTTTATTTATTAAGTATTTACATTTTGCAAAAATATAAACACACTTTACATAGTGAGTAAGCATGTTAACATTTATGTTTTTCTTGCTTAAAAACATTTTGTTTGCTAAGAAAGTTTTCTGTTTTCATGCTAAAATAAAAAAAATACACCTACATTCTTTGCCAATTCATCGTCAGTATCATCAATATGCGATGATGTTGGAGTAGTATCAGGTGCTATCTCATTGATGGAATATCAAAGTTAAAGGGGTATCAGGTACTATATGTTCCGATCATTTAAAAGCATGAGACGTTGAAGGTGTATCAGAAACCATAACTTGTCATCGTTTTATCTCTTCCTCCTTCTCTACGTCCAAAGCAAAGCACAATTTGAACTTCTTGGTGATTGGTGAATCCGTTGCTTATTTCTCTCTACAATATAAATGATTTTTATCTTTTTATAAAACACACCATTTATACCATTGGCATACGCAACGTTGTAATTTTGGATCACGTGATCTGTTTGTCATCAAAAGAAACACATTTTATTAAAAAAACTCAATAGGCATGGACGTAAATGAAAACATCCTTCTTTGGTATAAACGGAGCCGATATAAATAATAATAATAATAATAATAATAATAATAATAATAATAATAATACTAATAATAATAATAATAGTAATAATAATAAAGAGGACTTAGTACAGCGCTTAAGTTTTAGAAGCTCTAAGCGCTTGACAATATTAGTTGATACATAAGAACATATATATAGCCAAGATTACAAAAACAAACACCGTGAAATTACAAACAAAAACATGCTGAAAATAATTAAGGTAAGGAAACATTGTTAAGTCTTAAATCTGTTCTTGCAGTCGAAATATGTGAGTTTTAAGACCATTCTTGAATGAGATCACAGTGTCATTGTGTCCAAGTTCAAGAGGCAATTCGTTCCAGGTATCTGGGCCATGGTACGCAAAAGAACGTTGTCCGTAGGACTTCGTTTTGATAGTGGGAATAATGAGAATACGAGTGTCGGAAGAGGAGCCTAAGTATCTAGAAGGGGTGTACACATGGATGAGGTCAGATAGGTATTTTGGACTGGAGGCAGTCAACGAAATGTAGCATAGAGAACAGATTTTGTGTTTGATTCTGGAGCGAACGGGTAGCCAGTGGAGGGTACAGAGCAGGGCGGGGAGTGCTCGGTTCTTGGTACTTTAAGGACGATCCGAGCAGCTGTGTTTTGAAGTTTTTGAAGTTTCTGTAGTAGATACTAAGAAGAACCAGATAGAAGAGAATTACAATAGCCAAGTCTAGAAAGTACTTAGGCACACACACGTGTTTTAGTGGCATCAACTGAAAGAAAATTGCAAATGGAGCTGATAGGTCTCAGCTCCAGATATGCAGCCTTGCATATGTTCATGACATGTTGGTGTAATGAGAGAGTACTGCCGAGAGTGACACCTAGGTTTTGTCCTGATTGTGTGAATTTAATGTTGGTGTTGTTGATACTTATTGTTTGAGGCAAAGGATGGGAATGAGAAAGTCTTTGTGTTGTAATCAGAATGGCTTCAGTTTTATCATCATTCATCTGCAGCTTGTTACATGTCATCCATGACTTCACATCGGAAATACACCTCTCTACGCCTTGGATGGTAGCATCAACTTCAGTTGGGCGGCTAGATTTGTATATTTGGGTGTCATCAGCGTACAATTGGTGAGACACTGGATGACGATCAATGACACTTGAGAGGGGCTGAGTGTATAGAATGAAGAGAACGGATCCAAGAACAGAACCCTGTGGAACACCAAAACATAGATCAAGTGGGCTGGAATGTTTTCCATTTACAGACACAATTTGTGTCCTGTCGACTAAGTATGACCTGAACCATAGTAAGGCTCTATAGCGAATGCCAAATGCATGCTGGAGACGGTGAAGTAATGTATCATGGTTGGGCTATTGTGTCAAATGCTGCAGAGAAGTCAAGGAGGGTGAGGACTCTAATCTTTCCACTATCCAAAGCAGGGAGAAGGTCGTTAACTACTTTCAGAACTGCAGTTTCGGTACTATGGCGAAGGCGATATGCAGGCTGTAAATTTCTAAAAAGACTATTTAAATTCAGATGAGATACAAGTTTGGACAGAACAATTTTTTCTAAGATTTTTTACATAAATGGGAGGTGAGAAACAGGGCAGTAGGTATTTTTTAAAATCGTTAGGGTCAAGCGTTGGTTTCTTCAACAGAGGCTTTACAATGGCAGTTTTGAAAAATGACGGGAATTCCCCAGATGAGAGGGAAGCATTAATAACATCACTTAATGAAGGCAATATTGAATCTAAGCACTCAAGCAGCAGTGATGTCGGAAACCGATCAAGTTCACGTGACTTTGGGGCGCTCTTCATCAGGATTGTACGTAAGAAATCCGTAGAGACGGGCTCAAATGCTGTTAAAGGTTGACTTTGAAATTCTGTATCACAACTGTGTGATGACGATAAGTCGATTGAAATTGTATTGTCAAGTTGATCTCTAATGGTTTGCACTTTGTCACAGAAGAAATTTGCAAACAGGTCCGAAAGGTCGACCGGAGAGAATATCGTTGGAAGTAGTGTACATTTGTTCCTTGACATTAGCTTGTTATTAATATCGAAGAGCTCTTTGCAGCTGGAATTTTCAGTGATCTTAGTACTGAAGTAGGCTGATTTCGCTGCATGAACTATGTTTGTGACATTCTTCTTAGCGGCTTCATAGATTTGCTTATGAATAGTTAGACCGGATAACAGTCAAAGTTTCTCAGACTTACGGCGTTCTCTTTTAGCAGTGCGAATGTGGTCCCTAGCACTACTATACCATGGAGCACACTTCTGAACCGATACTCTGTACTTAGTTGCTGGGGCATGTTTGTCAAGCAATGAACGCAAGCACTTATCAAGTTGTTCTGCTGTAGGAGGTAACAAAGTTGTTAGGTTTGCTTGAATGTCATGCATTAGCTGGTTTCTAATTATCATACTGAGATTTTTCGTAGTAGCAGACAAGATGGAGGATTAGGGACTGATACGTCAAGATGACTTATTACACAGAGATGATCTGATGCAAGTTCGTGGGACACCAATGAAGACTGCAGAATATTATCATCAGGTCTCTGAAGAATCCAGTCTAAAATGTGACCATGTTTATGGGTGGGCTTTCTAATTAACTAACGGAGGAAGGTAGAGGCAGAAGAAAAAAAGGGACTGACCTTTGTTCCATTTTGAGGGTGGTTTGGACCAGTTCAAACGATGTGTGGTCGAAACTGAAGGTTGCAGCGTAGTTAAGACGGTGGAGTATGGAGTTCTTTTGGATGACAGCAATTCCACCTCCGCGGGAGTGGCGGGGGAACGATTTGATGGAGTAACCGGGGGTGTTAGATCCGCGCACTTTGGCTCATCGCCTGATGTTTTTAGCTATGTGTCTGTCAGGAACAAGATGTCGATAGCCTGACCATTGATAAAGTGGACTATTTCTGTGCGCTTTTTCGGTGGTCCTACTTAATGGGCCTTAATGGGCCTTAATGGGCCTTGAATAATGCCATGCGCAGTGGTTGCTCAGACTTAAGGATTGACGATTCAAGGGGAATTTGAATTAAATTGTTCAAATTAACGGTTGAGTTTTCAAATCGCTGTGAAGGAAAGGGCGAAAGGGAGATAACTGGCATTTTTCTTCCTGTTCTTCGCTGGCCGGCTTTGAAACAAGGTGTCTTTTTTCGCTGACGTTTACATTTAAGTGAAGATGAATGTAGTCCAAGGTCGTTTAGTCTAGTGCACAATGTGGTATTGATCATCGAAGAGTGGTTTTTTAGTACAATTAATGAAGGTCCATCACAGCATAAACGGGTGGACTGGCCAGTATCACGTGATAGGGGTATATTCAACAACAAAGGCGGTTGTAGCAGTGGGGCAAGACGACTGAGAAAAATCTAATAGTTCTCGTTTCCAAAAGAAGTAGATGAAGAAACACATTCCAACATAACAGCTAATGCATAATAAACACAACAAAGTAGATGAAGACAGTCAACGAACACATATATCATGAAAAACAGCACAAAAATCGGAAGCACCTGCCTCAAGCCTGTTAAGCGATTGCGGCCATACCCCATAGATCAGTTGTTGTTACGACACGGTGAGGTTGACATGTATGGTTTTCATTGTCATTGTTAATTATTTGCAATTGGATTTTTTCTGCAACATTAGAAAGGAACCAAAAAAAATTAAGAAAATATGAATAAAGGTAAAGAAACGTTTTATTGTGATATTGAATCTTTACCTTTAAATCATAATATTGAATTACGTGAATAGATTTGCAAAGAACATTATCTAGCTTGTATTACAAAATTATGACACAAAGTTCCCAAGTCTGAAAATATTACTTTAAGTTTCAAAATGAAGTTTTAAAACAAATTTTTCGAGAATATGTTAATAATTTATTAAAGTAGCATTGATTGATGTTCGATTTAATAAAAATAAAAAAAAACTTGTAATGAAGTTATTGCAAAGATTTACATATTACTCCAAGGGAAAAACATGATCTAAGAGAATTATTAATGAATATTCCTAATTATATTGTTTATTTTTTTTCTGTTGTAAAAACGAAATCTAAGCAGTGATCTTGTTATACATGCCAGGAAACTTTCAAAGACTGCCATAATTTGTATTGTCACAGAAGAAAAGAAAATCATTTTAGTGGAGCAGATAATGCTATCAAAGTAGAACTGATAGAATCACGTCAAGCTATTTATGATGGTCGAAGAGTACAAAAAGAACCCTTAGATTTAGTAGAAGACATTTTTCCAGCAGTACAAAAGCATCAACTTCCATCAGTAAAAGAACATTCAGGAATATAAGAGCAAAACCCCAAGTAAGTGAAGAACATAATAAAGATATTAAAAATGAAATTGGTCATGATAAAAAAATTATTTCCTGTGACTCATTCTGTTATTTATAATGTTGGTAGAAAAATTGTTCTTCATGCAGGATTAGATTTTCTGACCTTTTTAGTTTGAACAAAATTAGATTTATTTAAGAAGTTCATTGACTGGATTTCTGAAATTAATGAAATTGGAAGAAAAGTTACTCTGTTTGATCAAGAAGGACAATAATGTAAAAGAGGTTATGTTTAAAGAATTGCTTGAAGACAACATCAAAGTTGGTTACAATTCTTCTTACAATGCTGTGGATATTCGTTTTTATTAGTATGCTTCCAATCATACCTAGTTGCATCCAAGTAAAAACAGATATTACACTAAAACCAGATGATTATTTACTTTTTTATTAAAGTAAGTCTTCCGTGATACCATCGTAAAATGTATCCAAATTTGAAAAAAGAACAGTATGTACAGAAAGAAGTGCGAACTATTTGGTTTCTACTACGGAAAAAAAAGAGTTATAAATCATTTCATTTTATTAGAAACTATATAAATAATTGTGAGGGTTTTTTTTATTCATTTATTCTATTACAGAATACAATTTTACATTTTTTTTCTGTATCAAATAAATAAAGAATGAAGAACATTCTAATGAAACAGAAATCCCATAGAAACAGAACATCTCATAAAAACAGAATTACAAAATATTTTCTACGATGTTAAACAACCTATTACGTTCAGATTTATCAGAAATGATAGAAAAATCTATATAATTAAAGATAGAAAAGTCTATAGAATTTAAGATTATGCTTCCTCAAAATAGTTTTCCTTTTCAGTTGTGTACTAAAATATTTCTTTTTGATTTAAACTTAATCACCTACATAGAAAATATGGAAATTTTAAAATCTGCTTTAAATGACTTTCTTGAAATACTTTTCAAAGACTTACCTTGTAAAATAAATGGCACTTCCACCACAAAAACCATCACGGCCTGATATATTAGGTCAAAAATGATTTATTATGTCAAAAAGTTACAAGATTAAAAAATAAAAAAATGCAAAATATTTAGAACAAGTGAGCAACAATAAGTGGTATAGGCAGCCATGACCTATTTTTTTTTTCTTCTTTATACTTGTCAAAGAGGACAAAGAAAAAAATACTGACATGTTATATTACAAACATGCAACATATTAAGGAGAATCATATTGACCTGGGAAAGAAAAGCGCAGAGGGCCTATATTTTAGCAGAGGAGAAAAATATATATATGGGCATACATTTAACATGCAAGAAGAAAACGAGAGTATTGCATTTATTTTGTATATGAGGAGATTACATTTGCATACATTTTAGTATGCCAGATGAAAATGATTGCATTACATTCTTTGCGTGTGAGGAGAATATATTAGCATACATTTGAGTATCTTTATTTTGAAAAATGTATTAACATAGGATGAGGACATGTTAACATACCTTTAGTATATTTATTTTGCAAATTTATTAGCATAGAAAGAGAATTAGTATACTTGGAGAATATAATGTCAAAATTGATTTATCATTTACAGACAATTTACAAAAATCCCTCCAAAAAGCTACAAAATTTTTCCAAGACATAAAAAATTGACTAATAATTAACAATATTATTAACAATTGTATGAATTATTACACAATTTATTAGTATATGATGAGAATAAGTATAGAAGAAGCAATTTCTATCAAAATTAATTTATTGTCTCAAACATTTACAAAAATCCCTCACCAAAATTAAAAAATTTCACCCAAAATTTATCAGTTTCGGAGGAGCCTAGCATTGGGGGAGAATATAATGACAAAATTAATTTACTAGCTTAGGATGAGAATTAGTACAGGAGGTGTATATAGTGTTAAAATTAGTTAGAAATTAAAATATTTACAAAAATCCCTCCCAAAACTTACCAGCATTCCCTAAAAATGTATTACTTATGTCAAAATTTATTAGTTTAGGAGAAGTATTGTTATAGGAGGAAAATATAATGTCATAAGTAATTTATGTCAAAAATGTACAGGAATAACCAACCCATAACCAAAATTACAAAACTGATATATCATTACAAACATTTCCTCAAAAAATACTAAAGTTCACAAAAAATGTATTTCATATGTCAAAATTTATTAGTTTAGATGGAAAATTAGTCTAGGGGGAGAAATAATATCGAAAATTTACAAATATCGGTCCCAGATATTACACCAAAATTGATTAATTATGTCCCAATTTATCAATTTAGGAGGGGATTTATATTAGTACAGGAGACAAAAATATGTCAAAATTAAGTTATAATGTCAAAAATGCAGAAAAATCCCTGCCACGACTGACCAAATGACCAAATCCCCCGACCCCATTTTTAATTATAACAAAACTTATCAGTACAGTCGGAGATATATTATAAAGAAGAAGGATAGAATGTCAAAATTGATATATAACGTCAAAAATTTACAAAAATCCCTCCAAAAAATTACCGAAATTCCCCAAAATATATTAATTTTGTCAAAATGTATTAATAATTTCCAACATTTATTAGTATGTAAGTAAATTTTGCAAAATTTTTTACAAATTCACCCACGATTTCCAAAATATTTATATTTTAGTATAGAAACTGAATCCCTGAGAACAAAATAAATGGGTTTACTAAATACTGTTGCAAACAGAAAGAATGATGCATTGACAATAAATCAATTAATATATAAAGGTATTAAATATTTTTAAAAAAACATTTTCATAAAAAAACACAAAAGAAAACTTACCAATATATTAAAAATGCAATTATGATGAAGTCCAGTCCTCTTACATGAGAGCAAGGATGTTTCTTGCACATTAGAAAAGTGTAAAAAGTGTAACCACTTTTAAGTTCATTCATATACATTAGGGAAAAAAATGGAATGATAGCATACACATATGCCCCCCCCCCCCGGCAAAACTTAATTCTGGGGTCCCCTCCCAATAAAAAGTTCCTTGATTGAAATTTTGGGCTTCCACTGGGCCTGGCTCACTCCCACCCCAAGCCTACCCCACATCCCCGCAGTTGTGAGATTGCTTGGGCGGTTGCTACACCACTGTAGAGAAGCACACGTAAAATATATTTACTGGTCTTAACTGTCGTCCAAAAAATATGTTCTTGTTTCTAAAAAAAGAAGTCAAAGAAAAATTTTAATTTTTTTTCTTCTTCCCCATAACAATCAAAATCGGGCGTCAGTTTACTTCCCTTCATTTCATAAAAGGTCCATTTCCGATAAATAAAATCGAGTACCTGTTTATGATGCCCACTTCCGGTCTGAACGCTATCAAAAAAATCAACTTCAGGTCTAAGAAATATACTTCCGGTTATAAATATCTGATCATCACGTCGTATTACCGTTACGCAAAGGTCATGACCTTTGACCTGTTACGAATCTAGGTCTTCAAATATGTAACAGAAAGAAAGTGAAATCAAGTAAAATCAACAAGCACTTATTTCCAGACAATTAAAGTGAAAATCCAAAAGAGACTTACAATTTGTGAGTCGTATTCTAAATAATCCTAAATGCCTTAATCATAAGTCAAAAATAATAGAATGTCCCGAATGAAGTCCAATGGCCTTGAATGGCATGATATGCCACAAAGATGTAATCCAGCATGTATTCGAATGAGTTCACATAAATCCCAATATCATGTATTAGTCGAAAAGTCAATGAGCACTTTAGTAATTCCAATGAATAGTTTAAATCATTTCAAGAACACAACTGTAAATTCAGACTGATCTTTAGAACATGAATTTTAGAACAAGAATGAAAGTATTTACCAAAATCTCTGTATGTATATATTATATATATATATATATATATATATATATATATATATATATATATATATACACTATACACACACAAGCGTACCTGACCCATGTCACAACAGAATATGAGTAATTCTAATGGCAAAAACACCTGCCTACCTGACCCATGTCACAACAGGACATGTTGCGAAATACTATGTAAACAACTGCACAAAAGTCAAGTATATATTTTCAAATAACCATACAACTTACTATCGTAGACAAAAGTTAAGTGTATAAACATCATACATAACAGACCTACTTTCTGGGATGTGAAAGTGTCACAATATTAAATGAAAAACGTAGTCCATAGACTTAACATTACTGTCGCAATTTTGAATTTTTAAAGTCATGTGGAATTTTAATCATAAAAGCGTTTGACGTCCTATCAGTCTTATATCATCATGCTACCGCATTTTGTAAAAATATATTTTAAAGAAAGCTATCATTTTAAATGTTATTAATTTACTACTGACTAAATTTAAATAAGTTTATAGACTACTGTACGTGACTGAAATAAGCAAAATTAGGTTATGTACTTGAGATTATTTTATTGCTCCCATAAATCAATATTTTAGTAATGTAAGACAATAATGGTCAAGTGAAAGATATGCAATTTTTAGTACAATTAATAGCGCACATTCAGAAATAGAACTATAAACCAAATGCGCATGTGTATGGGGTACTCATTAATAGACGGATAGAGTAACTGTCCGTTTTAAACTGTATATACCTAAAACGTTGAATTATCATAATCTCCAGTGATTTATCTATGCACAAAAATGTTCTTCTCACATATTCTCACATATACAATAATTATTCCAGATATATCGGGCCTAGAAATCCTAACTCTGGCAAATGCTGACACAACTTTATTTTTGCGATTTCAAATCCCAAAATAGGAAGTCCGTGACATTTTGCTCGATTCGTACAGCCAATCACTAAAAAAACACACACAAAAAACAACAAAACAACAACAACAACAAAATACAAATTAAAATATTTTCATATTTGGTAAAAAGATACGCCTACTCAAAATTCATTCGTTACATTCTAAGTATATGATAAATGATATACTGGATGATGTTACGACAGCAAATATAAATCTTTTTTTTTATAAGACTTGATAATTTGCTGTATAAGTCTATATATTCACAAATACAGTTTAAACAAGAGTTTCAAGTATACTGAGTTCAAGAGTTTCAAGTATACTGAGTTCAAGAGTTTCAAGTATACTGAGTTCAAGAGTTTCAAGTATACTGAGTTCAAGAGTTTCAAGTATACTGAGTTCAAGAGTTTCAAGTATACTGAGTTCAAGAGTTTCAAGTATACTAAGTTCAAGAGTTTCAAGTATACTGAGCTCAAGAGTTTCAAGTATACTGAGTTCAAGAGTTTCAAGTATACTGAGTTCAAGAGTTTCAAGTATACTGAGTTCAAGAGTTTCAAGTATACTGAGTTCAAGAGTTTCAAGTATACTGAGTTCAAGAGTTTCAAGTATACTGAGTTCAAGAGTTTCAAGTATACTGAGCTCAAGAGTTTCAAGTATACTGAGTTCAAGAGTTTCAAGTATACTGAGTTCAAGAGTTTCAAGTATACTGAGTTCAAGAGTTTCAAGTATACTGAGTTCAAGAGTTTCAAGTATACTGAGTTCAAGAGTTTCAAGTGTACTGAGTTCAAGAGTTTCAAGTATACTGAGTTCAAGAGAAAAAAATACCCATCGGATATTCAAACCTATCGATTGAGTCATACATCAGGATTAATTATAAGATCTTTGCAAGACCGTCTAGACATATTTTTCACAATCGTTGTGTAAGTCGCTTTCATTTTATGACTACATAAAATCCTATCTGGCAGAACCCATTATACACACACTACAGAATTTATCACAGCGATATTACTGCTTTAACATAGAAGAAAAGTCTGCGTATATCGAATTAGAGAAGAGTGCTATAACATTATTTGGTATTTGATGTTATTATATTGGCATGGCGGTTTATAACGTAGGGAATTAATACGTCTGAACCAATTTTCAATTCAATTTTACAAAATGATTCAACTTATAGTTTAATTATTAACTCGCCCCCCCCCCCCCTTAAAAACATAATTTGAGATTTTTATCATTATCATTTCTTTGTAAATTTAGCTCAGATAAATTGATGAAAGAGCTGGGTATTTTGTGTGCCTTTACACAAAATGATACGTTTTTAAATGATTGAGGTCTTTGAAGTATCGAGACAATTTTCCCTTCAATCTGCAAATGCTGACTTATTCTACATTTTCACAAGAAGCATGTTTCTAATACTTTGAACTCGATTATTACTTCGTCATAAATCCAACAAAATTCATGTTATCCCTAATCCTCGAAAAAGCATATTGAATTGTTGTAAAATCTCCTTACCAAATTCTAATTTTGTAAACTTATTTTTTATTGTTTTTGTCAAAAGAGTTCTTGTTATACTAATGAGGATGTCTTTAGATTGGAAACCAGTCTTGTTAATATTTGACTCCATTCTTGAGTCTTGAAACCAGTCTTGTTAATATTTGACTCCATTCTTGAGTCTTAAAACCAGTCTTGTTAATATTGGACTCCATTCTTGAGTCTTGAAACCAGTCTTGTTAATATTGAACTCCTTTCTTGTAAATTATTTGACGCCGGTAAGTTGATGTGAGTAATTGTTAATGATAGTCAATATAAGGTTCCCTTAGCGTGTAATTCTAATACTTGCTCTTTAGGAGTCGTTTTCCCCGTGTAAATGGAGTTTCACTCATCACTTGTGAATATTGCTGGACGATGCGAGTATATTATAGGACTACTAAGACGGTTCTCTGTTGAACAAGTTTTTGCCCTGTTTGTTCGTGAGCGAATATTATAAAATAGAAAATCAGAATGTAAACACACGCCCTCTTCTGGATAAATGTGTTGCTTGGTTAATTTTCAAACAAGGGTTAAATAAACAACTTTCTGTGTAATGTATCCTTTCACAGACACCACAAACTTAAATGTAATAACATTCAAAATTAGGTCAAACTTTTGGACAAAATGTATGGTTCTTATTTCAACATTAATGTTCACATATATCTGCCATTCAATTTCAAGCCTGAGAAAGGTCAATCTGATATTACTGCGTTTGATGTACAGTTATACTTTCGTATAAGCCGATACCAACTGCATACTGCATAGACCCAGATCTGCCGTCGCATAATGCGCCGGCAGATCTGGGTCTGTGCAGTTTGTAAAGACTAATCAGTAGAACAGACAACATAGACCCTGATCTGCCGTTTGGACTATGCTTATACGCGAGTATATACGGTAAGTATTTTATCGTTAATTGCTTCAGAGTATCCGCTCACTTGGCATGTGAAAGTACAACCCTGAAGTACATGTAGAATGTACCCTATCGTGTGAAGATTACCCAAGGAGAGAAGTCAGTGGTCAGAATAAATGGCAGCATGCGATATTAACAGCCTGAGAGCAGCTGTTAGAGCATCGGCACATGTAAACTTTGGCCACAGAAGGGAGATCTAGGTTTTCAGGACATATTTTCCGTTAACAGAACCCAGATTAAATTAAAATTGCAGGAGACACATTAAACCGGATGATTTGTGACCACGACACCGGTCGCCTAAAAAATATTAAAATCATAATATACTCATGATGTTAATAAGAGGCCAGGTCTATTACATTTATTACATTTATACATTTCTTGACATTGCGGATAATCACAGAATCTTATGCGATTTATTTAATTATCCAAAGTGAAACATTAAACTATAGTGAAACATTTGTAGTAATTATCTCCGGCTTTAATTCCCTAATTTAACTGTTTTTAAAGTCTGCCCCCCCCCCAACAGTTACAATAGTTTTCTTATTAAGCTTGGATAAGTAGGTATCGAACAAGGTATCGACTTTGGTTTTCAAAACTCATGTGAATATGTGTCAGGCATACTTCATCAAACATTTCATAAGAAAATTTGTTATTGTGCATAAAATAAATGGAAAAGTATTACTTGCTACAAATTAAAAAAATTGTATTTATCCACTGATGAGATTTGAAGATCAACTATGTTTCATGAAGCATATTTTCGTAAAAATACAACGACTTTGTTCCAGACATAAAAAGTGATTGTTGTTTTGATTCCAGGTCGAAATTTTCTCCAGCTTTTTTTTAATAGTATAATAAATCAAACTTAACTTTTATACGGAGAGCAATTATATTCAGGTAGTTCTCTGCCAAGTTATTTCAATGATCAATATAACACCGAAATTAAAGGGCAAGTGTAATTAAAGGACATCAAGCCTAGACAAACTTGCTTTTGATAATGGTATAAAATAGGCTTTTTATCCACAATATACAAATAATGTAAATGGATGCATCCAATTCCTTCCGGTAATTTCTGCGAGAAAGGTGCAATCTATGCCCAAACCTGAAATGTTTTGTAGTATGTCGTCATCATATCTTCCTTGCAAAACCTTAAATCTGACAATATGTTAATATCCAAGGTATCACAAGAACATGAACTGCTTATGACATCTGGAAAGTGTATACAATAATATTGACTGCCTCGTTACATTAGTATTATGGTTAACGAGAGAGCCGATAAAGCAGCCATATTTACCCTGCAGTCACCCGTTTCTGAATAGAAGATCCCATAAAGTGACTTTTGGTATTATATTAATCATCATGTACTATCAACTTGGCGTCGTATGTGAAATGGTAACTCCACAACCAAACTTTATGTAGAATGGCACCATTCATATAGAACAAATCGCACAGATAATGTGGTACTGTGTCGCTCACGTATATGACACACATACCTCAACCATGCATACCTCTCCAAGGATGAACATCAACCAGAGTGCGTTCCCTGCCAGTGTTCACTGACCTTGGAGTACATTTTTGTCGAGTATATTGACTTTCACCATTTGAAACAGAATATATCTAATTTGATATGTTTCTTATATATAATTACAGCAGAGGGTATTAATGTACTTGGATACTCACGAACAATAATATATCTCATACGTTTTCATGTTTCTAAGGAAAACGCTAATCTTCAAGTTAGGAATTCCAGTATTTGAAGATATGCATCTTACGGATAATTTAATGATGATTTGATGCAGCTGGTTCATTAACAATTGTAAAACTAGATCTCATGGAAACCCGTGCATTTCCATCATTACCAACCGCAGAATTACCGGCTTTGGTCATTCATTTTCTAAACCTACATCATGTTCATACCACAATCAGCTGTCAGGACATTGATCATTATTCAAGTCGAAATGCGACATAAGGTGAATGGCGTGAGAGGAAGTCATTAGATCACAGCTTCACATTAGTCGGGACCCATTCATGCAGCTAACGAGCAAAACGTCTCTATCTGTTGCAATCTGGAAAAAAATCCATTTTTAATTGTAACAAAAACGACATTCATTTTCACTCTTTTTCTTACAGTCAAACCATTCTATAGCACATTCATTGGCATCAGATGTTAGCATAAGGATATTGCATGCAATACATGATACAATAGTCCCAAAATTTAAAAAAAAAAAAAAAAAAAAAAAAAATTATCTGAAGTGTGCTCAGCCACTAAATTTCTAGCCATGCAAATAAAAACTACATATTTAACAAAGAACACGAGACAACTTAAAAGAAAACACAAAGGATGAGCTAGCTTCGTGATGCTTGTACTAATAAGTGTAGGCATTTGTCGTCATTTACCAGAAAATATCGTTCTGTCAGGATTTAGACATCGCAATAAAATAAAGACAATAAATTGTCATACAATTTCACATAAAGGACAGTAATATCTGGAGAACAACACACTGTAAAGCTAATAACTTTTTTTTAAATATTAACACGTGTGTTGTTGTTTGTTTTTTTCCTATACATCAAAAATGCTATATGCATCATCACGATCATTGAAGAAAATAGCGCATTTTCTGCGTTAACCTTTTATACTTTGAAGTGCGGATCAAATTTTATTTTAAAAAATATCTCTTGATAAAGTCATTTGGGTCATTTGTTTTAAACGTGATGTCTAATTTATACTTCTTTTAAGATTTAATTGGCGTAATGATATACATATATGTAATTTGACACAATGATGTACATGCATGTATTTTGACACAATGATATACATATATGTAATTTGACACAATGATATACATACATGTAATTTGACACAATGATATAAATATATGTAATTTGACACAATGATATACATATATGTAATTTGACACAATGATATACATATATGTAATTTGACACAATGATGTACATACATGCATTCTAACACTATAATATACATACATCTAATTTGACACCATAATATACATATATGTAGTTTGACATCTTGATATATACATACATGTAATTTCATGCAATAATATACATGTATCTAACTTGACACAATGATAAAAAAAGTAAAAAGTAATTAAATCAATGTTAATACTTGTTTTATTAGATTCCCTATACATCAGATATCATGTGGCATTAAATCAACCTAACATCATTTCTCTTTTCTACAGCTACTAGAATATTCCCTTTGTACGTCTAGGCAGAACTTCACAAGAGATATTTAAAAAATAGAAAGTATACTTAATGGAATGACTCACCCAAGTATCAAAATAACATCGACTCTTAAGACGGCTAAAATATAACTGTATTTCTAACGAAACACTTTGTCATGACTTTGAACTTAATTCATAATAGAATTATCATATTTCCTCAGAGGCTGTTCAGATAGGCTTTGTAGTGAAACCATTGTTTACATATCACTAGGGTGACAATGTGCAATCAGTTAGAAGCCAACTAAAATGTTCAGAGACGAAGAAGGAAGCTGGTAATGCCAAGAGTATCACAAGTTTTATGGTATCAGTAACATTTCATTCAGTATAGGGAACATAAATTACCACTCAGTTATTTTATAAATGGAATATCGGTATAAGGAAACAAAAATTACCACTCAGTTATTTTATAAATGGAATATCGGTATAAGGAAACAAAAATTACCACTCAGTTATTTTATAAATGGAATATCGGTATAAGGGAACATAAATTACCACTCAGTTATTTTATAAATGGAATATCGGTATAAGGAAACAAAAATTACCACTCAGTTATTTTATAAATGGAATATCGGTATAAGGAAACAAAAATTACCACTCAGTTATTTTATAAATGGAATATCGGTATAAGGGAACATAAATTACCACTCAGTTATTTCATAAATGGAATATCGGTATAAGGGAACATAAATTACCACTCAGTTATTTTATAAATGGAATATCGGTATAAGGAAACATAAATTACCACTCAGTTATTTTATAAATGGAATATCGGTATAAGGAAACATAACTTACCACTCAGTTATTTTATAAATGGAATATCGGTATAAGGAAACAAAAATTACCACTCAGTTATTTTATAAATGGAATATCGGTATAAGGGAACATAAATTACCACTCAGTTATTTTATAAATGGAATATCGGTATAAGGAAACAAAAATTACCACTCAGTTATTTTATAAATGGAATATCGGTATAAGGAAACAAAAATTACCACTCAGTTATTTTATAAATGGAATATCGGTATAAGGGAACATAAATTACCACTCAGTTATTTTATAAATGGAATATCGGTATAAGGGAACATAAATTACCACTCAGTTATTTTATAAATGGAATATCGGTATAAGGAAACATAAATTACCACTCAGTTATTTTATAAATGGAATATCGGTATAAGGAAACATAAATTACCACTCAGTTATTTTATAAATGGAATATCGGTATAAGGAAACATAAATTACCACTCAGTTATTTTATAAATGGAATATCGGTATAAGGGAACATAAATTACCACTCAGTTATTTTATAAATGGAATATCGGTATAAGGAAACATAAATTACCACTCAGTTATTTTATAAATGGAATATCGGTATAAGGAAACATAAATTACCACTCAGTTATTTTATAAATGGAATATCGGTATAAGGGAACATAAATTACCACTCAGTTATTTTATAAATGGAATATCGGTATAAGGAAACATAAATTACCACTCAGTTATTTCATAAATGGAATATCAGTGTAAGGAAACAGAACTTACCACTCAGATATTTCATAGATGGAATATCAGTGTAAGGAAACAGAACTTACCACTCAGATATTTCATAGATGGAATATCAGTATAAGTAAACATAACTTACCACTCAGTTATTTCATAGATGAAATATCAGTGTAAGGAAACAGAACTTACCACTCAGTTATTTCATAAATGGAATATCAATGTAAGGAAACAGAACTTACCACTCAATTATTTCATAAATGTAATATCAGTATAAGGAAACATAAATTACCACTCAATTATTTCATAGTTGGAATATCAGTATTGTTACGACTAGGGGTAATGTAACAAAAGAAAAGACTCAAACAAGCTTTCAAGATTTAAAATACAAATATTTAATTTCCTAAAATATTAAAATATTTCAACAAACAATCAAAGTGAAAGAATTAAAAATAACTTACAGTATAGAATATCCTTAAAAGTCCTAAATTGTTCTAAAGTTCACTGATCCGGAATTTAATCCAAATGTTCCGAATGAAACCTTTGCTGTACTGATGTGTTAAAAAGATACAAGTATATCCAAGTTTTATAAATTCCAAATAATCCCTGTGAATGGAATATCACAAGTTCTAGAAATATTTCCGATAATTCCACGGAGCTGTATAATTACTACAGTTTAAGAAAACAGTACTAATCCAGAATGTACTGTATACTGATATATCACAAAAGTAGAATATCCACACACAAAAAGAACCAAATTCGTGTATGACCTCTCAATCCAGTGTAGCTATAAAGAATGCCAAATGCTGCTATAAATCCTATAATATAGTCTCTTACTACGCAGAATCGAAATAAAACCCATTACGTCTTTGATAAACAACTGGGTATTTCGAAATATTGCAACCCTCTCCGAACCAATCAGAAACTAGGTTATGCGTGACATCGCCAAAGTGCTGGTGTCCTGACATTATTAACAGTAAATAACGTATTGATTCATAAAATCTAGGTCAGAAGTTCAACTCTCACGCGCTAAAACAAAGCAACAATTCTTCCCACGACCTAATGTACTCAGTCACATTGAAATACCGTATATGTACTTTCTGCAAGACGACAGCTGTTAGACTATTATGCAGAGATCATAAACCTATACCATTATTTAAAAACGAAATAATGCATAATTCCATAACAGCATAAGGAAACATAAATTACCACTCAATTATTTAATAAATGGAATATCAGAAAAAATGTACGACGGCATTGACTTGTTTCCAAAAGAATGTGTTCATCTGTCCCTGTTGATATCTAAAGTCTCTTTATTCCCCAATCTGTATGTGTTTATCTGTCCCTGTTGATATCTAAAGTCTCTTTATTCCCCAATCTGTATGTGTTTATCTGTCCCTGTTGATATCTAAAGTCTCTTTATTCCCCAATCTGTATGTTTTTCTGTCCCTGTTGATATCTGAAGTCTCTTTATTCACCAATCTGTATGTGTTTATCTGTCCCTGTCAATATCTAAAGTCTCTCTATTCCCAAATCTGTATGTGTTTATCTGTTCCTGTTGATATCTAAAGTCTCTCTATTCCCCAATCTGTATGTTTTTATTTGTCCCTGTTGATATCTAAAGTCTCTTTATTCCGCAATCTGTAAGTCTCTTTATTCCCCAATCTGTATGTGTTTATCTGTCCCAGTTGATATCTAAAGTCTCTTTATTCCCCAATCTGTATGTGGCTACACTTCTGTGTTGTAAAAAATAAGTCACCCGTTGCTATTTATATATTAACGAAGATTGTTGCATTGGCAACAAATTAACACCATTAAAATGAAAGGCAACTTAACCTCAAAAAGAAAAGGGACAACATCGGAACTTACAGACCATTTTTGCGCGTTCAAATTCGCCCAGTACAAATTTGCCCTTTGCATAAAATTTAAATCCGACAGAATCACAACTAACTCCTAATATAATCATAGCAGTTATATCTGATTTTTAACACCGGAACAACATGCCATAAAAATTATGTCGGTATTGATACGTGCAGCTGAATTTTTCAGTTGTGCTCCTCATTGCTCAATACAGATAGCCATAATGTTCAGCACAACACAATGCAAACATAAATTATTTTTTTTTTTTTTTAAACATAAAATGATATACTTCTATAAAAGTTTTGATGCATACCTGATACTATGGCACTTACGTCAGTTTTTAGACTTCTAACCAGCGTTTACTTCAAATCTGACTGATCAGCTGAACTGACACTTAGACAATTTATACATCATATATAGAGCATTATACACCGTGATCAGCTACCGAACCGAGAACAAAGGCTGTTGATTATCAAGGTGCAATTAGCCCAAAGCAGAGACAACTACGCCTGTTCATTAGCATACCACACCATACAAAATATAATTTGTTTCATTTAACAATTACACCAATTTAAATATAAATCCTACGTATATACGGAACATTTCATAAAGAATAGTTGAAAATGATGAAGTTAAGAACGTCTGAATTTATATATGTTATATACTGCCAGTCAGCTAGGTGATGGACATTGGAATATCATGTCCATCCATCTTACCATTGTCCCTATAATAAAATAATGCCAGATACCTTTTGTAGCGATAGCATTGGGTATCGGCACGTGTTTGACTTTGACTGACGTTAGGCGAAGAACTCAAGCAGTTGATTCAAAATGAACCATGGGATCAAACACCCGCAGATCATTCTGTTGAGGATACGCTTTCTATTTTTACAGGACAATATATGGAATTGTCAACAAGGCAGACAGACAAAATTTGGTTTAATTCTGAAATAAAAACGGTTATCAGATTTATGAGCGATTGCGAATCAACAGAGCAAATTATTAACATAAAGAAACATGCTCGTGAAACCTTTTATTCCAATCTTGATAATAATGTCGATATTGTGAAAAAATCAGATCTGATCCTGAACTTCTACTAGAAAGAGATAAGAGCATTTGCTAAAAAAATCTGCCAGTTTAGAAACTAATCCCCCATTTTACTTACGAAAAAACTTAATTTTTTCAGACTCCAAAAAACGTTCATTTTTGAACGATTTTTTTTCTCATCTGTATCAACATTTGCCGATTCGCGTAACCCGGCTTCATTTTTTCCAAACAGAAGCAATATTGTGTTAAACGATTTTACTAGTACACGTCAAGTAATTATTGATGTTACATCTTGCTGAGATACAAAAAAAAAAAGAAAAAAGACTCAGGACCTGGTCACATATGAATGCAACGCTAAAAATATTACCAACGAAACTTCAGTCGAATTTGCATCTTATGTATCAACAGTCTCTTTCCGTCGGGTTCTATCCCAACTCAGCTGAAAATAGCCAGTGTTATACCAATGATCAAAAAGGGTGATATATCTGATTCGTCAAACTATCGCTTAGTATTTCTACTGAGTGTTCTAGGTAAAATCTTGGAAATAACTATATTTAAATATGTTTACAATCAGCTAAAATCTAATAAATTTATATATATATATATATATATATATATATATATATATATATATATATACGCACGCACACACATACACACAGAGTCTATCCGGTTTTATCTGAGGCCAGTCTATGGTTCATCAACTAATCGAAATGTATCATAAAATCTCAAAAGCTCTTGATGATAAAGACATGGCATGTGTAGTGTTTTGTGATATTTCCAAAGGAGTCTGACATGGCATGTGTAGTGTTTTGTGATATTTCCAAAGGAGTCTGACATGGCATGTGTAGTGTTTTGTGATATTTCCAAAGGAGTCTGACATGGCATGTGTAGTATTTTGTGATATTTCCAAAGGAGTCTGACATGGCATGTAAAGTGTTTTGTGATATTTCCAAAGGAGTCTGACATGGCATGTGTAGTGTTTTGTGATATTTCCAAAGAAGTCTGACATGGCATGTGTAGTATTTTGTGATATTTCCAAAGAAGTCTGACATGGCATGTGTAGTGTTTTGTGATATTTCCAAAGAAGTCTGACATGGCATGTGTAGTATTTTGTGATATTTCCAAAGAAGTCTGACATGGCATGTGTAGTATTTTGTGATATTTCCAAAGAAGTCTGACATGGCATGTGTGGTATTTTGTGATATTTCCAAAGAAGTCTGACATGGCATGTGTAGTATTTTGTGATATTTCCAAAGAAGTCTGACATGGCATGTGTAGTGTTTTGTGATATTTCCAATGAAGTTTGACATGGCATGTGTAGTGTTTTGTGATATTTCCAAAGAAGTCTGACATGGCAAGTGTAGTATTTTGTGATATTTCCAAAGAAGTCTGACATGGCATGTGTAGTATTTTGTGATATTTCCAAAGAAGTCTGACATGGCATGTGTAGTGTTTTGTGATATTTCCAAAGGAGTCTGACATGGCATGTGTAGTGTTTTGTGATATTTCCATAAAAGTCTGACATGGCATGTGTAGTGTTTCGTGATATTTCCAAAGGAGTCTGACATGGCATGTGTAGTATTTCGTGATATTTCCAAAGGAGTCTGACATGGCATGTGTAGTATTTTGTGATATTTCCAAAGAAGTCTGACATGGCATGTGTAGTATTTTGTGATATTTCCAAAGAAGTCTGACATGGCATGTGTAGTATTTTGTGATATTTCCAAAGAAGTCTGACATGGCATGTGTAGTATTTTGTGATATTTCCAAAGAAGTCTGACATGGCATGTGTAGTATTTTGTGATATTTCCAAAGAAGTCTGACATGGCATGTGTAGTATTTTGTGATATTTCCAATGAAGTTTGACATGGCATGTGTAGTGTTTTGTGATATTTCCAAAGAAGTCTGACATGGCATGTGTAGTATTTTGTGATATTTCCAAAGGAGTCTGACATGGCATGTGTAGTATTTTGTGATATTTCCAAAGAAGTCTGACATGGCATGTGTAGTGTTTTGTGATATTTCCAAAGGAGTCTGACATGGCATGTGTAGTGTTTTGTGATATTTCCAAAGAAGTCTGACATGGCATGTGTAGTGTTTCGTGATATTTCCAAAGGAGTCTGACATGGCATGTGTAGTATTTCGTGATATTTCCAAAGAAGTCTGACATGGCATGTGTAGTATTTTGTGATATTTCCAAAGAAGTCTGACATGGCATGTGTAGTGTTTCGTGATATTTCCAAAGGAGTCTGACATGGCATGTGTAGTATTTCGTGATATTTCCAAAGAAGTCTGACATGGCATGTGTAGTATTTTGTGATATTTCCAAAGAAGTCTGACATGGCATGTGTAGTATTTTGTGATATTTCCAAAGAAGTCTGACATGGCATGTGTGGTATTTTGTGATATTTCCAAAGAAGTCTGACATGGCATGTGTAGTATTTTGTGATATTTCCAAAGAAGTCTGACATGGCATGTGTAGTGTTTTGTGATATTTCCAATGAAGTTTGACATGGCATGTGTAGTGTTTTGTGATATTTCCAAAGAAGTCTGACATGGCAAGTGTAGTATTTTGTGATATTTCCAAAGAAGTCTGACATGGCATGTGTAGTATTTTGTGATATTTCCAAAGAAGTCTGACATGGCATGTGTAGTGTTTTGTGATATTTCCAAAGGAGTCTGACATGGCATGTGTAGTGTTTTGTGATATTTCCATAAAAGTCTGACATGGCATGTGTAGTGTTTCGTGATATTTCCAAAGGAGTCTGACATGGCATGTGTAGTATTTCGTGATATTTCCAAAGGAGTCTGACATGGCATGTGTAGTATTTTGTGATATTTCCAAAGAAGTCTGACATGGCATGTGTAGTATTTTGTGATATTTCCAAAGAAGTCTGACATGGCATGTGTAGTATTTTGTGATATTTCCAAAGAAGTCTGACATGGCATGTGTAGTATTTTGTGATATTTCCAAAGAAGTCTGACATGGCATGTGTAGTATTTTGTGATATTTCCAAAGAAGTCTGACATGGCATGTGTAGTATTTTGTGATATTTCCAATGAAGTTTGACATGGCATGTGTAGTGTTTTGTGATATTTCCAAAGAAGTCTGACATGGCATGTGTAGTATTTTGTGATATTTCCAAAGGAGTCTGACATGGCATGTGTAGTATTTTGTGATATTTCCAAAGAAGTCTGACATGGCATGTGTAGTGTTTTGTGATATTTCCAAAGGAGTCTGACATGGCATGTGTAGTGTTTTGTGATATTTCCAAAGAAGTCTGACATGGCATGTGTAGTGTTTCGTGATATTTCCAAAGGAGTCTGACATGGCATGTGTAGTATTTCGTGATATTTCCAAAGAAGTCTGACATGGCATGTGTAGTATTTTGTGATATTTCCAAAGAAGTCTGACATGGCATGTGTAGTGTTTTGTGATATTTCCAAAGAAGTCTGACATGGCATGTGTAGTGTTTTGTGATATTTCCAAAGGAGTCTGACATGGCATGTGTAGTGTTTTGGGATATTTCCAAAGAAGTCTGACATGGCATGTGTAGTGTTTTGTGATATTTCCAAAGAAGTCTGACATGGCATGTGTAGTATTTTGTGATATTTCCAAAGAAGTCTGACATGGCATGTGTAGTATTTTGTGATATTTCCAAAGGAGTCTGACATGGCATGTGTAGTGTTTTGTGATATTTCCAAAGGAGTCTGACATGGCATGTGTAGTGTTTTGTGATATTTCCAAAGGAGTCTGACATGGCATGTGTAGTGTTTTGTGATATTTCCAAAGGAGTCTGACATGGCATGTGTAGTATTTTGTGATATTTCCAAAGGAGTCTGACATGGCATGTGTAGTGTTTTGTGATATTTCCAAAGTCTGACATGGCATGTGTAGTATTTTGTGATATTTCCAAACGAGTCTGACATGGCATGTGTAGTATTTTGTGATATTTCTAAAGGAGTCTGACATGGCATGTGTAGTGTTTTGTGATATTTCCAAAGAAGTCTGACATGGCATGTGTAGTGTTTTGTGATATTTCCAAAGAAGTCTCACATGGCATGTGTAGTATTTTGTGATATTTCAAAAGAAGTCTGACATGGCATGTGTAGTATTTTGTGATATTTCCAAAGAAGTCTGACATGGCATGTGTAGTGTTTTGTGATATTTCCAAAGAAGTCTGACATGGCATGTGTAGTGTTTTGTGATATTTCCAAAGGAGTCCGACATGGCATGTGTAGTGTTTTGTGATATCTTCAAAGAAGTCTGACATGGCATGTGTAGTATTTTGTGATATTTCCAAAGGAGTCTGACATGGCATGTGTAGTATTTTGTGATATTTCCAAAGAAGTCTGACATGGCATGTGTAGTATTTTGTGATATTTCCAAAGGAGTCTGACATGGGATGTGTAGTGTTTTGTGATATTTCCAAAGAAGTCTGACATGGCATGTGTAGTATTTTGTGATATTTCCAAAGGAGTCTGACATGGCATGTGTAGTGTTTTGTGATATTTCCAAAGGAGTCTAACATGGCATGTGTAGTGTTTTGTGATATTTCCAAAGGAGTCTGACATGGCATGTGTAGTGTTTTGTGATATTTCCAAAGGAGTCTGACATGGCATGTAAAGTGTTTTGTGATATTTCCAAAGGAGTCTGACATGGCATGTGTAGTGTTTTGTGATATTTCCAAAGAAGTCTGACATGGCATGTGTAGTATTTTGTGATATTTCCAAAGAAGTCTGACATGGCATGTGTAGTGTTTTGTGATATTTCCAAAGAAGTCTGACATGGCATGTGTAGTATTTTGTGATATTTCCAAAGAAGTCTGACATGGCATGTGTAGTATTTTGTGATATTTCCAAAGAAGTCTGACATGGCATGTGTGGTATTTTGTGATATTTCCAAAGAAGTCTGACATGGCATGTGTAGTATTTTGTGATATTTCCAAAGAAGTCTGACATGGCATGTGTAGTGTTTTGTGATATTTCCAATGAAGTTTGACATGGCATGTGTAGTGTTTTGTGATATTTCCAAAGAAGTCTGACATGGCAAGTGTAGTATTTTGTGATATTTCCAAAGAAGTCTGACATGGCATGTGTAGTATTTTGTGATATTTCCAAAGAAGTCTGACATGGCATGTGTAGTGTTTTGTGATATTTCCAAAGGAGTCTGACATGGCATGTGTAGTGTTTTGTGATATTTCCATAAAAGTCTGACATGGCATGTGTAGTGTTTCGTGATATTTCCAAAGGAGTCTGACATGGCATGTGTAGTATTTCGTGATATTTCCAAAGGAGTCTGACATGGCATGTGTAGTATTTTGTGATATTTCCAAAGAAGTCTGACATGGCATGTGTAGTATTTTGTGATATTTCCAAAGAAGTCTGACATGGCATGTGTAGTATTTTGTGATATTTCCAAAGAAGTCTGACATGGCATGTGTAGTATTTTGTGATATTTCCAAAGAAGTCTGACATGGCATGTGTAGTATTTTGTGATATTTCCAAAGAAGTCTGACATGGCATGTGTAGTATTTTGTGATATTTCCAATGAAGTTTGACATGGCATGTGTAGTGTTTTGTGATATTTCCAAAGAAGTCTGACATGGCATGTGTAGTATTTTGTGATATTTCCAAAGGAGTCTGACATGGCATGTGTAGTATTTTGTGATATTTCCAAAGAAGTCTGACATGGCATGTGTAGCGTTTTGTGATATTTCCAAAGGAGTCTGACATGGCATGTGTAGTGTTTTGTGATATTTCCAAAAAAGTCTGACATGGCATGTGTAGTGTTTCGTGATATTTCCAAAGGAGTCTGACATGGCATGTGTAGTATTTCGTGATATTTCCAAAGAAATCTGACATGGCATGTGTAGTATTTTGTGATATTTCCAAAGAAGTCTGACATGGCATGTGTAGTGTTTTGTGATATTTCCAAAGAAGTCTGACATGGCATGTGTAGTGTTTTGTGATATTTCCAAAGGAGTCTGACATGGCATGTGTAGTGTTTTGGGATATTTCCAAAGAAGTCTGACATGGCATGTGTAGTGTTTTGTGATATTTCCAAAGAAGTCTGACATGGCATGTGTAGTATTTTGTGATATTTCCAAAGAAGTCTGACATGGCATGTGTAGTATTTTGTGATATTTCCAAAGGAGTCTGACATGGCATGTGTAGTGTTTTGTGATATTTCCAAAGGAGTCTGACATGGCATGTGTAGTGTTTTGTGATATTTCCAAAGGAGTCTGACATGGCATGTGTAGTGTTTTGTGATATTTCCAAAGGAGTCTGACATGGCATGTGTAGTATTTTGTGATATTTCCAAAGGAGTCTGACATGGCATGTGTAGTGTTTTGTGATATTTCCAAAGTCTGACATGGCATGTGTAGTATTTTGTGATATTTCCAAACGAGTCTGACATGGCATGTGTAGTATTTTGTGATATTTCTAAAGGAGTCTGACATGGCATGTGTAGTGTTTTGTGATATTTCCAAAGAAGTCTGACATGGCATGTGTAGTGTTTTGTGATATTTCCAAAGAAGTCTGACATGGCATGTGTAGTATTTTGTGATATTTCAAAAGAAGTCTGACATGGCATGTGTAGTATTTTGTGATATTTCCAAAGAAGTCTGACATGGCATGTGTAGTGTTTTGTGATATTTCCAAAGAAGTCTGACATGGCATGTGTAGTGTTTTGTGATATTTCCAAAGGAGTCCGACATGGCATGTGTAGTGTTTTGTGATATCTTCAAAGAAGTCTGACATGGCATGTGTAGTATTTTGTGATATTTCCAAAGGAGTCTGACATGGCATGTGTAGTATTTTGTGATATTTCCAAAGAAGTCTGACATGGCATGTGTAGTATTTTGTGATATTTCCAAAGGAGTCTGACATGGGATGTGTAGTGTTTTGTGATATTTCCAAAGAAGTCTGACATGGCATGTGTAGTATTTTGTGATATTTCCAAAGGAGTCTGACATGGCATGTGTAGTATTTTGTGATATTTCCAAAGAAGTCTGACATGGCATGTGTAGTATTTTGTGATATTTCCAAAGGAGTCTGACATGGCATGTGTAGTATTTTGTGATATTTCCAAACAAAGGAGTCTGAAATGAGATGTGTAGTGTTTTGTGATATTTCCAAAGAAGTCTGACATGGCATGTGTAGTGTTTTGTGATATTTCCAAAGGAGTATGACATGGCATGTGTAGTGTTTTGTGATATTTCCAAAGAAGTCTGACATGGCATGTGTCGTATTTTGTGATATTTCCAAAGGAGTCTGACATGGCATGTGTAGTATTTTGTGATATTTCCAAAAGAGTCTGACATGGCATGTGTAGTATTTTGTGATATTTCCAAAGGAGTCTGACATGGCATGTGTAGTATTTTGTTATATTTCCAAAGAAGTCTGACATGGCATGTGTAGTGTTTTGTGATATTTCCAAAGAAGTCTGACATGGCATGTGTAGTGTTTTGTGATATTTCCAAAGAAGTCTGACATGGCATGTGTAGTATTTATAGGTTACTGCATTTGTATGGGAAAATATGAACGAGTTTTCTGAGTTATACTGCATGACGTCAGGAGTGCAGTATAGCTCAGAAAAAACGAGTTCATATTTTCCCATACAAATGCAGTAACCTTTTTATTATATACTCATTTTGCTTTTCTGCCTAAGGCTGAATAATAAAAAGAACACACTACAAGAAACAAAGTAACTGAATTTCTGCTATATTCTAAAGTAAATACACAACCGAAGTTAAACCAATACACAGTAACAGTATTCATGTGCACATGGCACCGCCCAGTGACCTTTGAACTTGGTAGAGTACAACGCGCGGTCAGTGATTTGTTTCAAAAAGAAATCTCATTTTGGTCTACTTAAAATTGAAATTTTGAGTCATATTGTGAATGACTGCGCCATGGAACAACTTTCCCAGTTGATCTGGAATGGAGGAATTTTGTTTTTCTGTCGATTCAACTAAATTTTGCTGTTTTAATTGTGGTGAACTTGCGTTATTAGCTGGGTCTATTACGTACGATGTACATGCAGCTAGAGGGACTGGCCTCGACAGCAAGCTAGCTTACACATGTGTTACTGTCCTGCCATTGATAGTTTTGGAATCATAAGGTGGACAAAATACGAAATTCTTTTAACTGAAATTCTCAAGAAGATGCAGGATTAAATATTTTTGTTAGGGAATATCAAATTCATTTCGTTTTGGAGTGCAGTACATTCTCCTTTGGAATGTGATTTCTGTTGGAAATGTAGTCTAGATTGCAGTGCAATTTCGCGCCGTGGATCAGAAAGTACATTTTGAAGAAATTCAAGATGCAGAAAAGTAAGTACATATATTGCCATTCTTATTACCAGCTATAGATGACATATTTATATGTACTGTCACTATAAATCCAAACAATTTCTCAACCAAAAAAAAAAAAAAAAAAAAAAAAAAAAACAGGCAAAATTGCAAAGCAGCTGGGGTGTGAGAGCCCATTTCGTCAGCGGAAAATAAGGCTTCTTTGTTATCGTGGCTTCTTTTCTCCGAGGCACTTGCTTTTATACCAAAACCCGCCTTCTTTAGTTGTATTTTTCGAATTTAGTGCTTGGACTGACTTGTAAAATTGGCGGTCTCTGAGAGAAACGGAATATCATTTGGTCATAAGATGCCTTTTTGTGCTATTTTTTTTATAGACTCTAGAGAGCACGGTTCATAGTCTGAACCATCGGTTAAATAAGTGTTTAAATGATCAGAATGATATTTTCAATACTGCATGCCTCGCGTTTCTTGTCATAAAGCCACCTCTGTACATTGTGAATATCACGTTAAGTCACTTGCTTGGCTGAAAGATTCTTTTGTGACTCAATGAATTCATCCACATCGTCAGCTTTATCATCTCTACTCTCAAACAGCTTGTTTAGTTCATCCACAGACAAATCTAATAAAGCAAAAGCTCCGGTGTCTGCTACATTTGCGTACATTGTTTGTTTACAATAAAAAGTAGTTCCTAATAGGCGATACTATTTTTAGACACACGTGTCGTGCAGTATGAAGCCGTGCAGTATGGAGAAATACTGCACGATTCTGACAATGCAAAGTTAATGGAGAAAAAAATGAGTATATAACAATTTGTGATATTTCCGAAGTCGTCTGGCATAGAGGGTTGTTTCACAAATGTTCTGCCTATGGCATAAGAAAGGACACAACTAAAATGGTTTATGAATTATCTTTCGGTCAGACAACAACGTCTTTGCATTAAGAATCAAGTTTCACAAATAAATTTGATCACTGTTGCAGTTCCTCAGGGTTCAGATTTAGGGACCTCTTCTGTTATATATATATTGTGTGTGTGTGTGTGTAACATCACAGACAACATTACAAGACCTGCAAGTATTTTGCTGATGACTCATCTTTGAGTACAGAAGTAGCTCAGTATTGGATATGCAACCTTTGGTAATTACAACAATGGTCATCAAACTGGTTAGTAAAACTTAATCCTGAAAACAACAATTCTGGTATTTTTTAATTTATAAACTTTTCGTAATACTGACTGAACTAATAATTTTACGATGCATGACAACAATATCAACTTGATTGATTGCCACAAACATGTAGGCATAACTCTAGGATCTAATTGTAAATGGACAGTACATATAAATAATTTTATTAGTACTGCAAACAAGCAGCTGTCCATGTTCCGAAAGCTTTAATATCCCCTTTTAAGATCAACTCGAAACAAAATGTTTTCGACATTCATTAGACCAATGCTTTAATATGCTTGTGAAGTGTGGGATAACATCATTGATTTTGGCTTATGTAGTCTAGAAAAAGACCGATGCTTTAACATGCTTGTGAAGTGAGAAGTGTGAAGCGTGGGATAACTTCTTTGATTTTTGCTCATGTAGTCTAGAAAAAGACCAATGCTTTAATATGCTTGTGAAGTGTGGGATAACATCTTTGATTTTGGCTCCTGAAGACTAGAAAAAGACTGATACTTTAATATGCTTGTGAAGTGTGGGATAACATCTTTGACTTTGGCTCATGTAGTCTAGAAACAAAAATGCTTTGATATGCTTGTGAAGTGTGAGATAACATCTTTGATTTTGGATCCTGAAGACTAGAAAAAGTTCATCTCGAAGAAGCCAGAATAGTTACATGCTTGCCAATCTATCTTGAAAGAAACGCCGTTTACTTTAGAAACGGGATGGAAAACTATAAAAACAATAATAAATTTGTACAAATTTTACCTATCTTATATTGGAAATTGTTCTTCCTCTTAGAGAAAGTATCAAATTACTTTATTGTTGATTGACATCAAATAACTTGCAAGCCGTCCAGGCTCAAACATTTATCATTTTCATTCTTTCCAAATACATGTACAATCAAATATTGGAATTACCTCCCTTTTGAATACGGTAAATCACATATCTAAAGATTGTTAAAATATCATATTCGACCTAATATTGAAATGGCACTCCAATATTTTACTCGAAACCATAGGAAATTTAATACTGCTTCAACCAAATTGAGATATAACCGTATTATTTGAAAAGCTGATCTGCATGGAGTTAATCTAACACACGACCCCTTTTGTTCATGTGGATTCCAGTCTGAAAACTCAACACACTTTTTTTTCAATGCTGCATTTACCAGCAACATAGAATTAAACTGTTTCGATCTATCTGATCATTTTGTTTTTCCTATCACTACCTCTAAACATTTAAATTGCAGCACTCTTTATTATCCCACTGCTATTGATATTATTCTGCAACAAAATTTATATTCAGGAAACTCAGAAAGTTGTTTTTACAGCGTACTACCAGTCATTTTTTTTAGGAGTGAGGGTGAGGGGGTTAGCAATCAGCCATTAATTTTTCTTTCTTCTTCTTCTCCATCCTGTCCTTATTTTTTAATTTTTTTCCCGAACTGTTTCAGTATCATGATATGGTTTTGTGTCACTTCTTTTTTAGTTACATGCTTAGTGCCGCCACTTGTATTTGGCTGTATGTGTAAAATACTTGGAAGGAAGAGGGCCCTTGATTAGGTGTGAAAATCTGTGGTCCAGTTTCATTGATCTTCTGTTTATAAAGGCAGCAGATGATCGCCCGCCACTATACAATGATTACTCAAAACATTCCGTGCGGTTACCCATCTGCCCACTCAAAATCATGATAAATAATCGACTAGAATCATTACATGACTCACATAAATTTACTTAACGATAAGCAATAAGCAAAATTTCTTGATCATGAAAAAATTACGTCAAAGTTTATTACGTATTTGTTATGTTTTCTTGAAAAGGAAGAAATTGCCGCAACTCCATCACTTCTTCCAACTATATCAGAATCCTTGGTATATTTTATAAAATTGTTAGAAAATTGAGTATTTTGTCTTGAGATATATAATCGACTGAAGACATCCTACACCTAAATGAAACATGTTTCCAGGGTTTTGATACTATCATGATTATAAATTTAATTCCATTTTTATTTTGAAAATGTTATCGGTAGATCGCCCAAAACAAGGGAAACAATTGGTTGAAATGAACTTGTTACATATATTCTGACTGGTCACCCTGTACAAGACGCTTACAATTTTACATCATCTATTCTGTATGAACACATATAATGCAGAGAATCCAGGTAATAATGCTTTGGTGTGATTTAAGTATTCGGTAAAGAATAATTGACATATGCAAGCAAAAATCTTTTACAAATAAAAAAAAGTTGTTTCATTTTTATTTGCTGAATGACTCTAACACTACTGAAATTGTTTCAAAGATAATATCATAAACTGGTGCAAAGAAAGCTGCAGAATAAAAGTGAATGCGAACCCAAGCATTAACCGACTTTACAGACTGAACATAGTGGAGGATGAGAGGAAAATCCTAAAACCAATAAAGAAAAGATATTGAAAAGGACAAAAATCAATGTTAGAAAATTAATTAAATGGATTCCGCTTTGATTTATAAGTGCCAACATAAATGGATTTATCTACTGGCCATGCTATTTAAGAGTCTGCCATTATGATTCTCCACACTCCATTGATTAGACATGAGAGAGATGATATAAACAGATCGCAAGGTCAGATTTCTATGTATTTTTTCTTCCACTGTGTCTAATAAAATTCTGCGTGGATATTATGAGAGTATATTTCCTATTATTGTAATTTTAGTGTATGTTACACCAATAAAAAATATGGAGAAATGAGAAACATATAGATGGAATAAACAATACACAGACGTATAGCAAGCGAGAAATATCGAGTTGGAATAAACAATACACAGATGTATAGCACGCGAGAAATATCGAGTTGGAATAAACAATACACAGACGTATAGCACAATACCCTGATACACGTTGTCCTAAAATAGTCTTCTATATGAAAAGCAATACATGATGTTAATTATAACAATTATAAATAAACCAAAGTAAGTAAATAATCAAAGACCAGATCTTTCTCATTTTCACCTTCTGACAATGATAAATGTGAGCACTTTAGAATAGTAGATTGCTTGCACCAAATATAAACCGTTCAAAATCCAGTAAACCTTAAGAAACTTATGGCTACCCCCTTGTACGAAAAACAAAATTGCAATATGGCTTCTTTAAACTATCCTCGTGAGCAAACGCTTCAGCGTTCTTGTTAAAATCATTATCATTTAGAATTGATGCATTTTACAGTGTGAATTTAAAACGTACCAAGTTTTTGTCAACACAAAATTTGAGTATATCAGTTCCCTGTAAAACAAAAAAGGGTGAGAAAGATGGATTAACTAAATAATTCATGTCTTATCCTTAACATTCAACATTACTTAATTTATACTGCTTTATGGAATAATAGCAAATGAAATAATGCTTACTAATTATTGTAGGGTTCGTCTTGAGAACATTTATTGGACTATTAATTACGACATTCTCACGAGACTCGAAAATTCTAAAATTCAATGAATTTTACGGCATGTTACTTTTCGAGCTTTCATTTACTCCTATTTTATATTGTAGTGTAAAATGTCTTCTTTTTTAACCGCAAAGAGATGCGGGAATACATACTTACGCACACACTGTAAGCTCTAAAGTGCTTGTTTAATTATCAGTCTTCGAGTCGAAATCGTGAATCTGTTTTTAAAACATGTCGACTAACGTCGACTAGAACAATCAAGATGCACATCATTGGTTGAGAGAATATATGTTAAACGGCTGCAAGAACGCATCCAATATATCATACAAAACGAAGACTCAAGCAGTATACGCTATTTCCTTTGACGTTTCACATGTTCCGCAGCAACATAAAAAAAATACTGGCACTTACATCGCGACATTAGGACTTTGTCAAAAAACTACTGCACTTACATCGCGACATTAGGACTTTGTCAAAAAACTACTGGCACTTACATCGCGACATTAAGACTTTGACAAAAAACTACTGGCAACTACATCGCGACATTAGGACTTTGTCAAAAAAAGTATTGGCACTTACATCGCGACATTGGGACTTTGTCAAAAAACTACTGGCACTTACATCGCGACATTAGGACTTTGTCAAAAAACTACTGGCACTTACATCGCGACATTAGGACTTTGTGAAAAAACTACTGGCACTTACATCGCGACATTAGGATTTTGTTAAAAAACTACTGGCACTTATATCGCGACATTAGGACTTTGTCAAAAAACTACTTGCACTTACATCGCGACATTAGGACTTTGTGAAAAAACTACTGGCACTTACATCGCGACATTAGGACTTTGTCAAAAAACTACTGGCACTTACATCGCGACATTAGGACTTTGTCAAAAAACTACTTGCACTTACATCGCGACATTAGGACTTCGTCAAAAAACTACTGGCACTTACATCGCGACATTAGGACTTCGTCAAAAAACTACTGGCACTTACATCGCGACATTAGGACTTCGTCGAAAACTACTGGCACTTACATCGCGACATTAGGACTTTGTCAAAAAACTACGGGCACTTACATCGCGACATTAGGACTTTGTGAAAAAACTACTGGCACTTACATCGCGACATTAGGACTTTGTCAAAAAACTACTGGCACTTACATCGCGACATTAGGACTTTGTCAAAAAAGTACTTGCACTTACATCGCGACATTAGGACTTTGTCAAAAAACTACTGGCACTTACATCGCGACATTAGGACTTTGTCAAAAAACTACTGGCACTTACATCGCGACATTAGGACTTTGTCAAAAAACTACTGGCACTTACATCGCGACATTATGACTTTGTCAAAAAACTACTGGCACTTACATCGCGGCATTAAGACTTTGACAAAAAACTACTGGCAACTACATCGCGACATTAGGACTTTGTCAAAAAAAGTATTGGCACTTACATCGCGACATTGGGACTTTGTCAAAAAACTACTGGCACTTACATCGCGACATTAGGACTTTGTGAAAAAACTACTGGCACTTACATCGCGACATTAGGATTTTGTCAAAAAACTACTGGCACTTATATCGCGACATTAGGACTTTGTCAAAAAACTACTTGCACTTACATCGCGACATTAGGACTTTGTCAAAAAACTACTGGCACTTACATCGCGACATTAGGACTTCGTCAAAAAACTACTGGCACTTACATCGCGACATTAGGACTTTGTCAAAAAACTACTGGCACTTACATCGCGACATTAAGACTTTGACAAAAAACTACTGGCAACTACATCGCGACATTAGGACTTTGTCAAAAAAAGTATTGGCACTTACATCGCGACATTAGGACTTTGTCAAAAAACTACTGGCACTTACATCGCGACATTAGGACTTTGTCAAAAAACTACTGCACTTACATCGCGACATTAGGACTTTGTGAAAAAACTACTGGCACTTACATCGCGACATTAGGATTTTGTCAAAAAACTACTGGCACTTATATCGCGACATTAGGACTTTGTCAAAAAACTACTTGCACTTACATCGCGACATTAGGACTTCGTCAAAAACTACTGGCACTTACATCGCGACATTAGGACTTTGTCAAAAAACTACTTGCACTTACATCGCGACATTAGGACTTTGTCAAAAAACTACTGGCACTTACATCGCGACATTAGGACTTTGTCAAAAAACTACTGGCACTTACATCGCGACATTATGACTTTGTCAAAAAAGTACTTGCACTTACATCGCGACATTAGGACTTTGTCAAAAAACTACTGGCACTTACATCGCGACATTAGGACTTTGTCAAAAAACTACTGGCACTTACATCGCGACATTAGGACTTTGTCAAAAAACTACTGGCACTTACATCGCGACATTAGGACTTTGTCAAAAAAAGTATTGGCACTTACATCGCGACATTGGGACTTTGTCAAAAAACTACTGGCACTTACATCGCGACATTAGGACTTTGTCAAAAAACTACTGGCACTTACATCGCGACATTAGGACTTTGTGAAAAAACTACTGGCACTTACATCGCGACATTAGGATTTTGTCAAAAAACTACTGGCACTTACATCGCGACATTAGGACTTTGTCAAAAAAGTACTGGCACTTACATCGCGACATTAGGACTTTGTCAAAAAACTACTGGCACTTACATCGCGACATTAAGACTTTGACAAAAAACTACTGGCAACTACATCGCGACATTAGGACTTTGTCAAAAAAAGTATTGGCACTTACATCGCGACATTAGGACTTTGTCAAAAAACTACTGGCACTTACATCGCGACATTAGGACTTTGTCAAAAAACTACTGCACTTACATCGCGACATTAGGACTTTGTGAAAAAACTACTGGCACTTACATCGCGACATTAGGATTTTGTCAAAAAACTACTGGCACTTATATCGCGACATTAGGACTTTGTCAAAAAACTACTTGCACTTACATCGCGACATTAGGACTTTGTCAAAAAACTAGTGGCACTTATATCGCGACATTAGGACTTTGTCAAAAAACTACTTGCACTTACATCGCGACATTAGGACTTTGTCAAAAAAAGTATTGGCACTTACATCGCGACATTGGGACTTTGTGAAAAAACTACTGGCACTTACATCGCGACATTAGGACTTTGTGAAAAAACTACTGGCACTTACATCGCGACATTAGGACTTTGTGAAAAAACTACTGGCACTTACATCGCGACATTAGGATTTTGTCAAAAAACTACTGGCACTTACATCGCGACATTAGGACTTTGTCAAAAAAGTACTGGCACTTACATCGCGACATTAGGACTTTGTCAAAAAACTACTGGCACTTACATCGCGACATTAGGACTTTGTCAAAAAAGTACTTGCACTTACATCGCGACATTAGGACTTTGTCAAAAAACTACTTGCACTTACATCGCGACATTAGGACTTCGTCAAAAAACTACTGGCACTTACATCGCGACATTAGGACTTCGTCAAAAAACTACTTGCACTTACATCGCGACATTAGGACTTCGTCAAAAACTACTGGCACTTACATCGCGACATTAGGACTTTGTCAAAAAACTACTTGCACTTACATCGCGACATTAGGACTTTGTCAAAAAACTACTGGCACTTACATCGCGACATTAGGACTTTGTCAAAAAACTACTGGCACTTACATCGCGACATTATGACTTTGTCAAAAAAGTACTTGCACTTACATCGCGACATTAGGACTTTGTCAAAAAACTACTGGCACTTACATCGCGACATTAGGACTTTGTCAAAAAACTACTGGCACTTACATCGCGACATTAGGACTTTGTCAAAAAACTACTGGCACTTACATCGCGACATTAGGACTTTGTCAAAAAAAGTATTGGCACTTACATCGCGACATTGGGACTTTGTCAAAAAACTACTGGCACTTACATCGCGACATTAGGACTTTGTCAAAAAACTACTGGCACTTACATCGCGACATTAGGACTTTGTGAAAAAACTACTGGCACTTACATCGCGACATTAGGATTTTGTCAAAAAACTACTGGCACTTACATCGCGACATTAGGACTTTGTCAAAAAAGTACTGGCACTTACATCGCGACATTAGGACTTTGTCAAAAAACTACTGGCACTTACATCGCGACATTAAGACTTTGACAAAAAACTACTGGCAACTACATCGCGACATTAGGACTTTGTCAAAAAAAGTATTGGCACTTACATCGCGACATTAGGACTTTGTCAAAAAACTACTGGCACTTACATCGCGACATTAGGACTTTGTCAAAAAACTACTGCACTTACATCGCGACATTAGGACTTTGTGAAAAAACTACTGGCACTTACATCGCGACATTAGGATTTTGTCAAAAAACTACTGGCACTTATATCGCGACATTAGGACTTTGTCAAAAAACTACTTGCACTTACATCGCGACATTAGGACTTTGTCAAAAAACTAGTGGCACTTATATCGCGACATTAGGACTTTGTCAAAAAACTACTTGCACTTACATCGCGACATTAGGACTTTGTCAAAAAAAGTATTGGCACTTACATCGCGACATTGGGACTTTGTCAAAAAACTACTGGCACTTACATCGCGACATTAGGACTTTGTCAAAAAACTACTGGCACTTACATCGCGACATTAGGACTTTGTGAAAAAACTACTGGCACTTACATCGCGACATTAGGATTTTGTCAAAAAACTACTGGCACTTACATCGCGACATTAGGACTTTGTCAAAAAAGTACTGGCACTTACATCGCGACATTAGGACTTTGTCAAAAAACTACTGGCACTTACATCGCGACATTAGGACTTTGTCAAAAAAGTACTTGCACTTACATCGCGACATTAGGACTTTGTCAAAAAAGTACTTGCACTTACATCGCGACATTAGGACTTCGTCAAAAAACTACTGGCACTTACATCGCGACATTAGGACTTCGTCAAAAAACTACTTGCACTTACATCGCGACATTAGGACTTTGTCAAAAACTACTGGCACTTACATCGCGACATTAGGACTTTGTCAAAAAACTACTTGCACTTACATCGCGACATTAGGACTTTGTCAAAAAACTACTGGCACTTACATCGCGACATTAGGATTTTGTCAAAAAACTACTGGCACTTACATCGCGACATTATGACTTTGTCAAAAAAGTACTTGCACTTACATCGCGACATTAGGACTTTGTCAAAAAACTACTGGCACTTACATCGCGACATTAGGACTTTGTCAAAAAACTACTGGCACTTACATCGCGACATTAGGACTTTGTCAAAAAACTACTTGCACTTACATCGCGACATTAGGACTTTGTCAAACAAGTATTGGCACTTACATCGCGACATTGGGACTTTGTCAAAAAACTACTGGCACTTACATCGCGACATTAGGACTTTGTCAAAAAACTACTGGCACTTACATCGCGACATTAGGACTTTGTGAAAAAACTACTGGCACTTACATCGCGACATTAGGATTTTGTCAAAAAACTACTGGCACTTACATCGCGACATTAGGACTTTGTCAAAAAAGTACTTGCACTTACATCGCGACATTAGGACTTTGTCAAAAAACTACTGGCACTTACATCGCGACATTAGGACTTTGTCAAAAAACTACTGGCACTTACATCGCGACATTAGGACTTTGTCAAAAAACTACTTGCACTTACATCGCGACATTAGGACTTTGTCAAAAAACTACTTGCACTTACATCGCGACATTACGACTTCGTCAAAAAACTACTGGCACTTACATCGCGACATTAGGACTTTGTCAAAAAACTACTGGCACTTACATCGCGACATTAGGACTTTGTCAAAAAACTACTGGCACTTACATCGCGACATTGGGACTTTGTCAAAAAACTACTGGCACTTACATCGCGACATTAGGACTTTGTCAAAAAACTACTGGCACTTACATCGCGACATTAGGACTTTGTGAAAAAACTACTGGCACTTACATCGCGACATTAGGATTTTGTCAAAAAACTACTGGCACTTACATCGCGACATTAGGACTTTGTCAAAAAAGTACTTGCACTTTCATCGCGACATTAGGACTTTGTCAAAAAACTACTGGCACTTATATCGCGACATTAGGACTTTGTCAAAAAACTACTGGCACTTACATCGCGACATTAGGACTTTGTCAAAAAACTACTTGCACTTACATCGCGACATTAGGACTTTGTCAAAAAACTACTGGCACTTACATCGCGACATTAAGACTTTGTCAAAAAACTACTGGCACTTACATCGCGACATTAGGACTTTGTCAAAAAACTACTGGCACTTACATCGCGACATTAAGACTTTGACAAAAAACTACTGGCAACTACATCGCGACATTAGGACTTTGTCAAAAAAAGTATTGGCACTTACATCGCGACATTAGGACTTTGTCAAAAAACTACTGGCACTTACATCGCGACATTAGGACTTTGTCAAAAAACTACTGGCACTTACATCGCGACATTAGGATTTTGTCAAGAAACTACTGGCACTTATATCGCGACATTAGGACTTTGTCAAAAAACTACTGGCACTTACATCGCGACATTAGGACTTTGTCAAAAAACTACTGGCACTTACATCGCGACATTAGGACTTTGTCAAAAAACTACTGGCACTTACATCGCGACATTAAGACTTTGTCAAAAAACTACTTGCACTTACATCGCGACATTAGGACTTTGTCAAAAAACTACTGGCACTTACATCGCGACATTAGGACTTTGTCAAAAAAGTACTTGCACTTACATCGCGACATTAGGACTTTGTCAAAAAACTACTGGCACTTGCATCGTGAGATTAAGACTTTGCCAGAAAACTACTGGCACTTGCATCTCGACATTAGGACTTTGTCAAAAAACTACTGGCACTTGCATCGCGACATTGGGACTTTGTCAAAAAACTACTGGCATTTGTGTCTTGACATTAGGACTTTGTCAAAAAACTACTGGCACTTGCATCGCGACATTGGGACTTTGTCAAGAAAATACTGGCACTTGCATCGCCACATTGGGACTTTGTCAAAAAACTACTGGCACTTGCATCGCCACATTGGGACTTTGTCAAAAAACTACTGGCACTTACATCGCGACATTAGGACGTCGTCAAAAAACTACTGGCACTTGCATCGTGAGATTAAGACTTTGCCAAAGAACTACTGGCACTTGCATCTCGACATTAGGACTTTGTCAAAAAACTACTGGCACTTGCATCGCGACATTGGGACTTTGTCAAAAAACTACTGGCATTTGCATCTTGACATTGGGACTTTGTCAAAAAACTACTGGCACTTGCATCGTGACATTAAGACTTTGTCAAAAAACTACTGGCACTTACATATCGATAATGGGATTTTGTCAAAAAACTACTGGCACTTGCATCGCGACATTAGGACTTTGTCAAGAAACTACTGGCACTTGCATCGCCACATTGGGACTTTGTCAAAAAACTACTGGCACTTGCATCGCCATATTGGGACTTTGTCAAAAAACTACTGGCACTTACATCGCGACATTAGGACTTTGTCAAAAAACTACTGGCACTTACATCGCGACATTAGGACTTCGTCAAAAAACTACTTGCACTTACATCGCGACATTAGGACTTTGTCAAAAAACTACTGGCACTTACATCGCGACATTAGGACTTCGTCAAAAAACTACTGGCACTTACATCGCGACATTGGGACTTCGTCAAAAAACTACTGGCACTTACATCGCGACATTAGGACTTCGTCAAAAAACTACTGGCACTTACATCGCGACATTAGGACTTTGTCAGAACAACTTGTTTTAACTAGGATTTCCCTGGAGAAAAACACCTTCACTGGTTTATCAATTATGACGTTATCAAGAGGCAAAATATTGTGCTATTCAAAGGATTTTATGACATTATGGATTTGTTTACTTATTGAGGAATCATATATTATATTGTTATGTCAAAGGTAATTTTCTTATAGAATTGTGAAGAGGCACAAGATTTTATACTTACATACACAATGCACACTGTAAAGTGGATACATGTTAGTGTTGGAACTGAAATATTCAGAAGTATCTGCTTTTCTCTTTAAGACTAGTTGACTTGTTTTTAATCTAATAATATAAGATCAGTTTATTTTTAAAACACAAGTAATGAGAAAACGTGATCATGTCTACTGGGCAAAATACCCAGATGCATGGCATCATAGTAAGCATGCTGACGGCCTTGTTACTCTAACGTTTCCTCATTCCATCCGTACCTCTTCTAGTAAAACATACAGGGTCGTGTAGAGCAGGTATGCGCAACCTACGGCCCGAGGGCCAGATCCGCCCCGCGACCTGGTTTTATCCGCTGATTTACATCATAGGGTGTGTCTTTAAAAATCCTTTATCCGGACCGCGCTTTTGAGGAAGTTGCACAAGCCTGGTGTAGACCATGAGGTAGATCAAATGAAAACATGTAAGTATGGAAGGACACCACACATCTAACAAGTTGTCTTGCCTTTCATTGAATATAGTGAGTCAAGAGTAGACCTGATATAAGCCATAACTGCTCAGGAGGAAAAATACCAGGTTACTACAGGTTTAGTAACTTGTGACGTCAGGAATAACGTTATTTTGTCATTAACACTTTGCCGTTTCTCGACCATGTTTCCCAATGACATTATATGCAAAAAGATAGGTTGCGCTCTACAGATAGTACGTACTTCTGACAGAGTGATAGGTGTAACGTCAAGTTGTTTGCATGTGCAACATGCACAGTGGAGAGATTTATTGGCATACCTCTATGCTACTTTCATGTACTGTGGCTGAAATTTCTGTACATGTTGTAGTTGTGGAAATCGTGCATGATCTAAGCACACAACTGATCAAAATAGCTGCTCCCATACGAAAAATCAGCCTGAACTAGTCCAAATATACTAACTTTAGCAATTATCAAAATAGGGAAAACGAATTTCGCCAGAGTAGGCAATACCAGCGTCTTAAAGTTTATTTATATTTTGAAGTCCAGGAAGTGAAAATGACCAAGCGGAGCTAGCATTTTTGTATAGGTGCACATCTGAAGTAAGGCCAAGCTGCTACTCTATAACATAAATTACACCCATCAATCATACACCAAAATAAAGGGAATTAAAAGTTCTTTTAACAATACCTAAGATATACAAGGTCTTTTTAAAATAGCCAGGATAGCCAGTGAGGACAACCTGGGAAATGCTTTATCTTTAAAAATCAAACCCTATGCAAAGTACAAAACTGTAGAGCTCAACCATAGTTAACGTTATCGGGGGGATAAAGTTGTTGTATATGTAAAAGTGAAACATGCACTGTTGGACCTGGATTCGAACGCAGGACCTCCCTAACTCTAGACGGGCGCTTTACGACTTGAGCTATCCCTGCCGACGAGCCCAGTCCTACCCGTCCTTGTGTCTCAACGTCAAGCTTGGACTTAACTGCACCCTCCCTAGCCGAGTTGGAGGTTCTGATGTGGAATCCTGCTCGCAGCGCCAGATGTTGTCTCTCAAAATATACTCCAAAAATGTTTCGGACAGAAACATTTTTGGAATACCGATTCAGTAGAAAACTTACTTAGGCTTGGCGCCTACGCTTTGCCCGGTGTTTCCTACTGATTCGGGATCATTCCATACCCGGTCATTAACAAACCATGTAGCTAATAATAGCTAAAGTTTCAAATAGGCGCAGATTCAAAGCTTTAAACGGTTTGCATAGACTGAAAAGGCATACTCAAGGCTTTATGCGGTTTGCATCGTTCTCTTCGATACTACTTTCAGAATAACGTAGTAAGAAATTTTTTACACAAAGAAAAAGAACGGTAGTCACATATCCTGTATATCAAGCTGGTTACGTTAAATTAACGAAAGAAGCAAATTAGGAGCAAGCTTCTGAAAAAAGTTAAGGCATCAGAATTACTGTTTAAGAAATACTTCAAAATCAGTATGGATAGGCCAAATCGATCTGTAGCTTGTTTATTTTATACAGTATACATTTTGATCCATCACGTCAAGGCGTTTGTCTAATAAAATATAAATGATAGGTCATGCAATGTTAGCTACAGGCAAATGATCTGATACTACGTGATCATGATTTATATAAAGATCTGATTCATAACTGTTGATTTTTATCGCCGCAAAAGAGTAATTTTGACCGAAATATGAGTTACCTATGATTTCAAGCTTTCATTACAATGACGGATGACTTACAACCTCCCGTCTTTTAATGCATTTTGCGTTATCTGGTGTGCCGTTCCCTGACCCCTGTCTCTAGACAATTAATACCGGACGTAATTCATATCGCTGGGTCAACCCGCAATAGTATGTAAATGTCACTTGTTCTGCCTAGTCGTTTTCATAAGCTCCTGAAATATAGTATTTTGCAAACAAGGTATCTTAAACGAAGATAAAATGCTGATCATTTCTGTAATCCTGAGAAATGTGTTCTCAATACCGTAGCTCAGAGGGAATGAAACTATTATTTTTTTCTGTCCGAAACATTCTTGGAGTATATTTTAAGGTGCGAAATCGCAACTTTTACAGTGTTACCTCTTTTGATTACTCTTCGCGCGAGAAGACATAATAACGCGAGAAGACATAACAACGCGAGAAGACATAACAACGCGAGAAGACATAACAACGCGAGAAGACATAACAACGCGAGAAGACATAACAACGCGAGAAGACATAACAATGAGGTAATTTAGGAGTATTGTTTAAGTGAATCCCGTTGAAATTAATTTTGTCTCTTCTTTTTTGTAAATAACTTGTAAACAAATAGAGATATTTACAATGTAGTAAGCTGTTGAAGAGAAATTATATTTTTTTATACGATGAAAATGATAAATTTACTTGATGACTTTAACAAAAAGTATACATTTTTATTCTCACACGTACATAGTTTTCAGGACGTGAATGATTTTTCATCTCATGTCAGTGATGTACAGGACTTTGTTTTAAAAATACGTAAAGAAAGTTGCAACGAATGCTGTTTTATTTATGGTCACTGTATTTCATGAAAAACACACTTGACAGGAAAGTTTGACCCTAACGAAAAGGAACGCACAAAGAAACGGACGAAAAAACCGACGTAAATGCAGATAATCTGGTAAGTGAAAGAGAAAAATTAAGAAAGAACGAATGAACAAACGAACTAAAATAAATGGATGTACAAAAAGAGGCACAAATAGGAGAATTACGTACTAAAAGAATTTAAACGCGAATGAAAAAAAACCCCAAAAAAAAAACCAAAAAAAAAAAAAACAAGAGGATAAATAAATGACCATTACAACAGAGTTCAATTATAAGATCAAAATAAAACTTGCTCGCTTTATTCGCAAAATGACACTTCATTTCGTAAATTGACATTTTAACTAAAGTGAAAGCAGGAAGGTAAATACAGTTGAAAGGTATCAATTAGGAGAATGAACGGATGTTACATTCCAATGGGAGGAGATGGTGGTGTATATTTGGTGTTTTTATTGGACAGAGCAATAAAAAAAATTTATATTATTCGTCGTTGGCCCTCAGACGCACACAATATAAACTTTCAACATAACATAGCTGACAGGCCACATATCCTCTAATTAGAGGACTAAGAGACAATAAGACAAGTCTTTATTTGATTTAATATACTATATCTGGCTTTTTATTTATCCTTGTGTGTTCTTTGATCACATTGAGATGAATAGAGAGACATATTTTAAATCAGATCTTTGACAATTTTCAGGTAACACTTTAATATTGTTGTTCTTTTCTCTTCTTATTTGTCTTTAAATTTGAAGACATTAAAATGAAGAGACTGCTACGTCAGCACATGTGTTAACCTTTATTTGGAAGTAGAATTGTTGGGTAAATCACTTTATTTCTGTGATCAAGTAAATTTATAATGGATACCAAATGCTATATATCCATCCATCCAACCATCAATCTATCTATCTATCTATCTATCTATCTATCTATCTATCTATCTAGCTATCTCTATTAAATACCTATTTAATCTTACATTGTTGATCTGGTGTAGAGTATGGATGTCCAATCAGTGTTTCCATTTAACAAACCCGGTCTAGAGCTACAAAGTTGTTTTCACTAATGTCAGCGAGTCGGTATTCGTCAATGCACCGAATCGAACTTTTAGATATTCCAATTCGCTTTAAATTCCATTCATATTGTTGGGGTAAAAGATATTTGGAAAGGGTTAAAAATAGGATATGTAATATATACAAAACCTCATTCGTGTTTTGTCCTGAGTCTGGGGAAAAAACTTGTTTAATATGGCACATGAATAAGTCTCGGTTTGACGGCAAAAATCGTTTGATACGGTGTATTAATAAGTCTCTGCCTTACGACTTCGATGTATCCCTACGCCATATGAATAAGTCTCGGCCTTACGACCTCGATGTATCCCTACGCCATATCAATCTATATATTTATCTATATGTGGAGTAATGTAAAATTGATCAGTTTATTCATTACAATACGCTATTTATCTATATGTGGAGAACATGGTATTACTGTAAAATTGATCAATGTATTCATTTAAATACGTTATGTATATATGTGTGCAGTTAGTGGTATTAATGTAATTTTAATCAATTTATTCATTCAGATATGCTATGTATCTACGTGTGGAGTACGTGGTATTACTGTAATATTAATCAATTTATTCATTCAGATATGCTATGTATCTACGTGTGGAGTACGTGGTATTACTGTAATATTAATCAATTTATTCATTCAAATACGCTATGTATCTATGTGTGGAGTACGTGGTATTACTGTAATATTAATCAATTTATTCATTCAAATACGCTATGTATCTATGTGTGGAGTACGTGGTATTACTGTAATATTAATCAATTTATTCATTCAAATACGCTATTTATCTATGTGTGGAGTACGTGGTATTACTGTAATATTATTCAATTTATTCATTCAAATACGCTATTTATCTATGTGTGGAGTACGTGGTATTACTGTAATATTAATCAATTTATTCATTCAAATACGCTATGTATCTATGTGTGGAGTACGTGGTATTACTGTAATATTAATCAATTTATTCATTCAAATACGCTATGTATCTATGTGTGGAGTACGTGGTATTACTGTAATATTAATCAATTTATTCATTCAAATACGCTATGTATCTATGTGTGGAGTACGTGGTATTACTGTAATATTAATCAATTTATTCATTCAAATACGCTATTTATCTATGTGTGGAGTACGTGGTATTACTGTAATATTAATCAATTTATTCATTCAAATACGCTATTTATCTATGTGTGGAGTACGTGGTATTACTGTAATATTAATCAGTTTATTCATTCAAATACGCTATTTATCTATGTGTGGAGTACGTGGTATTACTGTAATATTAATCAATTTATTCATTCAAATACGCTATTTATCTATGTGTGGAGTACGTGGTATTAATGTAAAATTGATCAATGCATTCATGCAAATACGCTATTTATATATGTGTGCAGTACGTGGTATTAATGTAAAATTGATTAATGTATTCATTCGAATGCGCTATTTATCTATCTGTGGAACAGGTGGTGTTAGTGTAAAATTGATCAATGTATTCATTCAAATACGCTATGTATCTATGTGTGCAGTACGTGGTATTAATGTAAAATTGATCAATGCATTAATGAAAATACGCTATGTATCTATGTGTGGAGTACGTGGTATTACTGTAATATTAATCAATTTATTCATTCAGATATGCTATGTATCTACGTGTGGAGTACGTGGTATTATTGTAATATTAATCAATTTATTCATTCAAATACGCTATGTATCTATGTGTGGAGTACGTGGTATTACTGTAATATTAATCAATGTATTCATTCAAATACGCTATTTATCTATGTGTGGAGTACGTGGTATTACTGTAATATTAATCAATTTATTCATTCAAATACGCTATGTATCTATGTGTGGAGTACGTGGTATTACTGTCATATTAATCAATTTATTCATTCAAATACGCTATTTATATATGTGTGCAGTACGTGGTATTAATGTAAAATTGATTAATGTATTCATTCGAATGCACTATTTATCTATCTGTGGAACAGGTGGTGTTAGTGTAAAATTGATCAATGTATTCATTCAAATACGCTATGTATCTATGTGTGCAGTACGTGGTATTAATGTAAAATTGATCAATGCATTCATGCAAATACGCTATGTATCTATGTGTGCAGTACGTGGTATTACTGTAATAATAATCAATTTATTCATTCAGATATGCTATGTATCTACGTGTGGAGTACGTGGTATTAATGTAATATTAATCAATTTATTCATTCAAATACGCTATGTATCTATGTGTGGAGTACGTGGTATTAATGTAATATTAATCAATTTATTCATTCAAATACGCTATGTATCTATGTGTGGAGTACGTGGTATTACTGTAAGTAATATTAATCAATGTATTCATTCAAATACGCTATGTATCTATGTGTGGAGTACGTGGTATTACTGTAAGTAATATTAATCAATTTATTCATTCAAATACGCTATGTATCTATGTGTGGAGTACGTGGTATTACAGTAATATTAATCAATTTATTCATTCAAATACGCTATGTATCTATGTGTGCAGTACGTGGTATTAATGTAAAATTGATCAATGCATTCATGCAAATACGCTATGTATCTATGTGTGCAGTACGTGGTATTACTGTAATAATAATCAATGTATTCATTCAAATACGCTATTTATATATGTGTGCAGTACGTGGTATTAATGTAAAATTGATTAATGTATTCATTCAAATACGCTATTTATCTATCTGTGGAACAGGTGGTGTTAGTGTAAAATTGATCAATGTATTCATTCAAATACGCTATGTATCAATGTGTGCAGTACGTGGTATTAATGTAAAATTGATCAATGCATTCATGCAAATACGCTATGTATCTATGTGTGCAGTACGTGGTATTACTGTAATATTAATCAATGTATTCATTCAAATACGCTATTTATCTATGTGTGCAGTACGTGGTATTAATGTAAAATTGATCAATGTATTCATTCGAATAGGCTATTTATCTATGTGTGGAACAGGTGGTATTAGTGTAAAATTGATCAATGTATTCATTCAAATACGCTCTGTATCTATGTGTGGAGTACGTGGTATTAATGTAAAAGTGATAACAATTTTCATTCAAATACGCTATTACAATTTATTGTCAAGGAACAATAAATCTGTTTAGGATGTATGGTGCAAAACAATAGTTTTTTCTTATATCTATAATAAGACGTTAGCTCTCGTATGATTGTATCTCCTTTTGACCGAAGTTTAATTTTTCAAATTAAAATCTACATAGATCTAATCCTTGTGTATAACTTTCATTTTCTTAAATTTTCGTCCATATCTATGCTCTCAGATAATTATGATTAGTCTTACGGAAGGAGACAAATTGCGTTTGGTATTGTATTGATTATACCGCATGACGATTGAAAATAAACGGACTGCTCTAATTATGTGTCATATCATGTAAAAGGTTTTAATCCCATAATGGATTTGTTTACTTTTTTTCTACTTATGTAATCAAACTAAGTAGTCAACATACCACCATACACCGGTTATAATACGAGGTAATCATAATTTTAAATTTAAATCGCAACATTTTATTTTGTATTCATAAATATAAAATCTTCTCCAAAATAGAAGTTTAGTGATATATATATATATATATATATATATATATATATATATATATATATATATATATATATATATATATATATATATCTTAACTCTGCAAATTATGTAAATCAATGAAGATAAATTGACTTAACCAATTGATTGGTCACACTATCACACTATTTTTATTACCTGTATAAAAATAATAGGAAGACATAGGCCTTTCTTGTAAACTGGCACGTGGAACCTAAAGCCCGCGGGCCGCATCCGACGCGCGACTTGGTTTTTATATTAACATAATTCGGGTACATTGAAAAATCGCAATCTGGCCCGCTCCCTGCAGGAAGTTGCTAATGCTGTTGTAAACAAAGGGCGAATTGCTCTCTTAGGGACGACATTCGTTCATTAGAACCCTGGCTGCAAGTTAAAATATTCATTTTCAGGCTCAGTATGAAATAGTAAGGTGGAAAGCCTTGCTGATCATCATTGCATACTGAACTAACACAAAACCTTAGAGATATTACATATACCGGTTCATTGTTTTTAATGACAGACAACAATGAGATTTTAAATATACAATTTCATTGTTTTTAGCGACAGACAACATTGAGATATTAAATATACAGGTTTATTGTTTTAATTACAGACAACAATGAGATATTAAATATACAGGTGCATTGTTTTTAACGACAGACAACAATGAGATTTTAAATATACAGCTTCATTGGTTTGATTACAGACAACAATCAGATATTAAATATACAGTTTTATTGCTTTTAATTACAGACAACAATGAGATATTAAATATACAGGTTCATTGTTTTTAACGACAGACAACGATGAGATATTAAATATACAGGTTCATTGGTTTTAATTACAGACAACAATGAGATATTAAATATACAGGTTTATTGTTTTTAACGATAGACAACAATGAGATTTTTAATTAAATATACAGGTTAATTGGTTTTAATTACAGACAACGATGAGATATTAAATATACAGGTTCATTGGTTTTAATTACAGACAACAATGAGATATTAAATATACAGGTTTATTGTTTTTAACGACAGACAACAATGAGATTTTAAATATACAGGTTTATTGTTTTAATTACAGACAACGATGAGATATTAAATATACAGGTTCATTGTTTTTTAACGATAAACAACATTGAGATATTAAATATACAGTTTCATTGCTTTTAATTACAGACAACAATGATATATTAAATATACAGGTTCATTGTTTTTAATTACAGACAACAATGATATATTAAATGTACAGGTTAATTGTTTTTAATTACAGACAACAATGAGATATTAAATATACAGGTTAATTGTTTTTAATTACAGACAATAATGAGATATTAAATATGCAGGTTCATTGTTTTTAATTACAGAGATATTAAATATACAGGTTCATTGTTTTTAATTACAGAGAACATTGAGAACAAAATCCGAGTAAAAATCTTTAATACATCGCCAACAATTTCATTATGACACCACTGATACAGTCAATGATGGCCCGTTTACTAAATTTGAACATTTTTCAAAATTTAATTTCATTGTTTCTAAATTCTTAGATCAAAATATCAGTCTTGGCGGTGTAGCCATCACTCGGACTGTCAAAGTCACTGCCAAAGTCACCCACTGTCAATGCGCTTTAATCTATATGGAATGAAAAATATATATATTTAATGTCACGTTAGACCGTTTATTCGCTGCTTCCGAAATTGATATTATATGATTTTGTTCACTTGAAATTATTTATTAAGAGTGTTTAAAAAGAATTTTGTAAAAACAAATATGCAAGGTTTGCTCTTGAAATTGCTACAGGTAATAACTTTACACATGACTGGACATGATCAGTAGAGGGTAGGATGTTTATTTTAGGATAACTCTTCAATATGCCTTGCTTGTTAACTTTTTTACCTAATTTATGGATATTTTAAAACGTAAAATAATTTTCACAAATATAGCACAGTAAAGAAATGTCAGTTTGGAATATTTTAAACTTAGGTTTTAATGAAGGGCATATATACGAGTGAAGCTGAGATAATGGTCGGCATTTACAAAGAGATGTCAACATTAATATTGGAATTATCAATATGCATATTCCTTTAGGAACAAAATGGACACTGGTTGTTGTTACTCTTAAAAAAAGTAGTTTGGTAAAAACACGTACGCAGGCAGGTTACACGTTTGAATATGAAGTAGAATGTATTGATATTTAAAGTTCAATACTAAATCGTTTTTAAAAATTGAGTAAAATATAGACAGTATAATATGATTGTAATTAATGATTTTTGCTATGATATGTGTGCATAATAGGTTCTGCCAGATGTAGATTTCTTAGGTTATGCATTCTGGACAGTCTTAGATAGGTTTTTGAAAAAAAAATCTAGACGTTCCCCTCGAAGATTTAAAATTATCCTGATGCAACACATAGCTGATGAGTCGAATATTCAATGTATAATGTTTCGTGACAACAAATCACTCGAACACTTGGGTAAATCCGTAACCTTACACATTTGACTTATTTACAAGATTGGAACACAGGAACATGTGGAGTGTTTGTGTAATATTCATGTACGTCAAAGTACAAATTGCTTAAATATTATTGAATACAAATTCAAGTAAACAAGTCCTCTAATGCTCTTTTTGACACAACTCTAATATTGATACGAGGTACAGCAAAGAGGTAATCTGTATTACAGTCGTCAGTACATTTCTTTGGAGGAGATGTGTCCGGACGCGACCAGTCAGGATGTGCAAAATAAAACTATGTCTGGGTTGATTGTTGCTGGCGGAATATTTAATATGGAAGAGCAGGTTGTCGCGTTGATGGGCCAAAGAAACTTTCGTTTAAACTTGATCTATCATTTATTCAGTATGCAACCAAAAGATTTTTCCTTTCGTTTGTCATTCAGTTAATTTCTGAAACATTGTTGCATATATTGCTTTCAACTGGCCAACTGAAGTTGGCAGGGCTGTTTGAGGCATAAATCAAATTATGGCATGTAGCACTCATCGTATCTGTATGTTGTATATCAAACGCGGTATATTTGGAGTGAGGAAAGGAGGGGGCTGGTTTAGCTGAATATATTCAATAATATTCAATATAAACAATTAGTACTTTCAAGATCACACACACAGATATATAAACTGCCTTCATATGTTCAAGATACAACGGACTATCTCAACAAAACACCGAAAACTAACCTTCCAGATAACACTCTCCTCGTAACTATTGACGTCTGTTCCTTATACCCCAACATCCCACACGATGAAGGTGTCACAGCCCGCAAGGAAGCATGGGACGGTCGACCTGATCCTTCCCCACCTACATACTATTTGGTCAAACTCTTAACACATGTTCTTAAGTTTACCAATTTTGAATTCAACAACCAACACTTCCTGCAAATTAATTGAACTGCAATGGGCACTACAATGGCACCTTCGTATGCCAATATATTTATGGGAAGACTCGAGCAAAAGCTCCTCAACGAGGCACCCTATAGACCTCAAAGCTGGTGCAGATTTATTGACGACATAGAATCAAAATGGATCGAAACGGGCGACAATTTCAAATTTTTCTTGAATTCGCAAATAACTTCCATCCTATGATTAAATTTACGTCCGAGTCATCAAACAGGTCAAACATTTTTTTGGATACTCAATCTACCCTCCTGGAGGGGAACATAGAAACTGACCTGTATTCTAAACCAACTGACTCTCACCAGTAACTACTCCCAACCAGCTGCCACCCAGAGGACGTAATAAAAATCCTCCTTAGGGTATGTGTGTTTGGACTAAACGCATATGCTCTAATCCGGCTACCTTTGAAAAGAGACTCGGAGAGCTCACGGGTCACCTTAGAAGGAGAGGATACAGAAATAGCTACATCGAGGAGGCTATTATCAAAACTAGACTCCTCAATAGAGGAACCCTCCTGAAATATAAAAACAAAGAAAACCAGCAAACGTGTTCCCTTCGTGGCTACTTTCCACCCCGACGCCCGAAAGTTACAACGGATAATTCGGAATTATTGGAACCAGATTGAATTGTCAGAACATCTGAAGGGCATATTTCCGTAGACCTAAAAATCTGAAGGACCATCTGGTACGTGCGAAAGTAACTTCAAACAAGCCAACACATTCAGGCACATATTGCTGCAAAGACAAGCGTTGCCTAATTTGTAAACATATGCCCGAGACCAAATCGTTCAGAAGTTCGACGATAGGAGTTAGCCACGCTATCAATCAGAAGTTAGGATGCCGAACCAAAAATGTAATCTATCTTCTAACATGTAAGATCTGTGGTACTCAATATGTTGGTGAAACCGTTGATTTCAGAAAACGAATGAATTACCACAAGAGCCACATTCGCAACAAAATCAACGCGAAACTCGCAAACCACTACAAATCGACTGGGCATTCAGTCGAGTCCCACCAGATGCTACCAATTGATTCTAACCTGGCGTAGACCGATCTAGAACGCACACGCAAGGAACTATACTGGATACTTCAATTGAAAACTCATGGAGAGTTCGGCCTAAATGAAAAAGTCTAACATTCCTGTTGCAATCTTATCACAACTGCAGCTAGACATCAGTTTATCAGACGTACGCATTTTTGCGATAATATGTAAAGAATTACGGAAGTAAATATTCCGTAACTCTTTACATATACTATTGGTAATCTTCTTCTTCTGCGTCTTCTTATTCTTCTTCTTCTTCTTCATCGCATCATTTTTATTATTATTATTATTATTATTATTATTATTATTATTATTATTATTATTATTATTATTATTTGAAATCTTGTCCATTATCCCGCTATACCACGCTCTTGACATACTTCCTTAGTACCTCCATGCATAACTTTACCGGAATATAATTTACTTTGCACATTTTGATGATGGCATTGATTTATCGCTGCGCATGGTGTCAGTCTTTCTTTCAAAGACTGGAATTAGGTCAAAACACTTTGGTCCTCTGTGTGATACGCACGATAAACACTTAGAATTATCTGTATACAACTTTGCTGGGCTGATGGCAGCATAACATAGATATGTAGTTTACCCGTTTTAGACCTTTTTAATTTTGTCTTCTTTCTTATTTCTAGTGTTTACCCTTTGTTTGTTTATTTCCCCGTCATTTAAACATGTGGGAGTCAATAATGTTTCTTCGCCTTTGTGTTTGGTGTTTGTTTTGTGTATGTAAATTGTTTCTTCCCATGACGAAGAACTTGTTAACTCGAAACGTTAGGAAACTGTTTTGTATTTTTGTGTCAGTATATATATATATATATATATATATATATATATATATATATATATATATATATATATATATATATATATATATATATACATATGCATTACTTATCGCATAAAATGTATCAGAATATAAATATTTAAAGGCAATGCCTCACAAGTAGGAAGATATTAGTTTATAGTGACTGCGCTGTCGAATGTATTCCTATCAGTTTTTGTTTGTTTTTTCATTAAAGAGAGCAGGGTCGGAAGAAATTAGCAGAGACTCTGTGACTTCTAAATTCGTCATATTTAGAAAATCCTAGGTCCAGAAATATTTGCGGCTGTCAAAAACTAGAGAATCATCATGCCATATTTTAGTTGAAAATAGCATTGGATTTTAGTAAAGACGATTGATAATAAAGTGTGAGACTTCAAGTGTAAAGACATACAATTATAATAATTCACTGTTATGGTTTGTACAATTATAATAATTCACTGTTGTGTTGTTATTAACCCACTAATGTCTCTATGCTGTTCAGATGAATAACCCAGCATGCATAGTGGGGTACTTTTTCTTAAAAATAAAACTTCTAGTAAGAAATTACTCCATCCAGTCTTGCAAATTCAAAAAATATTATATTCCTTGAAGTAAATTGATTCAATAGATGCACGAGGATTGAAAACATTTTCTTGCAAGTTACTGGTTCTTCTCTATCATAACTGAACAAGTGTGTGGTTGGTCGACTTTAATCTCTTTATAAATGGAATCTATTCTATATACCAGAAGAAAAATAGTAATTATAATGGGGAGATAGTTAGTTTTGTCAGATTACAAAAATCGCCGTGTAACTTGTTTTTAAAATGCAACTTGGGCAACACATATATAAAAAAACATATTTCAATCTGCTTTTGGTAGTATTGGATACTTTTGGTAGTATTGGATACTTTTGGTAGCATTGGATACTTTTGGTAGTATTGGATACTTTTGGTAGTATTGGATGCTTTTGGTAGTATTGGATACTTTTGTTAGTATTGGATACTTTTGGTAGTATTGGATATTACAGAAATTTAAAGATATTCTGTCGAAAAGTAATCTCAGTAATTCATACTAGATTTGCATTCGTCCAATTATAGAATATGCTCCAAACGTTTAGCTATCTGAAAAACTAAGAAAAGAATTTCAATTGAAGTTGTAATGGTCAGCAGTCTACCTAAATACGCAAGCAGAGATGCAATTTACTATAAAACTGGCTTGCATCCTTTCAAGAAATTCGGAAAAACACAATTTATGCACATTGCATAAAATCCGTAATGAAAACTTTTAAATTGATATTACCCTATCTTGCGTATGAAAAAAAAAATCATTTTAAGTATTCATTTTGTTATATACATCTCAGTTACATCGGTACGATTCTGGCTGTGTAAGGCCGGACAAAACATATGTAGCAAAACTGGCAACGTACAACCCTTGCCAAATTCACCAGGAAGACAAATCACTCGAAACTAAAGTTAATGTGCCCTATGAGTCATAAGATAAAAGGTAAAGATGTTGAACAAACTCCTAGAAGAATTTGATTTTCGTCTTCGCATATGCATATTGGTACGAAACACAGAAAAAGCAAAATGTATGTTAATGCGAAAAGAATTGACCTCTCGGTAAAACGGAGTCTGCTCACCTATTCATTTGCATATAACTTTCTTTAAAATTGTCCTTTTTAGTTTTGAAAAATGGCACAGTGAATGAAACAAAATTAATAAAATGATTGTAAAAATTTCAGGAAAACTATATGAAAAGATGTCCAAGTTATAAAGATGTGAATGTGAAACTTTCAGGAAAACTGCATGAAAAGATGTCCAAGTTATAAAGATGTGAATGTGAAACTTTCAGGAAAACTGCATGAAAAGATGTCCAAGTTATAAAGATGTGAATGTGAAACTTTCAGGAAAACTGCATGAAAAGATGTCCAAGTTATAAAGATGTGAATGTGAAACTTTCAGGAAAACTGCATGAAAAGATGTCCAAGTTATAAAGATGTGAATGTGAAACTTTCAGGAAAACAGCATGAAAAGATGTCCAAGTTATAAAGATGTGAATGTGAAACTTTCAGGAAAACTGCATGAAAAGATGTCCAAGTTATAAAGATGTGAATGTGAAACTTTCAGGAAAACTGCATGAAAAGATGTCCAAGTTATAAAGATGTGAATGTGAAACTTTCAGGAAAACAGCATGAAAAGATGTCCAAGTTATAAAGATGTGAATCTCTATGTGCTATATAGTACATACTTTCTATTTTAGCTTCTCGATTGGACAAGCTCTTTTTCTGCCACCCCATTATTCATTAATTGACACATAGCTGGCGATCAAATTGGTTTTGAATGTTGCTATGCAATAGTTGATCGACAGATGGCAGCCGCGTCCGATGGGTCAATTCGCCTATTTGGCTAAGCGATAATTATACATTTCTAATACGGATATAACTAATTATGGATACAGCGAGGTCATTCTACCAGTCCCGAGTTTTCGATATCAACATCTTGTACTGTCTTTTTAACAATAATGGCAATACTCGTTTTGATTCCCTACATCCTCTTCCCTTTTTCCAGAGATTTTGCATGAACAAATATTTATTTTTCAATATATCGTGTTCTTGAACCCATTAAGGTCACACGACGGATTTAGTCATTTGATATGGAACCCTGGGAAAACTGTCATATTCTCACTATTTCATGTGCTTTCTATTTAAAATTAATCACACTGATATAATTGTACCTTATCGGTTTTCTCCATGATTCTAGATTATAATATGCATACCAGGACATAGTAATAAACTCTGACGTCAGCAACTCAACCTATGATTCATTAACGTGCGGACGTCATAGCATCTTCTCCACGGAAGAGTAGTAACTTTGCTGCACGACACACGGGGGTCACTGCTTCCCGGCATAAATTTCGTAACCAAGGCTGAATGGAATATTTTTTTTCCATAGGTCGATAGCATGAATATTTCTCGATAACTTCACGTCAGTATTACTCGTACCATTTGCTAATTCAATCTCTCTTCTGTGGATTTTCGTTTGCATTCTTGCTCTGATTTGAAAACTCTTTTGATATCCAAGAAGTAGGTAAGTTGAAGAAACAAAGCAACGCCTAACAGAGTCTAAATGAGCGAGGTGACGCTTAACGTCTACTTTACATGTTGGTAAATAATTATGGTGACACCGATGTCTTGAATTAGCATTAGAACATTAAAGAGGACGCGTTTAACAGAAACATCAGTAAAGATTGTAACACAATTTGCTAAGAACTTTCAAGATATTAAAGTTTTAAAAAGATCAGGGGAGATAACAATTGTCAAGCTATTCACGAAGTTTGATAATATCATAGACGACATATTATTTTGAAAACATCTTTCATAACATGAATTAAAGCAGATTTTTACTGCAGTTTTAATGTCAAATAATTTAAAAAAATCTGATACACATTTGCATAATATTCGAATGATGTCAGCGGCAATTAAACTTAAAATGCAAAAGATTTCATTAAAATTTAAAGAGATATGCATGATACTATATGTCACTTTAAACAAAAAAGTTACTAATAACTTTCAGAATATTGTTTACAATATGTGTACTCGAAATAGGAATAAGAGACACGCGGTAGTTCAGTGGTTAGCGTGCTGTACTCGTACACAAGAGTACCGGGTTCGAATGCTTGTTGTGTCCTTAGGCAACACACCTTACACTCATTGCCCAACAAACTAACAAAAGCCACTAGGCACAACACCTTTAAGCGGGCTTAGCTCAAACAAATTTAATGTTAGATCTCAGAAGTGCCTTTTAGGCAAAAGAAAAATTTAAACTGGGCTTAGCCTAACCAAACCAAATTAGTGTTGTTTCGCTAGGATGCACATCTATACAAAAGTGTACTCGAAATAGGAGAATTGTCATAAAATATAAAGTAAATAAACATTGTTAGTTTTTCCATTAATACAAATTCTATTTCATTGCAAATGTATTTATTAGCAGACGGATATTACATGAGGTTATTTCTATTGAGAAAGAAGCAATCTTAAAGAGTCTTATATATTTACTGAAATCAAACGAAAATTATTAAAATTAATTTCCGTCATCTGTAGCATCATCAACATCGTGAAAACATAGCAAGTTTCCAACTAGTTACCCCCCCCCCCCACGCGAAAAATATGAAAAATGAAATGCTCATTCGTTCAAACAATTGGGCCGATTTGGGTGACATTGTCATTTCTTTATGACTGCGTCTGTAACACTTTAAGCCATCGACCGGTGCGTGTTAAATATTTCCATGGAGCCTTACTTTTTACAAGCTGGCAAACACCGCCCCTGCGTGGTGTGGCAAGGTTACCGCTCCTCCTTGGAGATCTTGCTCTGATGTCCTGCGCAGTCAGGTGGCAAAGTGACTGGCGTTAGAGACTAAAACTAATACAGCATAGAAGAAAAGCTAACTTTATCCAGTGAACAAGGCCTGGACAGGACTCAAAAGCAATGGACTTTGGCATATTACGTTTATCTAGGGATCCGTTTTTCATATTATGGCAGCCTTTAATGCCATGCTGCGTTTGGTTAACCCAATTTTGGTTTAAAGTAAATAGATGCAGAAAAATGATACCTGTACCCCATTTTTCTATTTATTTTCATATGTGCTTCCCAGTCCACTTATATTTATTAACCTATCAGAGAACGCTTTGCATTCCGTGTTATGGCTAGTTATCATTAGAAACGATCTGAATAAACTGTTTAAACTCCGCCGTTTGGTTCCAACCCATGACTTCCGGCCTTAGAGCTGATCTCCTTCGCACAAATCTCTAATACCTTCGGCCATTTGTGACACATCTGACAGATGAAACCTTTAGTACTGTTTATGTGGTCGCGTGTGCTACACAGAGTTTGTGTATTTTATACTCGGTTACGGACACTAAAAAAGCGAAATCAGGCTTCTTGTGGGCATAGACGTTGCCCATTTTCATTAGATTTATTTTGTGAAGTGTGCAACTCAAGTCAGGCTATTCTGAATTATTTAAGCTGTATTTTTTATGTACTACTGAGGAATCTTTACTGGTAAACGATGATGAATCAGAAGGATTTGCTTGACAAGGCGGTTTCTAGAGGCACTTTATCTTAGCTAAAGTTAAGTGTCTGCGTATAAAAATCAAATTTAAATAAATCAATTGAAAAATTAGCCTTAAAGTCACAGATCTGATTCAGTAGGCATGCAGTGACTAGACTGCATTCTGTGCAATAATTCATGGAAGAAGTAGTGAAAATTAAATTACATCAAAATAGACAAGCAGCCATTATTTAAAAAGATTAATGTAACCTTTATCTTCCAATGTATAATCTTTCTGGCATCATTTTGATTAAGTTCCTATTATTTGAGGGAAATATATTACCTAATGGCTTTTAACAGCACGTCAAAGATATTTGGAATATAAATCAATATGGAAAGTGAATAAAATGCATATATTTAGCCCAGCGAAAATCACTGAAAACGTTTACTTAGTCATTTTCCTTCATATTTGACGTTCTACCACGAATGATGTATTGTTACCTTGTCCGTTTGTCCGTCCGTAACATGTAGAGGTTTACGTTTAGATCAGGTTTTTTTTGGTTCTGTGATGGGGCATTTGTATGTCATAAATACATTTGTATGACGTAAACACATTTGTAGTTTCTTGGGTTCTGTGATGGGGCATTTGTATGTCATAAACACATTTCAAGTTTCTTATGCACAACATGATTTCAGAAAAGAAATGAAGGTTAAAATCTTTTTTCTTTCTTCATAATTCTAAGTTAACTTATGATGTTACTTTTAGTTTTAACTAAAAGAGTATTATTATTATTATTATTATTATTATTATTATTATTATTATTATTATTATTATTGGTTTGTTAATTTATTATTAGTTGTTTCACTTATTCTTCTCTGGAAGTTGAAGGTAAACAATGTCAGAAGAGATAGTGCGTTTCTTGCACACTTGGTCACATTTACATAAAGCCCACCTGAATGAGGCTAAACCGGTAAGGGCAGGGTCATGGAAAAAACAACGTCATATATCAAGATTCCAGTCTAAAGACAGACTTGCCAGTCCCTGTTTTCATTAAGAAACCAAAGCTTCAATACAAATTTAGAAATGTAGCTTCCATATCTAGTGGATCTTGATGCTTATGTCACATAAATAATGCAGATTCTGGATATCATTCCATATCACATACTAGTATATATTTTAAAAACTTAAAGTTTATATTGAATCATTTTGTTTCTTCAGTTCCTTATTGAGGAATAAAAATTCCCGAATTATTTAAAAAAATTATTCCCTTTTACAAATAGAAATAAAAAAAATTACTTTGATCTAACTTTAGCTAAGTAAAACTAAAGCTTCGGTTTACTTTTAAAGTTTTTGGAAATGATGGTTCTGTGGATCATAATGTATTATTATTGCTAACATATTTTTCATTAAATGCCAAAATTTTAAATGAAAAAGCACTTCTTCGCAATATTTGTATGTGTATGTCACGGAATACAGGCAAATACAGATTTATAAGAAATATACAGAACTTGTTTTCAATTATGTAACGTGTATTGCGTGTAATCGGTGTTGGTTAGATTTTTATCAATGCACTGTCAGATTTGTTACATTCAATAACTTACAACTTGACACTAACACAAGAAAGCACCATGTCTCCATTCTAATTATGTCACAGTCATTACAGTAGTAACATGTTTTACATTGTATCTACATCATGTCTCCATTCTAATTATGTCACAGTCATTACAGTAGTAACATGTTTACATTGTATCTACATCATGTCTCCATTCTAATTATGTCTCAGTCATTACAATAGTAACATGTTTTACATTGTATCTACATCATGTCTCCATTCTCATTATGTCTCAGTCATTACAGTAGTAACATGTTTTACATTGTATCTACATCATGTCTCCATTTTCATTATGTCACAGTCATTGTATCTACATCATGTCTCCATTTTCATTATGTCACAGTCATTACAGTAGTAACATGTTTTACATTGTATCTACATCATGTCTACATTCTCATTATGTCACAGTCATTACAGTAGTGACATGTTTTACATTGTATCTACATCATGTCTCTATTCTCATTATGTCACAGTCATTACAGTAGTAACATGTTTTCCATTGTATCTACATCATGTCTCCATTCTCATTATGTCACAGTCATTACAGTAGTAACATGTTTTACATTGTATCTACATCATGTCTACATTCTCATTATGTCACAGTCATTACAGTAGTGACATGTTTTACATTGTATCTACATGATTATTCCAAAGAAATTTATGGATGGGTATAGTATTACAAATCTGCTGAGTGTGAATGATTTCGTGTCATTCATTGGTCCAGCCTTCAACTCGAGGAATCTACTAAATCCACGATTTCTTTATTACACTTAATTCACAAATTCTCATCATTACTAAGTACACCATAACCCTCAAGCCTCCAAAATTGGACTTGTTACAGGATGATGAGTAAAATCCACGAGAAGACATTTATTTCTTAGCATCTTGTTTTTACATTAATTGCAGACGATAATTTAGAAAATCCTTCCATGTAAATTACCGAACAGAAGCCTTAGGGAAGAAGAAAAGGATAATGTTCTTCACTGCTTCACCATGAATCTTGGTTTGCAATGAGTATTCCGTTCAATGTGGAACAAAAATCCGATTGAATTATTTTCCTTTTGGATACAGTTATATTTGAGAGAGAGAGAGAGAGAGAGAGAGAGAGAGAGAGAGAGAGAGAGAGAGATAGAGAGAGAGAGAGAGAGAGAGGAGGGGTAAGGAAATGTTTGTATCAAGCGTTCTTCAAAAGAAAGTTGTGTGGATCTAAGTAGTTGTACAAACTTTCAGATAAGGAATAGAGCCTGATGAACAAAAAAAGCCCATTAACTCTTACACATTCCATTAATAATTGGAAGACAGCCAGTACAAGCTGTTCTAAGTTATTTAGTTATATTTATCATATAAAAAATAAAATCTTAACTTTAAATGTCAAATACAGATTTTTATTTTTAAATTTAAATGTCAAATAAATATATTTATTTTTAAATTTAAATGTCAAATACAGATTTTTATTTTTAAATTTAAATGTCAAATACAGATTTTTATTTTTAAATTTAAAAGTCAAATACAGATTTTTTTTTTACAAAAATGATGAGAAATAACAGCTTCATATTCAGGAGTAAAACAATAGAGGGATTATTCTAACGTACATTATTACACATTTAAAAGCCGTGCATGGCTAAGTTATGGAAAGTGTAATATTAATTGCCCCTGTACATGCCCTGTACACACAAGTGTAATATTCATTGCCCCTGTACATGCCCTGTACACACAAGTGTAATATTCATTGCCCCTGTACATGCCCTGTACACACAAGTGTAATATTCATTGCCCCTGTACATGCCCTGAACACACAAGTGTTACGAGGAAGCTTGTCATTCAGTTCATGCATCAGCATTATGTTTGTATCAATTGTCTAATAAACTCAATGTCTGATGTCAGGAAAACTAATTTAAAAATGGAAAAAGTCCTATTCGTACCCAAAATGACTACTTTCTCACCTCGCTATAACATGTTATCAATGGAAACAAAATTACAAATTCTGTTGGCAACTTTGTGTATTTGGCAGGAAAGTTTATATGTTGAATACTTGCCAAAACATTTCTGAGCGTGTACTTCTTGTAGTATGATAGATGTCCAGGGCCGGACTAAGATCTTTAGAGGCCCTAAGCACTAAAAAGATTATGGTACCCCCCCCCCCCCCCCATGTAATTAAAAATAAAAACAATACTATACCGTAATTTCTCTTCTTTTTTTTTAGGGGGGGGGGCCTCTGCTTTGCTGGAGCCCTAAGCGCGTGCTTAGTCTGCCTATTGGGTAATCCAGCACTGTAGATGTCCACCAATTGACCTTACCGCTACTCCACCCACCTGTCTGCTACACCTACGAACTAATTAATTACATGTCGGCATTGCTTGATAACAAGACTTTATTACCAGCACACACGTTAGACACTTTCCGACTGGAAGAAGAGAGAAGTAGACTTTTACTTCCTAACAGGCAATTACAAAAAAAAAAACAAAAAAAAAAACAAAAAATAGATGATCACAGCAATTTTATATTTTGTCCAGAAAAAATATCAAATTGGACCTCATACACCTGATTTGAAAATGTGTATTTGGATCACTTTTCTTCACTGTACTCATCAAGCAACGATTTTGATTATGCTGTTGAATTGGAAGATGGTGCTGGTTTTATTAGAAAAAGAACAAGTGAGTTTCTTATGCGTACACCAAAATTTACTTTGGAACGGGGGTGGGCGGTGGGGGTGGGGAATAAAACCTATTATCTGATGCTGTTGTACTTGCCAAGAAGGTTATTAAGTGACTTTTTACAGGGTTACTCCACAGCGGGAGAAACATTTCATAACTTATCCCATCTCTTACAAAAAAAAGAAAGCGGCAAATATGCACAAGAAGTAGAATCTGCTATTAAACAGATTCAATAACTGGATAATTCTCTAATGATAAATTACATTGCTCCTGTTCTTGCCTCAAATGCTGAAGTTTTTGACAATTTCCTTCCCAGTTCTAATAGTATTATTACAGATGATCCTAACAACATCAATTTCTTAACCATTCTGATACAATAATATAAGTTAAAATGATTCTCAAACTTTTGTGATAGGTCAAAACATATGATATATTTATGACACTTTTATTTAACTGTGCAGACCCATTACTTTACTCTCGCAATGCTGTCACGATCCTCGTTTTTAATCATTCCATTAGTATGAGTTCGTTCGATATTTGAGGTCCGGTGCAGACTGTAGACTGTCCCCGTCTATTAACATGGCGGAAGTTTGGCGTGTATACCATGACAGGGGTAGGTGGTTGTGCGGTCGATATGTTTTTGAAGTAGAACATGTTGAAGTTTCAACTTGTCTCCGACGTTGTATTGTTATTGATGGGAGATAAGATGTAACTGCCGAACCAAAACCCGATGAAATTGCATTTAAGTTTATCTGAGTTGCTAGAGGATCTTGCGTAACAAATACCACTTAAATCATGCTATTTGTCAGGTTGTCCATCCATCCAGCGGCACAACGTTCATGTGTGAATAGTAGGCGTAAAGTATTTGGCATTGTTTATGCATTTGGTTCATGTTACCTCATTAGGATTATTGTTGAAATATTTCGTGACCTTGTTCATCCTATCTTTTAAAAAGGTATTGAAATATTTTCAACACCCAATGAAACTTTATTGTTAAAACTCAAGTGGTTACCTTCTAAAAGATGGACTGAAATACTGTGAATCAGTCTTTGTCTACAAAATTCATAACAACCGGGCAACAGATTATCAAAATAGTTTTCAGACAGTCTCCGAAGTGCATAGTCAAATCACGCGTTCTTCTACTAAACGTCAACAGAGTAGCCCAAAACGCAAGACTGAAATGTTTTAAAGGGGTTTTACAAGTAATGACGTTCTAATCTGGAATATCATAGCTAATGATATTAAATGATGTACAACCCTTGCTGTTTTTTTAAAATACAAATATGAAACATTCTTTTTATCCCATAATGTAATACAGCTTGAAATATGGAATCCATTGTATGCAAAAGGACAATGACATGGTCTATTGATTAGTTCTCTAGGAATAACAAGTCCATAATAAATAATAGTTATCTACCCCAAAAGAAGTTGGCAGGTCAGGTACCATTCCTGTCCCTCCCATTGTTTCATACAAGTGTTTCTAGCAATTAGTCAACACAATTTTTTTATTATGAATTATCATACTATAGTGTAAGTAGTAAGTTATCATGCTATAGTATAAGTAGTGAATTATCATAATATGGTATAAGTAGTGAATAATCATAATATAGTATAAATAGTGAATTATCATACTATAGCATAAGTAGTGAAATATCATACTATAGTATAAGTAGTGAATTATCATACTATAGTATATGTAGTGAATTATACTATAGCGTAAGAAGTGAATTATACAATAGTGTAAGTAGTGAATTATCATACTATAGGATACGTATTGAATTATCATACTATAGTATAAGTAGTGAATTATCATACTATAGCATAAGTAGTGAATTATCATACTATAGTATAATAGTGAATTATCATACTTTAGCATAAGTAGTGAATTATCATACTATAGCATAAATAGTGAATTATCATACTATGGTATAAGTAGTGAATTATCAAACTATATTATAAGTAGTGAATTATCATACTATATTATAAGTAGTGAATTATCATACTATAGTATAAGTAGTGAAGTATAATTTCTTTCTTCTTTCCATCCCTGCCAATCTTCATCACAACTACTAGTGATGACTAGGTTATTAGAGCTAGAGGTGTTATTACCAGGTTGTATAGGAAAATGGAATCTATCTAATCTTTCTGTGGGTCGTGTGCCTGCTAAACTGTTTATAAAGTTCTTTGAAGAAAAGGTATCTCAGGTTAATCAAGTATAATCAGCTCAGGTTCCGTTGCAATAAAACCAGTAACGGATGTTTTTATTTAAAAGTGGCAATGTTTAATTGGGATTCAGTTTCTCTTAACACTGTCATGGGCATCAAGAATTCATTAAAATGAAGGGTCTTACTCTTTCCACTGCAGTGTTAGATATAGGGAGTGATTTATTTAGTCCAGGTATGTCATAGTTTAGTCTTAGTAGGGTGAATAATCTGCAGGTATCACCTTTTTAACTTTCGATAAAAATACAGACCAGTGTGGCCCCGATGTAGTATAAGATATGACAAGATTACGAGAACAAAACACGAATAATGACAAGTGAAACAACAAACAGACCACATCGATAGATGCAGAGCTGTGGTTTGATATGACTGTGAGATTTGCAACACGTTCATGCATATTTTATATTTACCAAGAATATTGTGACAGTTACACCAATAACTGCGTCCTATAATGTATCATTATGTAGACAGACAGAAAAATAGATAGAACTGACATCAAGTGGACAGACATTGTAACTTTAACATCTTTTCTTTAGTGGTTGATAAATAAAAAAAACGCCTTGCACGAAAAAACGTATCATTCCTCAGATACATACATATTTTATTGGGGTTTTTTTTCTTCACATTGCAGCACATTTATCCTGCTTTTGTGAAGAGGAAGAAAAATGAAACGCTAGACTGGAGTTACAAACTCACATTAGTTGTAAGTGTGCTTCTAAAATATTTCTTGTGTACATGTATTTGAAAGATTTCTTTAACGCATCTCTGGTGAAGTTTTCTTGTTACTAATAATAATAATAATAATAATAATAATAATAATAATATTTTTTTAAAATATTATTATTGCACTAGCTTTTCGTGGTAACGGTAACAAGTTTAATTCATTATTATTATTATTATTATTATTATTATTATTGATGTAAATATTGCTTAGATATGAAGCATGATATCTTTCCATTGATTAAAATATTAAAATAAAAAATCTTTTTGTTATAAGCTGAAAGGAGAAAACTGCAATCTAACATAAAAAGACCACTTCTGATAGCTACTGCGGAAAATTTAGATTTTGTTATTTGATATACCCTAAAATCTTGCAATTAAGGCAGTGTTAATGATAACTTTCTTGAACTTAAGACACCGATTTCTTAAAGTTGAAAATGATTTGAAAAAAAGAAGATCTTGAAAATAAAACGCCATATTTTCAGGCATGTACTAGCATTTCTTATAGAACGGTATATATTTGTATTTAATGTGCATGCAAACAACAATAAAACAGACCTAAAATTACAACCATTTTGTTACATTTCAAACTATTCCCAATTACCACAATAATGAAACCTACAAAGCTGAAAATATAAAAGTGGGTTAACAATTTACAAGTCCGTCCTCTAGACTACAGATTGACAACAATCATACACTAATTTATAAGTCCGTCCTCTAGACTATAGATTGACAAAAATCATACACTAATTTACAAGTCCGTCCTCTAGACTACAGATTGAAAACAATCATACACTAATTTACAAGTCCGTCCTCTAGACTACAGATTGACAACAATCATACACTAATTTACAAGTCCGTCCTCTAGACTACAGATTGACAACGATCATACACTAATTTACAAGTCCGTCCTCTAGACTACAGATTGACAACAATCATACACTAATTTACAAGTCCGTCCTCTAGACTACAGATTGACAACAATCATACACTAATTTACAAGTCCGTCCTATAGACTACAGATTGACAACAATCATACACTAATTTACAAGTCCGTCCTATAGACTACAGATTGAAAACAATCATACACTAATTTACAAGTCCGTCCTCTAGACTACAGATTGACAACAATCATACACTAATTTACAAGTCCGTCCTATAGACTACAGATTGACAACAATCATACACTAATTTACAAGTCCGTCCTCTAGACTACAGATTGACAACAATCATACACTAATTTACAAGTCCGTCCTATAGACTACAGATTGACAACAATCATACACTAATTTGTTGCCTTGGGATTGTTCAAATATAAAAACTGGTTACTTTCGTCGAAACTGGGAATGTTCACAACTCGAAATTTCTTACTGCCAAAAGGCACTCGAAACTACGACGATCTTGAATATAAACCTCTGAAATCTAACTACCACCACCACCACCATCAAAGAAGACACTCCTTATTTTTCAGCTTTTAGAGCATCATGTGAAATATCCAATTTAAAAACAATGTAGGAATTTGTAAAGTGTAAAGAAACATGTGTAGTTAAGCCTTTCAATGCTCGCACGCACTGCCATGATTTTTTAATTATTTGCATTGAGCTTAAATTTACGAATAAAGATATATATTGTCCCAAAATTATGTTTCTTGTAACTAGTTCTACTTCACAACAGCTCTCTGACATTCAGTCCATCCATCTTCTTTCACATTTTAATAATTTCTCTTGGTTTTCTTTACGTCCCTCTTCTTATCTATTCGTTCATTTATTATTTCATGTATATAATCATTCAATTATTTATTTATTAATTTCTTTTTTAAAGAATTAATTAATCAATTAATTATTTCATTCATTAATTCATTGTAACAATCCCATGTGCCGAGATAGGGTATTAGTTCATTTTGGAGCTATTATATATGTTTACTTTCTGCGCAACGGCTTAAAAATGTTTTTAATTAGCAGTCAGTCTCCGTAGATTTTACTGAATCTTCTATAACCCAATGTGTTTCACACGCCCCCAGTCCCTCCCCCCTTACCGGCTCTCTCTGTGTCTCTCTGTGTCTCTCACTCTCTCTCTCTCTCTCTCTCTCTCTCTCTGTCTCTGTCTCTGTCTCTCTCTCTCTCTCTCTCTCTCTCCGTCTTTAGCATTACATTGTGTGTAATGCCATAATAGAAGGCCCAATAAGTGTGCTGTTTGATAGCTTCATTGCAAGTTGGAGTCTAAATGTACAATCAAACTTTCTAAACCTATTTAAGCACTTTGTATATATATATATATATATATATATATATATATATATATATATATATATATATATATATATATATATATATATATACGTAAAGACTACACGAATACGTATGGCTAAATTTGAATCTATACTTCTCTATTATAATTATTTTATTAGTATATATGCCCAAAACACTCATTGTGAATTAGGAAAAGCAACGCGTGCTAAAATAAAAAAGTTAAAATTATGTATTGTATTGTGTGTTTTCTTCTTAGCTGTCTTTATTTCTTTTCCTTATGTGAAATGATTGCAACAATTTATTGTCCTAATTTGACGTTAGAATGATATGTTCTTGTTAATGACGTCAACGCCTACACTTACTGATAATACCTATTATTAGTAAAAGCATCACGAATCTATTTCTGCCGTTGTGTTTTCTTTCAAAATTGTATCGTGATCTATCGTAAATATTTGTTTTTGCATGGTTAGGAATTGTTTTTGTGCCGGCACATATTACAAATAGTTCAATAATGTTAGTTCTTTGTTTCTTTGCTTGTTTTATACCACAACATATATTCCATTCAAAATCCTTTTATTAACCTCTTGATGCGAAGAAACTTGTTACGCAAAGGTATGTCTGTAAGCGAGAAGGTGAAAATAGATGGCGTTCCTGTTACAATTAAAAAGTGATTTCTCTTCCAAATTACCACAGCTGGACACATTGTCCTCGTTAGCAGTACGAATTTGCTCTGACCAATAAAGACATGACAAAATGTCTTTAGCTCACGCCATTTGCATTCTTACGCTTTTCATCGGAAAGAATGATATATGTATCAATGCGTCACTGCTTCACTTTGGGGCGAAGTACATTGGAATTTTTTTAAAGAAATGGATCACCACAGACGTTTCTTTCACTTGAGTTACGTGTACAATTGGTAGCGAAGCAAATGAACTGGTTCCTAGGAGAGATAATTTTACGGTTGATAATGACCCAGTTTCACCAGTTCTCCTTTCAAGTATCCTCAAGACACACATTCTTACAATTCTGAAATTCTTTACATTTAGCTCGGCGTTTTTCTTAGGAAAAAAAATCGATACATGTCTACAAGATCACACCATCTGTTAACAAATTAACATTATATTCTGTATTACGATAAAGAAGTATTGCAAAACCTTACTAGAATCTACTTGTAAAACGTATTGCACAATTGTATGACGATTTTACAAAGTTGATGATGTTGACACTGTGTACATCAGGAACAGTGGAGAAAATCTCCATCCGAAATGTTGTAAAATTGTATTTTGCACTTGTGGGGTATAATGATTTTATTTTTTATTTCTTTTCTACCTGTCCAAATTATATCATTTAATTGACCAGATATGAAATTTATGAAAAGCTTCTTAGGTGGATGCGGGACTTTTATAATCAAAAGCAAGAAACTTGTCACATGCCTTCTTTGATAAACCTAATGACAAATTTGTTTTCTTCCGCTCTTGTTGTTCTTTGTTTGTTTTTGTAACTTTAAGAGCACCTAATGGCATAGAAGCTTGAAATAATATCTACATACTACACAACAGTCTGTAGGTTGCATTTTTGGGAGATTGAAATTACCGGAAGCAATAGGGTCGTACTCATTCACCTTAAATGATAAAGTGGATTAAAAATCTCTTCTTTTATACCGTAATCAAACCAATATTGTTTATATTGCATATCCTTTGAGTCCCATTGGCCATTAATTTATACATCTTATTCATCTGTGGAATAACTTGGCAGAGAACTAGTTGAATTGAACTGCTTAAAAAATTACTGAATACAAGTTGAGTTTTCCGCTTTTTTACTGTTCCAAACACTGACCATGCATACATCCAAAACAGTGGGACACAAATTCCACTTGGAAAGAAGACAAACTTTTAGATTGCATGTAACAAAATGATTTTATTTTTACGAACACATACTTCATAAAACATAATACAGCTGTAAATCACATCCATGTGTACAGACTCAGTTTTAATCTGGAACGAGTCATGTGTACAGACTCAGTTTTAATCTGTAACGAGTCATGTGTACAGACTCAGTTTTAAACTGGAACGAGTCATGTGTACAGACTCAGTTTTAAACTGGAACGAGTCATGTGTACAGACTCAGTTTTAATCTGGAACGAGTCATGTGTACAGACTCAGTTTTAAACTGGAACGAGTCATGTGTAGTCTCATTCTATGTTTTACTTTCAAAATCTTCTAATTATCCATGCTACTGTCACAAGACATAGTATAGACACATTTCGTAAATCTGATTTACAACGCAAAATTCAAAATACAACAAGCACAAGCAAAACTAGCCCATAAATAACTATATTAAATGGGCTAAGAAAAGAAAAGAAGACTCGAAGATTTGAAGCTCTTGTGTTACAATGCACGTGCGCCAAATTCATTCTGATCACTCAAACGGGCTGTAAAGAATAACGTTATTAAAAATATCAAATGATTTACTGTTAGCTTCTCTCAGTTATAACAACCCCCATCATGGAGATAACGATGCAAATAACTAAGTGATTACCTTTAGTGATTGTATGAAAGCCTAGGGAGAAGGGTGAGGAGGAGTGGGGTTACACATGTAATTGTGGATTGCGGTATTGCAGCAAAATTCCTGTTAATAAAGGAAATTACCTTGTTTAATATTGACGGACAAAACCAAAGGCATTCGAATACTAGTAATATTGGCGGACAAAACCAAAGGCATTATAATACTAGTAAATCAAAAGGCTTTTTGAGATACATGCATTTAATTGTTCATTTTCAGTCTAACCGAAGCTTAAGAGGATTAATTGGCGTGTTTTGGGTTGCATTATTGAAGCTAAAATTTTCGTTAACGAAGCAAGTGAATTCGCCTCACTAAGTTGCATAAAGTTATAATCTTAACAGTTATTCATATCAGGTTCTTATCTTTTTTTTATTCTAGTTTTTGTTACGAGCTCCTCTCGAAATTCACAAATATTTGAATCCTATGGGCTATAGTTTACATAAAAAAAGCCCAGGAACTTTAAATCAAATTTGTGAGCGTATAACATGATAATGCACGGATGACATTATTTGATGCCGTAATAATGTTTGATCTTCGTCATACAATTTGCGAAGTGAATTAACCAATCATTCTGGTTTTTATTTCAGTCGTACCAGTTTTCAGTCACAGTCTGTCGCATAAAATTGTCAATGACGTCTAAGAAAACATATCGCCAACGTATTTAAATTAAGTATGCAGTATTTTTAAAAAATCTGAATTTAATATAGGTTTTGTACGATTGTGATCATTTAGGATGTGCCTTATCAATTTAAAATGCATTTATTGACTTCTTAACAATTTGCAGTCATTATGGTAGCATTTTGTAGGCTTCCTATCTCTCTCCCACCAATCACAATTTAATAAATTTGTGTGTTGAATCCACATTAGTTCTTTTTGCATAATTGCCTTTTGTCAAATGAAAGATTTTGCCGCACTTCATACGATGGAATACAAGTTTTCAATGATGCATTGTATTTCCCAGCTATATTATTTTTTTTCTCAATAATAGAAGAAGCCGGCTAAGGCTGCCTGAAAGTAAAGAACGTATATACTCGCATATATCCCAAATCCAAATGCAAACAACATAGACCCTTATCTGCCGTCGCATACTGCGCCGGCTGATCAGGGTCTATATTATTTGTTCTACTATTAGTCCTTACAAATTGCATAGACCCAAATCTGCCGGCGCATTATGCGACGACAGATCTGGGTCTATGCAGTTTGCAGTTGGTATCAATTTATACGCGAGTAAAGACGGTTTTTTTTAACCCTGGTTGTTTCAAAAATTTCTCCATCTCTGTCTGTCACTTCAGAGATCGTGCCCTAAATCAGGACGACATATTGTTGTATTTATCGAGCTTGAAATTATTGGAATTTAACACAGTTGCTTGAAAGGATAGCAATTTGACGCAATATTACGTGAAACGCTTTCCTACACCAGCGTATTATTGTCAGATACATTCAATTCCATGTTTATTTTTTTACTGTTCGCATGCTATACTAAAACGCACTATTTTGGTTTCTCTCCTAAAGGAATAATCTATTGTTGTCGTATCTGATAACAGTCATGGCTTGATATCATTCTCTGATCTTTATCTGATAAAATAAATTTCTTAACTGTCAAAGTTTTGCGATAGGTGGTGTCTCATTCATGATTAGAGATCAATGTTTCATCCACAATGACAGGTGTAGATAACTAGTGCCAATTAGCATCTCTAATTGGCTATTCGTGAAAAGTGTACTTGTGTAGCTGCTTGCATTGCACTACTTGCCTTGTTACTTGTCACGCATATCAATCGATGAATTGAGATCCATCTTGAAATTCTACAGGCAACCATCTGAACATTTTGCTAGCATCTGAGACAACACAAAACAGACCAGATTGGATTCTACAAATTGGTAAATACTAGGAGAAAAAAGGTTTAATCTATGTTATAGTTCAATGAGAATGTACTTTAGGTTGATTTTAGGAATTCAATACTTAAACCTATTTAGTATCATTAAAATCTAAAGCTTTAAAACTGTAAATAATCAATTGTTTCCTCATTGTGACAGGGATGGACTAAGTTAGTTTTCTTCTTTGAAAAGAGCTGAAGTATATTTTATGATGTATTCCTGTGCGCAAGGGCTTATATAAAATATTACATTTTACGGAATTGTAAAATATATATTAGTTTTTTTTTATACTCCCCAATTAAAAATTTAATTACTCCAAAATATTTGTTTTTCAGAAAAGAGTGACTATTATACAAAAGGCTTCTCATGAGTGAAACGATAGAAAACTATTTGAAAACGAACTGATTTATATATGGATTACTAAGAAGTAAGCATAGGACAGTCTTAAAATATGCATTAACCTGCTTCAAAGTTCTATCGATTTTCTGCCGTCACGAATTTCGACAGGTTTCATCTTCTGCCTTACTCATTAGTCACAAATGTCTTTCTCTAAACTGCGTTCATGCCCTAATTTGAATGGAATAAGAAAAAAGCAAAAAATAAAAAAGCATAATTCAACATTCTGCCGTCGACACAACCCATCAGCGCACGATTTCCGTTGAGACAGTCCGGATTCAATCACGCATTTTAGTTAAACATTTAATACCAAAATAAGAACCTTAAAGGCTTGAAGAGCTTTACAACACGAGTCAGAAGAAAGAATTTAATATTTCCCAGTAAAGACTTATTCGATCGAAATCCATCAATCCTATAAACAGCATATGATTAGCTAGACAGAACATCTTAATATGTGAGAAAAACCACAATAGTACAACGACTTCCGAGAGAAGCTCACTCCAATAATTAAATTCAACTTGAAATACATGTAACTGATTTAATTTTCGATTTTCGATTTTTTTTAAAATATGAATAACATTTGTGTAAGATATTATGCACACAGAAAAATAAAAAATAAAATGTCTACAGCGAGCAGCATTAGTTATTCGTCACAGGTTTTATCGTTACAACTCGAGTAGTATAGATGTGATTGATTCAGAGCCACATACAAACAACCTTATTGCCATATTTCAAAAATAAACACCCTACTTCCCACCCCCACGAAACAAAAATAAATAAACAACAGCAATGTACCCAAAGCCACTACCAAGTCTTTGTTATATTTTTCCAAAACCAACAAAGAAACGAAAAAATACCAGCTCTGAGATTATAACCTTTACATAAACTATTAAGTTCAACTGCTTTCGAGCGCATGATGTGGGTGAGATACCGCCCGTCACTCTTTAATTCAGATATTCCTAAGGTTGTAAACCATATGGTAGAACAAATTTGAGGTATTTAATTATGAATATCTACCAGCTATTATTTTATAAAATCTAAAAATTTAGATAAGTAAAATAATATTTAAGAACGCTTTGAAAAATATATAGGGTACGGTTAGATGATTCGATCAATGCATTATGTATACAAGCAAACGAGGAACTATAAATAACAACTAGCTCAATCCATTATGTACACGTATTTGTATACAGGTAACAGTAATACCTATAAGTCAGTCATAGTAAATGACACGTAGCTTATAATATAAGACTAATTTTGTACATTCTATAACTGAGATAATCAAATTATATAGCTGCATGGTGATATTATATATCAATCATAAAAAATTAACTTCAATTTATTTATCAGATATAATTTACCTAGCTAAAGCTTGTTGTTATCAGTATCTATAGTTGCGTGTAAAATTCTGAACCTCAATAAGATGAAAATGCAGGTTCGAATTAAACCATATGTTTCCAATTTTTCTTTATAGGATACCTAAGAGAACATGTGTAAATGGTGAAACTAAAAGTTGAAGATTAAACGAATAGAATCAGAAGTTAAAATAACACCACGTTAGTAATCTGGAATGCGTAGGATTATTGGCATACTCCCACGTTGGTAATCAGGAATGCGTAGGATTATTGGCATAATCTCACGCAATGCCAATTCTCGGCGAAAGTGAAAAAAACCACCGTTAGGATAATGTAAGTTGATCTAGGGGCCGAAGGCCAAATGTCAAAAGTCAAAAAAATTGCAGAAAATATTATCACGTATATAAAAAAATGGTATTCATAAATTAAAGGAATATTTAATATCTGACAATTCATCTTGATGTGATAATAACAGGTAAACAAGAGAATATATTATTACTGCAGCATTTAAAATTTTACATCTTTTTTCAGCCGCCTCAGGCTAAACGAATGCCTATTAAAAGTTTGCTTTTTAAAGATGTTTCAAACATTACATTTCTGTTGAAAATTTTGACTGTATTGTTTGAAAATACAATTTCTGTTTCTGTTGAGCCATTATAGATAGATCTGGCAAAAAGTAAAATGAAGACAACTAAAAATAATCAGAAAATATATTTGTATCAAATAGAAAATAAATTCTTGATTCATATTTTACAATTGTCTAATATGTTGTTGTCACTGATACAACTATAAGTTTCAACATTAGGCTCATTAAAATTTAACTGCAATTCCCGTCCTTTTTAAAACATAGAATAATATTTTTATTAATGTAAGAAATTGGAAGAGTAAAGTGGATGAATTCATTTATATTAGTTTACGAGATAATTATCTTAGACTGTGTTTTACACCATCTAAACTTGAAAATAAAACACTTTTCTTTCAGATATAGTTATCGTTCCCTTAGTGCAAAAATCGCAAGAAATATGCATACTTTTTTTCACAAATCCTAGACTTGATTACAATGGAGCTCATTTAAAATACAACGATAATTTTAAATTAATGACTGAAGAACGGTTTTGAAAACATCTATGCTACGAACTTGATTAGGTAGATATCTGTATAGATCTCTGACTATTCAATCTTAGCAATTTAGAGTTGTGTTTAGTAATGTATACTGTGTAATTATTGCTAGGAGTTATTAAAACATTTGAATATTGTATTTCATGCTTCATACATATCCAAACCTTTTTATCGTCATTATTACAAGTCATTCCATCATTGACTTTTTTCATGTACATTTCAAGGTTGTAGAAACTGTCTGAAATGTAAAGCTCTTGTTTCATTCTTATCTGTGATGTAACAGAATATGTTGTCTTTTGTATCATTCGAAATATTGTAATAGACAACCACATAATCTATTTTTTGTAATCAAATGGATAATTTTGTCATATCCTTTGTTGATACTGTTATCAATTGGATTTGAAAAATATATTTCTGTCTCGACTTGCCCTTCTAAAGAGATGAAACTTTCCATTTAAGTAGTGTAAATGACAATAGTTGACATTCAAGATTTGCATTTTATAACTTATAACTTCGTCAAAATTATAGTTCCGCGGTTTGTCACGGAATAGTGTACAAAAATGCCTATGCATTATATATGAAGGAGCTTTCCGTTCTATGTGATGAATTTGTTTAATATATTGAATGTTTAATATATTGAATGTTTCGGAATTTATTCTAAATTTTCTAGACAATCAGACCTATGCCACATAACGCTATGCTATCAAATAGAACATAGCTTGTTCTATGTTAGATATTGTATAGCTGAGCTTGTTCTATGTTAGATATTGTATAGCTGAACAGACGATTTGAATTCAATTTTATATGTTGTATGCATTAGCATTGATAATGTTATAGTTTGTTTTTTTAATAATCCAGTGCGATTATTATTATCGGATACAGATTCATGTACGAACACTTAAACATGCCTCATGATTACACGGCTCATGTACGAACACTTAAACATGCCTCATGATTATACGGCTCATGTACGAACACTTAAACATGCCTCATGATTACACGGCTCATGTACGAACACTTAAACATGCCTCATATATTACACGGCTCATGTACGAACACTTAAACATGCCTCATGATTACACGGCTCATGTACGAACACTTAAACATGCCTCATGATTACACGGCTCATGTACGAACACTTAAATATGCCTCATGATTACACGGCTCATGTACGAACACTTAAACATGCCTCATGACTACACGGCTCAGTCATGGTATTATTAGCTGTTACGGGGAGCCGTTGAACTCTGAGGGGTTGTGTAACCAAAATAATTTTACTATTTCTAACATTAATGGAAGCTTGTTACACTCCTCAATGCCTTCTTTATATACCTAAATTCTTACAACTTTTGCCCAACCCCACCCCCCAAAAAATGTTTTCCTTCTTTGTAAACACTCTCAGGATCACAATTGTTTCTTCTGTCAAACATTAAACCTCTTTGCATTCACTTAAACGTTATATTCATCGTTACCGAAGGATGGTAATCTGTGCTGAAATCAACAACATCACACTCCTGTAAATGACGTTACTGCGAGATGGCAATCTGTGCTGAAATGTACAACATCACACCTCTGTAAATGCAAATATTCTTATAATGATCAATATTTTTGTTCTAATCTTGCCTCTAATTTTAAGGTATTTTTTGGGTAGAGTATGTAACACGCTTTGTTAGGAATTATCAGAATATGCTCCAAATTTCATTTTAAAAAAAGCAACATCTTTTCATTATCGCTTGTGAATGGATTAAAAGCAAGGCTTAAGCAAATCCTTTCTAATATACAAGATCTTTAATAAATAACCCTTTGTTAACATAATTTTAAATCTGAAAAATTATTAGAAACAGTATGTTCGTTATGTTTTTCTTATGGTTCTTATGAGAGATTTATTTCTCTTAATATATTATTAGTTGACAATTAATTAATAAAATTGATACTCAATACTAGTTATAGGGACGTGCTAATATATTTTGTGTATACATCATTTAGTTTTGTAAATTAGCATTATATTTTAAAGTTATTATCATTTTTCTCGCGATATTTCCAACTATTAACAGAGCGGTCACAAAAGTCAAACTTAATTTTTGTTTGTTATTTATCAATATTGTAGTCATTACTCTCATTCATAAAATGTGATTTGCTTACGAACACAATGAATAAAGGACTTTAGTCTTCGAATCTTGATGTTAGAGCTCACAAGTACCTTTTGGCAAAATAACTTACTTGAAGTGCGCTTAGCCCACCCAACCAATATATTGTTGTGTGTCTGTGATGCACACGAATAAATACAGAAAGCTCTATGTTGTACTAAGAGTAAAATCTAAGAGATAAAAAATTCTGGATATCTTTTGATGTTGGCGTCATGAAACAGCAGTTGAACGATGTTTTACAGTTGTTCTCAAAGAATCACAGGTATAGAATTTTGGATGAAAAGTGTAGCGTGTCATCGCCTCAAATCGGTATTATTAGCATGTCCTGACTACAACAAACTTTACTGACGTAAATAGAAATGCAACACACATTTAAAATCTAATCGTTTGACTCCCATCTTATAGTTTCACAAATATTAATAGCATAATAAATATTAATCATTTGCAAGTCCTTTTGAAAGATCATTTTTAAATTTATGCCAGCATAGAACATTTTTCCAAACAAATCTGTTTGGTAGAAAATATAAATTTTCTAAAAATGATGCGTTCGTTTTTGGTGGTGGTAGTTGTGTTGTGGTGGGAGTCAGTATATTCCAAAATGGTTTAGGGAGGAGTGTGATTTGTGTTAGGTACACTTTTCTCCACCATTATTTCAATCTGTTGTTGGTATTCAGGACCACTGAGCGATTGAAGGCCAGATTGGTCGTTCTAATAATATGCACTCCGAAATAATATTATTCTATGCTCTGAAATTCTCATCGTTTGACACGAATTATGATCAGATGAGACAATCCAACTATATGCAAAAGGGTAAGATCGGTTGTTCTCTCTCTCTCTCTCTCTCTCTCTCTCTCTCTCTCTCTCTCTCTCTCTCTCTCTCTCTCTCTCTCACACACACACACACACACACACACACACACACACACCAGGTTATGTAATCAGTCATTCAAAAAATGACTAATAAAAATTTGACAACCAATGTTAGCCAACATATCTCATTTTATGGTTGTCTCAGTGCAATAACACCCACCCACACACACACACACACACACCCACACACATCACTCCACTCCCCTAACCCACGTCCACAGGGAGTATGCGTGATATGAATTAGTTGCATTATTATAACCAGGCAAAGTTTTTAAAACTTATTTACTTTTACTTAAATATACAACATTACTTAATGGGAACTGCATTACAGGGCAGTTAATTTGAGATGAACTTGCCAAAGTATCCGAAGAAAACCACATATCAATATAAGTAAAGAAAAGTGTTTGCTGAAGCAACCGATAACATTTTATGTTTACATAGTTTCTATGTATTTTCTTTATATTTTTGAAATCCTGTATTTTAATTTATGAAAAAGCCCTCTAGATATCTAATCTCCACAACTGACTAAACATATTTCTCTTTAGATACAGAGAGTATGTCAAAATCAATCACATTTTTATTATCGTCGAGGCTTTAGTTCACAGAAAAATCATAACAATACCTGCTCCTTGAAGAAAGTTATACTTTAATCAATATCCGTTCATGTGATTAGCAGGTAATTACATATACAATTAAACTGGCGTGAGTTTTGAAGATATAAATCGTTGCTACAAATGGGAATATGGAAATACTGCTTGCAAGACATAGAAAAAATGTTACACATTTCAGCTTTTACTACATTAATTACGTTCCTTATATATTTCTTTCATCTGTTCGACATTTTTAATGAAAGGTTTAAAATCAGATTCATAAGACTATCTTATTTATATGTCAGGCACAACCTGGACACAACATATAAAAAGCAACACAAATCAGGTTGCATTGTCTCACGATTTTTCCATTTGAATGAAACGACTGGAAATTTTAATGCAAGTGACGTTTCTGGAACCAGCCGGATCACACCTGTTTGCTTTGACATCCTACGCAAAAATCCAAGTTATATATATTTAGACTTTAGTCCTGATTTCTATTTAATGTAAATAACATTCTTCACTGGTTAGCAAATCTCCTGGAAAAATTAGATAAAACTATGAATGAATTTGTTACGGACAACAGATTGATGCTGTATGGCCCAATTAGTGTAGTGATACCTTACAGTGATTGTTTCAGATATTACCAAAAAAAGATATCAAGACCGCAACCTAACCTTTTTTCTTGGAAGAAAACAAATATAGGGACTAAATCTTGTAGTTCTGAAAGGGAAGGGGAACAAATATATTTAATATGGAGAAATGTTGTTATAATTGTCAGTGAAATCTGCCAAGTAGTCGAGTAATAGCTTCTTAAAAAGAAACCCAAACCATAACTTGTAATCTTGATCATAGTTATTAGTCTTACCTAATGACTTAAGTATTGAAAACCTAATCACTACATTAATTTAAGGACGTTGCCTTATGAAATGTTCACTTTGTAGGCGATTTCTTCAATTTATTATTACTGCCTCCCTTTTAAATCTGTCAATCTGTCAATATGTCTTAAGATTTTACATTCATCTAGGCCTGACATTATGTCTTGAGATTTTACATTCATCTAGGCCTGACATTAAGATTTTTGGTTTTTGAAACATGTAGCACTGAGTGGTTTATATAGTTAATACACAAAACTTCTTGGAATAAAATTCCAATGTGAGCTCATTCGCTCATTGTTCGTGGGTTCAACTGCTACGTTCTGCATGATTTTTCACATATCCCTCAAAACAGACCCTTTTCAAGATTGGGTATTATTCACAGACACACACGTTAGTAGATGCCATAAAAATGACCGGATATGACGTAAAAAACCATCTCGCAAGTCCTGATAACCGACTGTTAAATGGACATAATACATGTTAAACATCAATTAGACCGTAGGGCAAAAGGATAAATAGCACTGCCATGATTTGACACAGTAGATCTCTCTAATGTAAATGTTTTAAAGCATTCTGCATCAAATCGTAGGGCGCAAGAAACACCCAAATGAACGAACATCCAGTTCCAAGTGGTAACCTTTGACGTCATGTACAATACAAACTGAAAGTGCTTCAGGGAAACATGGAGACGCAAATAGGGAGACGGCTTAAAATCCGTTACAACGTCTTTCTGTATTTGAGGAGAATCAAGCAGATATTTATATATCCACGCTTGATGAACCAGTCCTTGCTTAAGCTCGAGGGTTTTCTTTAAAATCATCTCTCCTGGTCCTTTAAAGCCATTGGAGGCGCGTCATATACCATACAAACTGAAAGTTATTCAGGGAGACGCAGTTAGATAGGGATCGGCTCAAAATCCGTTACAATGTCTGATATAACAATTTAGCACAATGTAAATACTACGAATCACACTGAAATACGTGGAAAATGACATACTACATGCAAACTGACACCTACTAACTTCAAACATTGTATTGCATGGAGTCCTTTTTATTAATATTTTAGACCGAAAATTAAGCATATGAACAGGCATCAATTTGGGATTTAAGAAGAAAGCGAACGTATTGCTTCACAGGTCTCCGTCGTAAAGTCGTCTTTAAAACCTGTTGTGGCCACTCCAAAAAAAGAAAGAATGGAACAAACCAGCAAGTTCGTTCCAAAGTCTTTTAATCCTAAGTCATCCACCGAGAGTCTTTTTCTGACCTTGCAAGTAACACTGAGTAAATCTGATGATGAAGATCATTTGCTTTAAAGCTCTGGATGAATCCACATTTTATGTCAACTAGAAACAAAGTCAAGAAGATATAAATTATTCAGAGACAGTGCAAGGATTAAAACTCTGAGTTGAGAACAAATAACGTCTAAATGTCACGAGTCCCAGTCCAAAATATTGAATCCCATACCTTTACAATAACGTCTAAATTTCACTAGTCCCAGTCCAAAATATTGAATCCCGTACCTTTACAATGTGATTCACTGTAGCCAAACAGCTTGAAAGTTTAAATATTTGTCAAAGATTTCAAGGAAATAGTTCCTGGAAACATTCATGGTGTGTAACTTTGCTAAATTTCTGCTGTAATTTAATAACCGTGTACAATTTTATTTCAGGTAATAAAACAAATATTGTTAAAAATGATACAAATGAAATATTTGGAACAGTCACGTGGCTTGCTTACAGCTATTTTTTCTGCAGTATTGTTTTTAAATCTCCACGCCTTTTCGCTGTTGGTATAGTTACTTCCCTTTAATGATTCTCACCCTTTAAATCAGAGGGCAATAATACATATTTGAATGCTGTAAGAAAATAAAGTAATGCAACTACGTATTAGTCCAGGTGATTTATATTTTCTGAAGAAAACCGTTCTCTAGTAGTTAATATTGAAGACGTGTCACAATCAGTGGTGCTCAAATGGAGCGGATGAACTTCAGTGATTTTGACTTGTCGAGATATCAGACTGGGACACTCTTGTTAGAATTTGATACTCATGTCCGGTCCATGTTAAAAAATACCCTATTCGTGATTTTCTGCTAATATAAATACACCTATTCCATTAATTTCCCGAATTTTTCGCTGCTGACAATTACACCCTATTTTGTGATTTTACAAATTTGATTATGTACAAAAAGCAAGCTTTCCTCCCAAAACGTATACTCATTTTAATGTTAGAGGAACAAATATATTGTATACAACAAGTAAGAACCGACAGTTGACACTATGCTAAATAGTATGCAGTTTCAGAGAGAGAGAGAGAGAGAGAGAGAGAGAGAGAGAGAGAGAGAGAGAGAGAGAGAGAGAGAGAGAGAGAGAGATGATGATGATGATGATGATGATGATGATCGAAAGGGTCCTTCTGTATCTAAAGAAAACTAACATGGAAACGACGTTCTTTCAGACCCATTTAATAAATAAACACGAATACAATTTCACTCCATGTGTATATAACATTCATTTTTCCGCTTATTATTTTCAACCACGTTTTGCTCTAAAAACAAAGACCCATTTATGAGAAATTTGCAATGTGGATGCATGTTATCGGAGAGGCAGGTCACATGTGTGATTTTTCCTCCCTTTTTCCATACGGATCGAAAAGAGTTAAATGTATGCAGACCACAAAACATGTCCACCAGCAGGAAAAACTGAGTATGAATAGTTTGCCTTTAACATCTGTAGTTACGCGGTTTTACACCCATCTCGGTGTTGCCTACAATTAAAAAAGGTAATCGGATGGTTTAACATGAAATATGAAAGGAGTGCCTTATCTTGGCATGAGCTGACTAGATGAATCTATTTCGGTCTCGTGGACTCGTGATTATACAATTTTCTCCCTTTACAAAAACGGTAGCATTTCCAGTACGTAACACCGTGGGACAACCTTGCTGCGTTTTCGATTACACTTAAATAAGAGTACTTAGTTTTTTTTCCTACTTGCTTTGCATTCTACTAAATTCAGATCAGTCAAGTAATACATTTTTCATGGTGATTACCAATACATGTAGAAAAGGAACCATAAGCATGGGAAAATATGAAAGGGAATCCTACTGCTCCCTGGGGTTTACCGGTGAATAACATCGTGTGTCCTTTGCGCTACCGAAAACAATGCATTCATTACTACTACTACTACTAATAAGAATAATAACCAAAATAATAATAATGGTAGAAACAGCGACGAAATGCAATGTATTCTTAATAGACTAGTTTTTTCGTATACTTCAGTTCCGTATTCTATGTTTAGCCATGCCGAATGCGTAATCGTGACATATTTGAACTAACGATGAAATGGCTCGCAACTAAGCTATGAGGTATCGTCAAGATGAAAAATAATATTTGGGAGTGAGTAGGTGTCAGTTTGCTACTTAAATATAATTGCTCACTTCTTTCAGTGTGATTTGTAGTATTTACCTTGTACCAAAATCGTTATGTAAGACATTCCCTACATAGTTGCGTCTCCCTATCCACCTGAACAAATTTTACTGTTTCTATGGTAAATGACGCGCTTCCAAATTGCTTTAGTGTAATAGGAGAGGTACTTTTCACGAAATATCTTGTGCTTGTAAGCGATGCCTGGCTCTTTGGGCCTGAATATACCAAACTGTACTTAATTTTCCACAAATACGGAAAAAGATACCAAAAGGCTACCAGCCAAAACTAAATGTTCGTTCACTTGGGCGCTTCTTGCGCCATACGGTTGTATGCAGAATGCGTTGAAACCTTTGTATTCGAGAGCTATACAGCGTTCATGCAGGCTGCAAACATTTTTTCTCCTGTTAACATACGGTGTAGTTGTTTTCCACGTGTATCCTTTAAATAGTCGGCTATACGGACCAGCGTGAGTATTTCCAACGTCATCAGTCTTAAGGTTACCAACAGCAGACTCCTTTCGTCATAGAAGGGAGGAGGGCTTTGCAGCGAGCTGAATGAAATCTTTACGCGCAAGTGTGCAATCCAGAAAGGTAGGGCTCACCGCATTTGCTCTTAATTAAACGATAGCGGACAGTTATTGACTTATTTATCCCGCTGTTTCTTAAGAAAGGCTTGATGGAAGAAATAAGTAAAAGGTGGAATCTGTTTATTCTAAGATACAAAATTCAATACCTTGGAATGTTAAAAGCTTGTTAAAATGATCGACCCAAAGATTTCTGTGATCGCACCTTGTACTACAAGATTTCCGCATTTTCAAGCATTTTCTTCCTTTCAGACTGTACATCCGGACGCAGTTATTTATTGTCGACTTTCTTTTGTTTTTCATGCAGTACACATCAATTCTATTGAATGTCAATACTCAGACTTGAAACATGGTAATGAAGTTTGATGCCCTTATCGTACTTAATACTGAGATTTTACCAAAATGATTCCATTCAAAGAGTTCTCTAACTCAATATGACACAGGCCGATGTGAAGTGACGTAAAATCAATAACAAAGCAAATTAAACTGACATAAAATCTATTCATATTAAGTTATAAGTTAGAGGTATTCAACATCAATGCCGTCTTTTTCGGCCACAGAATATATCAACGGCGTCCAGTCAATGTGGCATTTATTTGCAGTATCAAAAGTGTAATCTATGCGCAGTACTGGACTAACGTGATGCATATTAAGCGTTACCTCAGGTGTTTTATACTCTATTTGTGGTGTAGGTATGGTGGAGACAAAGCAGGAGAAAATAATTTTCATATCAAGTTCATGTAAGGTTTTAATCTTTAGGCTATGAGTTGTGTATATTTGCCACATAATACGAACTAATCAGTTAAAAACTGTAATGATACGTATCTAAAGTTAAGTAAGAATGGAAATTAACATGTACATTGTTTTCTTCCAAGAAAAGATAGGATTAAAGAAGATAGAGACCCACGTATGAGAATTAGAAAGTGTAGTTGTGCATGACTTTACACATTGACAACTGAAGTGAACAGGTGAAAATCAGAAGTGTATAGTTCTTTTTAAAGTTCTTGCGGATTTTATCTTCCACTGTTTGGGATGTGAATTGTGAATCTCTTCAAACACAGTTACGGCTGTATTTAAATTACTGAAGCAGGCCCGGAACTTGATAAATATTCTGAAAAATAACAGCTAATCGTCATTATAGCTAAAACAAACATTTTCTTCAAATTGTATACCAAATTTAAGTATACACCCTCCATTGTATGATCAATCACTAGTCACGATGCTATTTTAAATGTATGACTGTTCAGTATTTAAAAAATGAATTAACTTCTGCATTCCATTTGCCGATAAAAAGGTGAGGATGATATTGCAAGTAAATACTCAATTACAATATTTATATTTATCGTAGATGTGTTTTCGTGGAAAAATGCAGATTTCTGTGTACTGAAGTCCAGAAATCTGATAAATAATTTTGTTTTCTCTTTTCACACTTGCTTCATCGCCATAGGTAATAAGCACTTCTGATGCAAAACCGGTTTTGGTCATCCATTGTATTCCGGTGTACACCCAAAAGTGAAATGTGCGGAAATTAATCATTATTGCAAAGTCGATAACAAGGAGAGCGTGACAAAGTAAGTTACGCAATGTGAAGCTGACGACAAGGGCAACAAAACATTGCATAGCTACAGAGTACAATTTGTGTACCTAGTAGCAATTTGGACGATATTCATTTGTGCAATTACAACAGATAAACCATCTTTTTTTTTTTGCATTCTGTCACTTTACCTGTTCAAGATGATCGTAACCAATTAATTGACCACGATGACTACACACGGATGTAACGCCGTATATATTGTGGTATGAAATAACAAGGAGTGTTGACGAATTCATGTCAGCAAATTTGAAGATAAAAAAGCACACCCACTCCCTTTTGCTACTCATACGATCAATTAAATAAAGACACAATTTTGCGGTGTACAGATCTAGTTACTAATGATAAGTGACATTTTTCCATTACAATTTCATAATGGCAGACGTAAGCAGCCATTTCTGATACTGCATCAGACTGAAAATAGATCAGACATAGACCATTACATCAGCTACCTAGTAAACAGTCCGCCCACTGGTATGATCATGCCTTTAGGACCAGCGCCAAATTTAATTGTCATGCGAAATGTTAAAGGTTTTTCAGTGGTCCAGCGTAAGCTAAAAGAAGTATCGTCAGTTTGCAACTATTCCCGATCTAACAGACTGTTAGGAGCGAATGGCAATCTATGCATATGAACTTAAAGACATATCTATGATGAAATGTTGTCATCATTTTTGGTTCAGCATGGACAGATAACCAGCCTGATATTCCGCTCGATTCTGGAGCTGATTAACTATTGTTTATGTTGAAATATGGTCAGACTTGGCGCGAATATTATTCTATTTAAGGTAAAATTCAATTCAGATTCTCTTGAATAAAATAAATAAAATTGAAAGTAGTTATCAAAAGTCTTCTTTTCACATTAGTTGAACTTTGAGAATTTCATAAGTTGAAAAGCCACCCCCATCTAACGTTTAGAAACAGCATTGTTCTTCGTACATATACAACCATGTTGAAAAAATGTCCCAGAGATGTCCATTCAGATCAAACACATGGCTTTGGTCATTCATTTGATTTGGAAAGAATCCATTCAGATCAAACACATGGCTTTGGTCATTCATTTGATTTGGAAAGAATGCATACTAAAATAAACATCATTTGTCAATGCAGAGAGACAATCGTGATACACGGAAGAGCGTCTTGAGAGACTGGTCCATTACGGCGTTATTCAGAACAAAGTAAATTTGCTCCGTTAATCAGATATTTTGTCTCCTAGTGATAGCTTAATATAGAAATCTTTCCTAATAAAACTGTTATCGTTTCAATCGTTTGCTTACAGGTCAAAATAAAACGTAACTAGCTCTACCCTTTTTTATTATGACATTAATATAAGGATGCAAGGCCTAATACGTTAGGGTAGGTAAAATATAAAAGTAAAATTAATTGGTTTTTATTCAGCGTTTGAAAGTGAATATCGCCGCCTAATTATCTCAACTAATATTTACTAAAGATCACAGTAAGATTGTGCCAAAGTGTAAGGATGAGTTGACATACTCAAGAATCATACTTTCAAAAGATTAACAAAATATATTTATTTCTCAATACAATGTTTAAATTTATATAATCAGATGTTTAAATTTATATAGTCAGATACAATGTTTTAATTTAAATAGTCAAATACAATGTTTTAATTTATGTAATCAGATACAATGTTTTAATTTATATAGTCAGATACAATGTTTTAATTTATGTAGTCAGATACAAGTTTGCAATTTATAGTCAGATACAATGTTTTAATTTATGTAGTCAGATACAAGTTTTAAATTTATAGTCAGATAAAATGTTTTAAGTTATATAGTCAGATACAATTTTTTAATTTATGTAGTTAGATACAATGTCTTAATTTATGTAGTCAGATACAATTTTTCAATTTATATAGTCACATTTTAATAAAAGGCATTCATAGTGTGTAGAACTGTCATTTACATTTCGTTGCATATTTTAAGAAGTTCCAATCTTATGTACATTGCCAGTTTGTGATAGTAACAGAAGGTAGGCTCATAAACCATGATACATAAAAAATGGTATTTATCGTCCGATATTACAACAAATAAAAATTAAGCACAGATAAAAACTAATAAAATTACAAACTTAGTTAGAAACATGGCTGCAAATACTGTTAACAGTAATTACAAATTAAAGTGAAAATCCAACAGCAGAGAACGACTGAAAGATGGAAAAATAAGCTAAACGAAGAAAAAACAGTTGACTCTTGTAAATATTTTTTTATATAGGCCACACTTACAGGTCGCCCTCCCCTCGTGTCTTTAACAGCCTGCGGAAAATATCGTAAGAGTTCGCTCACCGAATCTCATCTGGCAGGCTGTTCCAGACATGGGAAGCAGCATGTTTGCCATACCTTTCTGTCTCACCCTAGGCCGTTCCAAATATTATCACACCTGAAATTATAAAAAGAAATGCTTGCTTCAACAAGGTTCGATAGATATCTGGGTGCCATGTCATATACCATTTATTTCTGAACTTCTAAGGCCATGGTTCTAAGTCGGTTTAATTAGAGTGATTACAATCATGCCCTTGTCAACAATTTGTCATAGGATCTATTGAAGTTCTTGTATACGAAACGTAGGACTTGTAACTGTGTTTTCTTCTAACTAAATAGTGCTGTCCATATTTAATAAATGCAATGTTAAAGGACAGTACTTGAAGTTAGACAGAATAAAAGATTGAAATATAAAAAAATCGCATTTAAAGTTAGATACCTATTAATGCGCCTTATTCAGCACATCCCTAACATAAGTAGTTTCTGCATGTATACAAAAATGAGTAGTATCATCTGCATAGGTGTACAGTGTTGCCTGTTCGACGAAATAAAAAAAAAATGTCATTTATGAAGATATTAAATAGTACAATCCCAATAACAGATCCTTGGGGAACTCCCTTTACTATATCACGGAGTCGCACTTAAAAGTACCGAGTTTTACCTGTTGTTTTTGGAGTGAATGGTTTTTTGAAATTATATTACAGGTTTTATCCCATACACCATTAAGTTTCCATCTTCAAATTAAAAACTCATGAAATATGCGCACATTTCAATAAGTCCCAAAAATAACCCATATAGCCCCATTTGATACACCACAGTACCTGACCCAGGCTGGTCCGATGGTAGGATTCGAACCCGTACCCTTTCGGTCGTGAATCCGGCACGCTAACCACTGAATCACCGCGGCTCCAACAATATAATATAGGAAATAGATCTGTTTGCTGGTTAATGTCTCTGATACATGTATTAATTGAAATTGATAGACAAATCAAATTACACAAATGTGTTTCGATAATTTGTTTTAATTGTGATATTTTATTGAAAGGTTAGAAAATTAATATCAATACGTTATGATAGGAAGAATTTCAGTGTCTGACAATCAATAGTAAAAATGAGGCGTAAAGGACTTTTATACAATTTGAACAGAATAATGTTTTCTTTTTTTCTTTTTTTTTTTTTCGTTATCTTGAAAGACATTCGTGATATGGGTTTTAGTTTGTTCACTTTGATGACCTTCCATCTTTAAGTAAAATTAACAACAATAAAAATACTGATAGTTCTTACAACCTCAACACTACAATAGTTAATACATTTTTAATTCCATGGATTGTGGAATTTCATAAGTTTTTGGATGGCGTCAAAAGATATCAATTACAAATAGATCATTAAGTTGTAATGTGTGTCGGACATCAATTTTAGCATCAAACTACTATAGATGAAAGACAATTAAATATTATTTACAGTTTTATTGTTGAATATCAAGTCTCGCCACCATCGTGTGGAATCACAGCTTGTACCGTGAAGGACTTACATATTGGGTGTCTAACAGTTGCTTCTGGGATGTTTCGCCATACTTGCTGTAAGTCTAGTCTATGTTTCTGTGAGAGTTTGATGGGGATTTAAACGTTGATGTGCCTTCCTCCCAATTTCATTCAACATATGCTCTATGGGAGTAAAGTCTAATCAAAGAGATGTCTAGTCCATGACATCAACTTCGTTACAATTCAAAAAGTCCAGTATTAATATTGCAGTGTGGACATGGCATTATCATGTTCGAACGTCCAAGTGCTAGTTCTAACCATGATGCTGAATTAGCCAATACAGTGTCAGATTAAGAACTTTGTTGATGTATCGCCTCTATGTAATATTTATATTGGGAATCATTATCTCCGATTGGAAGCCAGTTTTAATTAATGCCCCAAATTATGAAGTTACCACCGCAGTACTGGTCATGCTTAAGGACACATTTACCAACATAACGCTCATTTTTCGGAGGACAAAAGTGGGATTATACCATCTGCAACAGTCACATTGACCCTTGATTCGTCTAAGCACATAACGCAAGTACAGTTTTCATGCTGAAAACGTTAACACTTTATCACCAAACATTGCCTAAGTTGTCGATGAAGTTGCGTCTAAATATCACCCATCTAACGTCTTCTGCAACAATGTCCATGTCGTCTAGGAAGTGTGAACACAGTTCTCGCATGATATTTCCAACCATATCTGCCAACAATAACGGATGATGTTGAGGTCGCTGATGTAAAGTGGTTACGTAAATGACGTTGTTTGATGAACTTTCTTTACGAAGCATCGAAACTAGTTGCTGGCTGCATCAGCGGCGGTCTTTACTGTCATTTAATCTTATCCTCTGATGAAGGCGAAATATTGTTGAAGCATCTCGCAACTTTACGCTGACTGCGACCTGCGTGCAACATGCCTATCTCTCGATTTCTAGAAACGGAATTAAATCTGGGTTTATCGTTAAAAATTCAACTCCCTCCCCCCAATTTTGTAGACTCTGATACCAGCAAGAGCGTATGAGAATAAAGCTACAACTGAGCGATCTGTGAAAATATCTCGAACATCATTTTTCGCACATGCTGCCAGTGCGGTTTATTGCGTGAATTCGACCTCTATCTATTATTTTATGAACAATAAAACAATGAATATAAAGGCCATATATCATGTTACAAATATCTAAGCTAAACAAGTGTTACTTTTATAAAAGTCTGTCTGTGTTCGCACACACACACACACACACACACACACACACACACACTGGCGATCAAGACTGTAAAAATTACCGAGGTATGCCAACTGTTGATATCTCCATATCCTCCGTCTGGATATTTCCAATCAATGCAGTGCGTACAAATATGCCGCTAACGCCGTAAATCATTTGAAACACAGATACATTCTAGATAGCATCCATAAATCGCAGCTGAATACACTTAGTTATTATTGCTATATTGATGTATGCCTGTGTGTCTTTGTTATTATCTTCGCTTTTATTAAGAAATCTGCCAATGGACAGGATTTTCATCGCTTTTGACTGTATGCCATCATAATAGCCTTTTCTTGGAACTTAAAAAGAAACAACGGCGCTCAGACAATAAAATGTTTCAAATAAAGAAACCAAGCCCTATTAATCCTTTGATAAACCACAGTAGCTTGGTTTAGGTAGACGTGCATACAACACAGGAAAAACAACATAATTAGTCGAATTATGTTTAGGTTTGATTAGTGCCTTTATCTGCATGTTTTAATACTTGTTGGGCAATCAGAAAAAAAATATTTGATAATGTCTCTGTAGAAATAATGTCCTATTCTTTCCGAAAAGTTCAGTAGAAATGTTTCATAAAGCCAATGAAGCAATGTAATATAAAGGTACGTCCTAAGACTTGCCACGATTCAAATAAATCGTTTAATTATCTTAAATATGCTTACCTTTGAACACAGTAATAATACTAAAAGCTTTCTTGGACAAATTCCTTAATTTGTTAAAATTTTCAACTTGGGAAATAACAGTAATCCTCAGGATCCGTTTTTTTCTTTCTCTCAACCATGTAATTTGAAGATTGTAAACGTGGCCATCTTCTTTCATTCAGGAAAATCTATCGGTGTAAGGGCCTATAAAATGTTCTCGATGCTAAAAATAGCTGATTCAAAAATGGAAGAATATTCATACGCGATAAGGTTTTTGAAGATCATACAAAGGAAAACAAAGAGATACAATAAGAACAATCGATTCAAAGACCAAAGTAAATTAGTTTAGAATTGCAATTATAAAAAATTAATGTTGGTGCCTTTTTGCGTTATTGTGGCATGCACTCGGGCGTTATTTACTTTGTTAATCAGTACATGACAGTTTATACCACAATAAATGCAGATAGAACAACGTTAAACTCTTATGTGGAATGTTGTTGTTTTTTAAAAAAATTAACCGTGATTGCTACTGTGGCATAGTTGCATAGCCTGAAGATGGAAATTCATACAGAATATCGATGGTACGATATTTTCATTGTTTGTTCAAAGCTTGCTATTCATTGAAATAAAGTCTGTCAAATTTCGGCCACCTTCAATATATTGGTCCTTAGAGCGAGCTGCTTCAATAACTTGAAGTGCGTCTGATTCGTTTCTTGTACAGATTTAAAATATAGTCTGGTTCTCCGCTTCGTATGCTCCCTGGTACCCACTCCTCTAAGTGGAGTGTATAGCAGGGTGCATACGAAGCAGAGGTAATCTTAGAAGGGAACCAGACTAATATAAATATTGCTCACATGAAGGCTTTGTTGGATACTGACCGCGTCATTACTTTGAAACTAAAATTAAACTGTCCAGAAGCTACTTGGTTTTTCTTCATGATCAAATTCGTAATTTCTGGCAAGCAATATCTTCCTTTATATCAAATAACGACATCAGTATGATCTAATCTATGTATTCACCATTATAATGATATTAGATTAAACAGTTGTACCATATACTTATACAAGTATGGCTCAATCAGAGCTGTGTTTTGGCGCTGTGAACAGAAAATATTTCTCCGTTACTTGTTTTAGGGTGTGTTTGTGACTTTGGTTATGATGACCACCATTCAAGTGACGATCCTATCCATGTTATATTCTTTATTTTTGGATATTTGTAGAGGTTAATCAACAAAATTAAATACCTATAAATATGAACATTTCGACAGAGGGAAATCCACGAATTCAAGTCCACGCTAATATATCTTATTTTGCAAAACCACCAAAATTGATACCCACGAAAATAAATGAAACCACATTAATTAATTCGCTGAAACCTTGCAAGCAAGTTACAAGCACACCGATGCCAAGTGTGCGAGTGGGTTTCGGCCTCATGGATATTCCGTCAAAGGTTAAAACAGGCAGGTCTTGTTGGTCGAGCTGTAACGATGCAAAATCTGACAAATATTTATAATTCGTCAAACAAGCAATCCTGATCATTGTGTAAAAGAATTTGCATACAATGCCTTAATTAACTTAAAATAATATGTTACACAAATCTTAAATTGTAAATAATCATTCAAATTGAAATTCCCGTAAATAGAATATTAATCAATTACATGTATTTCAAGTAAAAAAAAAATAGTATTTAAATTAGCTTCTCTCTGATTTTCCACATTTTAAAAGAATTCTGCTTAAATAATCATATTCATTCTATAGGATAAACATATAATTCTGTCGATAAACCATTTACTGGGAAATATTAAATTCTTTTTTTCTGACTTCGGATTGTAAAAATTATCAGATCTTCAAGACTGATTTTTGTATTGAACTATGTACTAGAACGCTTTATTGAATTTTGAATGTCTCAAAGCAAATATTGCACTGATGGATTGTCTCAATGTCCGAATGCTGAATGGTATTGTACTTATTTGATTTGAATTAGGACAATGACGCAGTCTACAGCAATACAGTGGTGACTAATGTGTAAGGTGGATGATGAAACCAGTCCAATTTTGTGACGGCCGAAATTACTCAAATCAATAGACGTTTGAAGCTGGTGATTACTGATTTTGCGATTGGCTTAGTTTATTGTAAAATAATCTCCATATAAATTAGTTCCTTTCTCATAACGTTTACATGAACTCACTCATGAGTATTATTATTATTATTTGTTTTTCTTTTTTATATAATGATATAATGGTCAAATTTTTCTTCAAAAAAAAAAAAAAAAAAAAAAAAAACCAACAAAAAAACAAACACTCTAACACTCTTTTACTAATACACTTTGAATTAGGTTTCTTCTGTCTGATATAGGGTGCATTTTATGATTCAGTAACATGTCATCGTTTATATATGCCGATGCGCACAGGAGTACATCATAAAAAATACTTCAGCTCTTCATGCGATTCAATCTTAACGTTATACGTCACTGTGAATATGTGGAGAAATTGATCAGCTACATGTTGAAAGATTTTGATTGTAATAATAGTAGTTCAAATAAATCTAAAGGACATTTCCTCGGTACTATTGATTAAAGATGGTGGAATTTGTTTCTTGTATTAAAGCTTTCTTTGAAAGCACTTCACAAGATGCAGTCTAGTCGGTTTTACATGCTCTCAAATATTGGCAATCTTTTCAGAAGACGACCTAGTAGACTGTAACAAGGTTCTCACTTTCCCGATTCATACGTTTGACAATCGGCAAAGCAAGTAGCGCAATGTAACCAGTTCATAAAACACATTTATTGAAATACAGTGTTGCAAATGAGTCATGCTAATGATTACTAATTATCAACACACGTCATTGTGGAGGAGACATTGATTTCTAATCACACAAGGGACACCGTCCATTTTAACCGTTTCAGTGTCAGTTAAGAAACTTTTTTATCAGATAAAGATAAAAATATAAGATATTTCTATTACAACATAAATGCAGTGGCGGCGCGATGGGGAGGTAGGGTGCATCTTCCCCGCCCCCCTCCCCCCCCCCCCGGACGTAGGGCGAGTTTATTTTTTTAGCTGTAACAGGGGCGTAGATGGGGGTGGGGGTGGTGTGGCGAGGTTGGCAACTGACATAAATACTGTTTTCTTTGGCAAAGTAGGGGTGCCAACAAAGAACATTGCCCCCGGGCGCATCGGTAGGGGCGCCACTATCGAACATTGCTCCTGGGGTGCCTAGAACCCTCACGCCGCCACTGCATATATGGTATGAGACAACAACTGGGAATTTAGATTGTCGATAGAACCTTCTTTTTTGAGAGAAAATAAATAGTTGGTTTTGGATATCGTGCGAAAATTCCACAATAGGACTTAAATGAAAGTGACGATGCTGGTGTGGGAAAAAGTTTCAGATAATATAGCTTCTTACCGACTTTGCAACAACTTTGATAATATTTTAGTCTCGACAAATGCAACAATATGTCACTCTGATTTAAAACACGCAATGTCAAGTGATAGAACGAAATGGGGAAGTAATCACAAAATAAGACCAAAAAAGTATTTTACTTTCAGGCAGCTTTTGACAGCTTTCTCATTATCGATACAAACATAAAATATATGTGGGAAATACAATAAATTAGTCATAAGGTGTTCGATTTATGATGGACACAATTATTTTATTTCCTATATATCAAAAGGTTTTAAAGATCAAAGTATATTGCACTAATTTCGACGAAAGCGTTGAGTATTATTAGGTTTTGATCTTTAGTCTATAAATTGTCTTTGATGGAGTTTAATTTCTCTTTAGAGAAGTTAAAGGAATGAAGAAATACTGCATCACATTGTTTTTAGTTAACATATGATTTTGTTATAAATTACTGTCTTCTACATATTAGCGTCTCCCCTCCAAGATCACGTTTCAATCAAACGCCTCTGAAGAAAATCTTTAATGAGCGTGCCAATCCTACCCAGATGATCTTGTCTATTGAGTGGCATTGCCTACAGAAATACATTCTATTATTTGTAAAATATTCAATCAGAAAGGTTTCTTCTAACTTCCTCATTGTATGAGATTCCGGGGAAAGAAACCACAATTAGCGCAAAGTCACAGAAAGATGTTTGAAACATTAGGTCTGCTTTTTATCTCTTAAGAGGCAAAACTGCGCTCTGGAACCACCCAGAGTGCGTTTTTTAAATCTTGAAACCATATTAGACGGAGAAACGTATTATCATATATTAACACCATGGCCAGCTTGAAATTGGTATGCTAACGGTGTTCAATATGAAACGATCACAATTTGGGTTTGCTCTCTCTCTTCAGAGGCAATTCAAAGTTTTTATATTTCCAAACCAAATCATAAGAAAAACTAGAATTCACTTGGTAATAATATAATCTGGAACAAACGACGAGATTTTAAATTAACGCGAAAGAAAATGATGTCGGAAATGAAAAACATAGCAATCGGCACACAAGACCGTTTGATTAACTAATGATGAAAACTCAACATTTGTATTTCAGCCGAAAAGAAAACTTTTAATGATCTTGCTGTTTATTACAATTCCTTATTCTCGGATATTTGGTGAAACAACTGCTATTCGAATAGAAAAACAACTGCTATTTGAATAGAAAAACAACTGCTATTCGAATAGAAAAACAACTGCTATTTGAATAGAAAAACAACTGCTATTTGAATAGAAGAAAAACAACTGATATTTGAATAGAAAAACAACTGCTATTTGAATAGAAGAAAAACAACTGCTGTTTGAATAGAAGAAAAACACCTTTTTGCCAAATTATATTTTATGCCAGTAGGAGGGAGCAGAAAATATAATATTTACAAAACTCAATCTGAACCTCTAGCCTTGTCTACAGAGGAGAAACCTAACTTCTAGGACAAGTGTAGGTTGAGCAATATAAAATTAAACATGCAAACATATACTGGGGGAACATATTTATAGAAAAGGTTTCAATGCGGTGTATAGCAATTCTAATGTTTCCATGATAAGAATTGATGGACTTTGAACATTAATAACAATAATATAAACCTAACTTTGAGTGAAGTGATGTTCTTCCTTATTGTTTCTTTCTTCATTCATCGTGAACGTGTGTCTAACTTTTATCATACTCTGTTATATAGATATGCCTGATCTAGCAGAAGACGGTGTATAGATACTCAAATATTGCCGAAGAAATCAAAGATCTACATGCAAAAGGCGTCGGAAACGACGTCCGATATGATTTGTTTCTGTTATCTTTAGCAAAACAAAGAGATTCGTTCAAATGGAACCAGGAATATTTGTTCCCGAAAGTATTCATCGAGTGATTCATTATAAAAGCATATACAAATATTTCAGAGGAGCATTTGCTCCTTACGTTCTGATTTAAAATAAAGTGATTTCATTTGTCCATAGAAGTTTTACTGTTATAAAGGGCCCGTTTTTCTCATACAGATTGTTTATCTTCTGGAGTACCTTATCAAACACGTAACATGTTTACGGTATCATCTACTAAGGAGACAGGCTACCGTGTATATTCGCGTCCAATCCGGGTCCAAATGCAAACAACATAGACCCTGATCTGCCATCGCATAATGCGCCGGCAGATCAGGGTCTATGTTGTTTGTTCTACTGATTAATCCTTACAAACTGCATAGACCCAGATCTGCCGGCGCATTATGCGCCTGCAGATCTGGGTCTACGCAGTTTGCAGTTATACACGAGTAAAGACGGTAGTTCACTTTTGTAGTCTCACAAAATGGTTATGGAGAAGCTATTGTGTATCCAGAACATTTTGACTCATCCGATCAGTTATCGGATGACTTGGAATATTTTGATTATGTCATTATTGGCCATGTCATCCAGCTGACCGATTTAGGTGCATGCTTTTTTTTCATAATGTCATTTCTCGTTTTCATTGAGGTTTCTTTTTCAAAATAAGTTTTAATAATACAATAAGCTGGAGTTTAGTCCCATTTGTTTCCTAGAAATGTAATATTTCAATTGAACATTAAATTGTTACAGTTGTGAGCACTCTTTTTCTTAAACACAGAGCCTAAATGTAACCTTTCTGAGGGAATAATTTTGACACTGTTCAATATTAAATGTGAAAATGGTCATAAAAGCGAATTTACTGCTTCCTTTATGGAATGCGTTTTAAACAAGCCCGCTGCCTTTTTAGGCCGGACAAAAGGTTGCATTGGTTTATAGGTGTTTCTGATTTTTGACTAATTAGCTGAGGGGTGACTCCATGCACAATGCGGGATTATTGTTCATCTTACGATTCATTCCGTCCTTTGTTTTCTCCATCGCATTCTACACGGGCGGATTCAAAAATATCGTTTAGTATTAGTATCGCTTAGGGGAGCGTAAACAAGTAGGCATAGAGTCTTTGATACGGAACTCCCTGTGGGGGCCTAGGGCGAAATCCCCAGAAGCTCCTGCATTTTAAGCGTTTCCAGAACAAATTATAACCATCTAACTATAAAGTAAACTTACTGTAGGAAACGTTCCGGTTGTTTCGTGCTCTTTTGGGGCGAGGGAGGGGCAGCCGGCTCAGTCATCCCGATCCCCTGATCTGCCCCAGTAATCAGTAATATTTCACTTGGTAATTCCACTTATGAAGCTAATTTAATCAATAAGATTAAGATAAAGGTTTGAATGAACTTAAATTATTAAATTATTGCAAATGTATTTTCGAATATGTTTTTCGGTGACATTTTTGTTGTAATCTGATGTAAAAATAACGGAGACCGACATTTCTCAGGTCTTATTATAATGTAATCTAACGTCAATAATCATATAAATAACTTCAACATTTAGACAAACTACCTTAAGACAATGTATTTGTTATCTTCCAGAAAATGGCATCCATTAAACTGAATAAGTAAACATGCTAGTTTCTCGGATATGCACACTCAATATGACAATTACCTATTAGAAACTATTCTCGATTTCATAAATGGAGAAAGAATGAATTGAAATTTAGGTCTGGTTATATTAAGTTTTCGTTGGAAGGTTTCTGTGTAGAAAGCAATAAAATATATTCGTGCCCTGCTCAATGTAACGGCCTTTTGACTTATACCAAAATCCGTCAAGCATAATTGTTTCAAAATGCAAAAGAACCATCTTTCATGCTAACTATATTTATAGATATGCATAATTTTTTCTTCTATAAAAGCTTTCCGTGTTCATTGTAGGCTTAAACATCTCATGATTAAACACATTTTATACAACCATTTCATGGAAGAGCATAGATGCGGAGAAGTGGCATCTTATAAATTGCCCAATATAGGGTCTTCTACAACTCTCACACTCGAAAAACCATGAATGATCTTTAGACTGAGTTACATTTTATTTCATTGCATTTGCCAATTTTGTTTTCATTCCGCATAGAGCTAATGACAATGAGGAAATCTGACGATATGGGAAGCACGATCTATGCTGCCCTTCAAAGCTTTTTTAGCTTATAAGAGAACACAAACATTGCCACATTGTCAAACTGTTCCTCTTCATGTTATGAGGTAAATACTCCACTTGTCCCTGCCCACAACTTCCACTTGATCTAGTTTCTTGCATGAGACTTCAACTTGATCTAGTTTTTTGCATGAGACTTCCACTTGATCTAGTTTTTTGCATGAGACTTCCACTTGATCTAGTTTCTTGAATGAGACTTCAACTTGATCTAGTTTCTTGCATGAGACTTCCACTTGATCTAGTTTCTTGCATGAGACTTCAACTTGATCTAGTTTCTTGCATGAGACTTCCACTTGATCCAGTTTCTTGCATGAGACTTCCACTTGATCTAGTTTTTTGCATGAGACTTCCACTTGATCTAGTTTTTTGCATGAGACTTCCACTTGATCTAGTTTCTTGCATGAGACTTCAACTTGATCTAGTTTCTTGCATGAGACTTCCACTTGATCTAGTTTCTTGCATGAGACTTCCACTTGATCTAGTTTCTTGCATGAGACTTCAACTTGATATAGTTTCTTGCATGAGACTTTGCATTTCGTTTCAAGCGTTGCAACCATTTTGAATTTTACAAGCGAAACTCCCTGTAATTGATTTTCAATTTTCTTTCCTCAGTTGAAAACGTTTTAATTGACCACAACAAAGGATAGGCATTGTGTCATTTATACATGTTGTGGCCAGGGCTGGATTACCCAATAGGCAGACTAAGCATGTGGTTAGGACACCAGCAAAGCAGAGGCACCAAAAAAAAAAAAAAAAAAAAAAAAAAAAGAGAAATTACGGGTTTTTTTATTATATATGGGGGGGGGGGCACCATATTCTTTTCAGTGCTTAGGGCCTCTAAAGGTCTTAATCCGACCCTGGTTGTGGCTAACGATGTCCTCTATTAAGATGCAGTACCAATGAGATGGACTCTGAAGAAACTATTACATCGGGTAGACACATGCTCATTATCCTAACTAAAGAGAAAATTAGGAAACTGAAACCACAATAACTAGATTTATACAACTTCTGACTTTAGAAGGTTTATAAAGATTGACTAACAATCCTTGTCAAAGAATCATATTGGGAGTATACAACCATCCATAATAATATATATTTTAATGTACGTGTAACACACACACATACATATATATATATATATATATATATATATATATATATATATATATATATATATATATGGACCTTTTTAGGACATGCTCTCATATTCAAGAGGGTATGGAGGTTTGTGCATGCAGGCAAGGAGTTGGGTACGGTAACTAGCGGACCCCGATTCGATTCTCAGTACCTGAAGAATTATAATTATCTAACATTGTATGTTAATATTCTTTCTGCATGTAATTCCACTTCATATTATCAAGCATCCCCCTGTAGGATCCAGAGACAACACTTTCGGCTCTTTTATGGAATATATTTGTAGCTAACAATAATAACTTGTATTATACACCTACCAATTTTCTACCCAAGAAAGAGCCAGAATTTTACCGTCATTTCCTACAAGCAGGAAAACGATACTATCGTTTTCCAAGTCCGTATCACCATACTCTCAAACGAGGCTGGAACTACTTTATCCTCGAGGTATCCAGGCGACAATAGCAGCGCCTCTAGCGACGGAATGCCAACACTAGCAGTAAACAAAGCTCTCACAGCGACGTTAGTTAAGAAACCTTGCGTTATATGGAAAATATCTGAAAGGTCTAATAAACCATGTTTTTGTTAAAACAACAATAAAAAACATTTATTCCTTTATTTTGAACTAGTAAAATATAGCCAAATAGTTCGTCTGAAACAAGATCATATTCGGAAATAGCGTATCAAAACATAACAGTTGTACAATACAACCCATTTACGGAAATTCATAAATGGTAACGCATAATGGATGAATTTGAAATTATAAATGAGTAACATTCTCTGCAACAGATCTGTATCATCAAGTTCAACAATTTATCCAATCCTGCTATAAATAACGGTCGAAAAAATGTTGTCATTCCCATGTCAAGTTCCCATCGGAGCCTCTCACAATGCGCCAAAAACAGTTCAACCGGTATCAACCCCACCTCCAAAAGAAACTCCCTAAGTCAATCAGCTGGTGAAATTTTCCATCATGCAAAATTTCAGAACTGCACAATAACTGTAAATCACATATATGAGTCTGCTGCCCTCAAGCGTCGAAGAATTCGTGTTATTGACGGTGATGGTAGTCAAACTGAGTGAGCGTTGTTTCACAAGCCTCATTCATAAAACTAATATTCATGCGCATGTCAGCTTTTCAAAAAGTAATTCGGTTTATGCTTTAAGATGAAGTTCGTATTGAGGTTGAAATGTTTAGCGATTTCTTGTGTTTTTCAGCTAAATATAGTTATTTTATTAAACTATCTGAAAATTGATAGGTATATAACAAAAATATTATCACAGTAATGCGATTTTGATTGCTACATCACGTCTAGTTGACTCAACGCTTCGCGTCTTGTAATGATCCGGATTTTCAATGTTGACAACTCGACGTGATCTAGCAATCAAGATCGCGTTACTGTGATATATATATATATATATATATATATATATATATATATATATATATATATATATATATATATATATATATATATGCCTTCATTTCTGTCAAAGGAATAAGGAGTGACTGTATTTAGAAGACAGTTAATTACTGGGTCGCCATTTGAGTGTGTCTGCTTCTCACAAATACAAATATTCACAACGAAGTTTCATTCTTTTGGGGGGAATTGCGCTTAGTCGAGAAGGTTCCGGGTGTATGAAAGGCGATGGGTCTCGTAACCTGCAGAACTGGGTTCGATTCTCAGTAGGGGACGAATTAAAAATTTCGAAGATATATATATATATATATATATATATATATATATATATATATATATATATATATATATATATATATATATATATAAACACGCTAGAATCAACTTCATCTTCAAGTCTTAGTAAAGCAATTACTTTCCTTGTCAATTGGCACTTGGATAATAGACAATCAAAATTTACACATTTTTCTTTCCGGTGTTAAGATAAAAGAGCTTGGTGTAACCCTTATCTATATGTTTATGTAACAGGAAACTCTGCACACTAGTTGTGATTGCATTATTCTGTCAGAGGAACGAATTTAACGACAACCACGTTATGAACTTGCTGTTCGAAATCTACATTTTCCTTTCGTTTAGGGCTGCATTTTTCCCCGTTTTGCATATTGACCGCTAGGGATGAACTCATTATTATAATCTTTGTTGGTGTATTGTCCTAAGCTTATCCTGTATATGAGAAATATGCCACTTCCTTTTCTAATGGGTCACTAAAACCAAGTGAACAGTCCCATTGAACAGTGATAACCTATACAAACCTAAGTAATATCTCATAAGTTTAAAATGGAAAGAAGCTACTGATAGACGTCGTCTGTGACATTGTGTATATTTACATATACCGTATTTATTATTGTACCGACAATAACTTGTACGAGCATCAGGAGTGATATAAAGTCTCGAAACGACGCACATTGCTGTCTCATCGGCTGGATTTTAATGAGTAATTAGTTTGAGTTGAATAAAGATGAATTAATATATCTAGTTCTACCTATCGACCAGAACTCTTTCAGTTAGTACACATAGTCAACTACGGTTTTACATTTTCGACTCTTTGATTCCTTTCAGAATACACTTCCGCTGCTCTACTGTTATGGAATAATCCTGCTTCCTTCTTGTGGTGATGTGACAGTTGTGTTATAATTTTGACCAAAACTGCCTTACAGACCATAGTTTTAAGTAAGATTATAGAGCAAACCTTGCTTTTGTTCCAGGAATTGATTGAAGCAAATCTCATACAACTAGTGCTACAGGTTACCTGTCAATACTATGTAGAAATGTTTTCTTCGTGAAAATAAGTATCATTATATAAACTCAGTTGAATTTTTAATAAATGGTATCCGCCTCTAATATATTGTACTTATATAGTTAATTTAAAACTACCTCGAGCAAAGTCTTCCTCAGGAGAGAGAGAGAGAGAGAGAGAGAGAGAGAGAGAGAGAGAGAGAGAGAGAGAGAGAGAGAGAGAGAGAGAGAGAGAGAGAGAGAGGCGAAGAATCATGAATATTAACATTTTGGCACAGACAAGATAAACTGTCTCTTGGGGTTATATATCTATCTACCTACCTATCTATCTATCTATCTATCTTCCGCATTCTTAACTTCAAAAACTAGTTCTAAATTCCACATTCTTAACTTCAAAAACTAGTTCTAAATTCCGCATTCTTAACTTCAAAAACTAGTTCTAAATTGCACATTCTTAACTTCAAAAACTAGTTCTAAATTGCGCATTCTTAACTTCAAAAACTAGTTCTAAATTCTGCATTCTTAACTTCAAAAACTAATTCTAAATTGCGCATTCTTAACTTCAAAAACTATTTCTAAATTCCGCATTCTTAACTTCAAAAAATAGTTCTAAATTCCGCATTCTTAACTTCAAAAACTAGTTTTAAATTGCGCATTCTTAACTTCAAAACTAATTCTAAATTGCACATTCTTAACTTCAAAAACTAGTTCTAACTTCCACATTCTTAACTTCAAAAACTAGTTCTAAATTCCGCATTCTTAACTTCAAAAACTAGTTCTAAATTCCGCATTCTTAACTTCAAAAACTAGTTCTAAATTCCACATTCTTAACTTCAAAAACTAGTTCTAAATTCCACATTCTTAAGTAAACGTTATTCCTCATTTTGAAATTCTCGGAAGAGCTAAATTCAGTGGATCAATTGCATAACCATCTGTATCTGACTGCACCTATCTTTGTACTTCTATCTGTAAAGACAGTGCTTTGCTTCTTCAAATAGCACAAATAGCAGGCGTCTTGACAGAATATATATATATATAGATATATATATATATATATATATAGATATATATATATAGATATATATATAAAGTAGTTATGAAAGCGCTTGCTGTCACGTAGCTGTGTTGTGACTTTTTATTTCAAGTGATATATATATATATATATATATATATATATATATATATATATATATATATATATATATATATATATATATATGTTATTTACACTATATGGATTTTTGGGATTATATACAGACTATATCAGTTTGTGTGATTTTGTCATTCAGACATGTTGGCTAGACACAGAAAATCAGGCCTGCCATTCCGAATTAATAAAATGTATAAAATCACACATTTTAGATAGAAAATAGTAGTAACTTTACATCAAAGTATATATGTCTTATTTTTCCATATTTGTAAATTAGCTGTCGGTTGGTTGAATGGTTTTTAGCGGCACTTTTAAGCTAGTATTGGATTGTAACCTGCCGAGGAAAAGTGAGCTAAGTGCTTTTCCCAAAGGGCATACTGAGGCAGAAGACCCGAGCTGGCCTTGTCGGGTATCGAACCAGTGATCCTTGGAGTAAGCTCTACCAACTGAGCTACCGTGGTTCCAGAATTTGACGTGTAATGTATCACTACCACAAACAACAACGACAAAAAAAGATAATAATAATTTAAAAAATCACAAAATGCAAAAGTACGATATTAAGGCCAAACGCGGGTTTTGAAGTAGTGTAACAAATATGTTGAAAAATATGGAATATTTAAAGCAAAAATTAATTGTACCTGAAAAGAACTTTAATCTGATACCTCTTTCTACACTCAACAGCTTTTCTTTACAATAATGTCGTTCCAAATGTTTAGCTCATAGTCATATTATTATGATTTGGGGTACGTGCAGACTGGTTCTTTTAGACAGTGCATTTTTGAGAATATTTAGAACAGATCGTCATTTTGAACATTACATCCTTAAGGTAGTGTCAGGTACTATCATCGACCAAAGATCTGTGCCTTTTTTGTTAAAAATGAACAAAGACAAGGCAAAGAAATACATTTAATCATCGTCATCAGTATCACATCGAGCATGCGACATTCCATGACGTGTACATTATTTGGCGCTTCGTGTTATGATCACATACATGTAATAAATCTGAAAGTCTGCAAAATAATAATTTTTTTTGTTTAGATGTTTATATTGATGCAAATATGTTGCCACAAATTTTACATGTACACAAATATGAATGAAAACATATATATATATATATATATATATATATATATATATATATATAGAGATATATAGATATATATATATATATATATATATGCCTTGAATGAAGAATACTGGATACTGGAATATTTAGGAATATTTACATTCTTTCCAGTAATTTCTGTTCTGGTGAGTGAGAAAATTAGATTTGCTATAACGTCGGTCGAGACCTTGAACACATCGCTTTGGTGCACGTACCTTCTGGTACGTAGAATTTCCAAATTCATTTTCCACTTGTACCCTTGCATTAAGCACATCCACTACGCATTAATATATGATCTAGCCTATTTACTTATAGTAGTGATCTGAATTTCGTTTATTGAGCCACGACATTAAAGGGTGTCGGTAATTGTGGCTTTCACAACAAGGGAACGATTTTAGCATTACTTTTCGGCAGACATTCTATTGAAGCAATTCCATTCAATAACTTTAATAGCTAGATGTTACTAGGGTGATAATTAGGTGGAAGGGGTCATAAAAACGCTTATGAGATTTATTTTATGGAAAACGTCTTAACCATCTAAGCTTTCCATCAACGACTGACAAAACATAGTATTGGCTTCCAGTCAATACAAAATTTTTACTTTTCTGGCGAAAGCTACATAAACATACAAAGATTGACAATTTGCTTGCATTAACTAGCGACCGATTTAGTAGGCCCGAGATTCGTAAATGGCAATGACGATATCGACGAATGAATTAATATAATTCGCTTCTTTTGCAGATAGCTACTCAATGATTTTGGAAAACATTTTCAGTCGACTTTGGTACAAGGAGATAGTCCCACCGTATTGCATATAAGTCCAATGTACAATTTGAATTTGCCTATAAAAAGAACTTAATTTTGTTGAAAAAGAAACAAATCTGGAACCTGCAAACTTGAACGAAAAGAATAAATTTAACCTGTGTCATCCTAATATTAGAAGCTTGTGTAATAAAATGTCGTTTATTAAAGACGTTATGGATGAATCTGATGGTAATTATCTAACTAATAGTAACCTAGAAGATTGGGGTTAAAGCCATTGTCTACATCTGGATGGTGTTCAGCCTCCCATTCGTACGGATAGAACACATGTTAGTGGCGGAATAGTTAGGTATGTATCTGAAATTCTGATCAGACGCACCGATCCAGAACACAACAAAGAAAGTCTTTGGGTGTAAATACTTCACAAAAGAATTAGATTGCTTGTGTCTGCCTTCCACTGGCCCCTTAAAACTCTATTAAATAATAGAAATTGATCATTACTTGGTAGAGTGGTCAATGAAGCTCTGAATTCTGCATTAAACGTTATAATATTGGGACATTTTGATAAACTCTTTCTTTCTCAAAATCAGAATGAGGGAATCTTCCAGACCATAAATAAACACATTTTTCTCTAAGGTTATCACTGAACCAACTAGAGTAACTGACAACTTCTCAGCCATGTTGGAATAAACACTTGTTACCAGTAATATTACAATTGTAGAAGCAGGTACCAATTGCTTTGACTGTGGGGTTAGTGATCATAGAATCGCTTTCAGTTCCGTTGATATGGCAGTGAAATTTATTCGTCTTTTGAAGGAAATGTCTGGAGCTATATGAACGCAGATTTTGATAAACATAACAATCATATCAATACTTTTAAATGAAATTATTATTTGCTGGCTGCTAGAATTTTAATGATTATTTTAAATGTTTCAACAACACGGTCTTAACGTTTATCAGAGATTGCATCCAAATCAAAATAGCTGTGATAAGATCAGACGATGCTGTATTACTCTGTTTTCAGAACGATGCATAGAAAACGGAATACAACGCGTAGAAAAGCTACTCGCACTTGCAACCCAACGGATTCAGAATAAAGTTAATGATATGGAATAGGAGTTAAACAAAGATTTCATGCTAATTTAGGTACAAGTATAAAAGTTGCTAGAAACAATAATTTTACGGAATGGTTCGAGAATTACAAGACATTTCATAACAGAATTGATTTATTTGTATATGAAGATACTGAGAAAGATGAATTGTGGAATTCATATTTTGTGTCAAAATCGACGACTGACATTTAAAACCAGATCCTTCCAGAACTCTACCCTAGTACTAATAATGATTTATCATTTATTGTGATAACAGAACAACATGGACGCTATCAAAACTTTTGTTATAAATGAGGCGAGCGATCCCAACGCCATCATCCACGAGATGTTTAATCATGTCTCTCCATCAGTGTCTTGAGTCGTATGTTACTTGTGAAATAGGTCTCTATAGGAGAAAACCTTTTCTAGTTCATGGAATCTGGCCAATGTTGTACCAGTCTTCAAAATAAGGGATTAAAGTCTGGTATCCAACTAAAAGCCTATTTCACTCATAAGTTGCACTGGAAAACTTTTTAAAAGGATCGTATAAAAATTTGTTTACAACTGTTCAAGCAAATAATCTTTCTTATAAGTTTTAATCTGGCTTTTTACCGTCATATACTACAATGTTTCAGTTGATGGAGATTTTCAATACTTTGTCTGGCACGGGACAGGAATGAAAACAACTGTATGGTGTTCTGTGATCTGAATAAGGCATTCGATAGAGTGTGTAAAATCAGGGATTTATTTCCAGACTTAGAGAACATGGAATAAACAATGATCTACTTGACTGGTTGGTTTCAAAGCTATCTTACCGATCGTAAACATAGAGTATATATTCAATTCTATCATTCAAATCCAGAAAAATCAATGCAGAAGTACCCCAAGGCTCAGTATTAGGCCCATCATTGTTCTTGGTTTATGTTAACGATACTGGTGATTCAATTAATTCCCACACTAGTCTTTTTGCAGATGGCTCCTTATTATACTATTAATAATGATTTGGAGACTTGAATGACTTGTGAAAACAATGGCTTATGAAATTTAATGCTTCGAGAACAGCATTAATAATGTTTTAAAAAAGACCAAAGATACAAGCACCCGAACTATTTTAGATGGAAAAAGTATACACTTTGTTAATTCGAAACGACACCTCTAAAACAACTTTCAATAATTGTACCTAACTTATATTACACTAATATTGGAGTATGCTATTATAATGTGGGACTGTTGTAGTGAGGAAACTTCTATAAAACTAGAAGAGTACAGCTTGAAGCTGCCCGTATTATTACTGGCTTACCATTTTATACCAGTAAAGCATGTTGCTATTTAGAAACAGGTCTTACTCCCTTGAGTGAAAGGAGAACTAATAAAGAATTAGCAACTTTATATAGAATTATTAATATTGAAGTTCCAATGTTTTAACTAGAATTGATTCCTCCATATGCAAGTAACAGATATCCGTTACGTAAGAGATACGACAATGTTTCAGATTCATCGACGTAAGCTCTAAACAGAGGATCATTTATTCCATCCAGTGTTACCTTGGGGAATAATATTCCAAAAGATAAACGTCAGTTTACGTCGTTTAGGAAATGTAAACGATCTATTTTTCCAAAACCTCGTATTTCCACGACCTTTTGGCTTGGTAATATAATCTTATCGATTATACCACGCAAAGCTGATGAATAAGTGGGGCTCCCTACCTGAGCATCTCTACAGAGCAGATTGAAATGAAACAGCCATCTGTGTATTTGTGTACGGCTACGAAGTAGGTAACATTATTGTTTTTCATATAGAAAGTACATTAACCAAAAATGCATGCGATATCTTGAACTAAACCATCTGAAATTAAATTTGGATTTATTATTGAGAGAAAGTCCTAAACGAACTAAAGAGAAAATCAATTTATAGCTTTTGACGGTGCAAAAATATATAAAAACTACGAAATGGTTCGATATCAACAGTACTAAAAACATATTCTGTAACCAAGACTCACCCGACCTTCTTCTCTTTCTACCTCCATTCTTTTCCTCTTCTTTGATCATTTTCTTTCAATATTTGCATTATCACCTTTATTTATATATATATTTGTATGAACACGCCATCCAACATTAATGTTTGTGTATGGGACAGGGTATTATAATTACATTAAGAACTTTTAGTCGAACCCGATTTCATTGTTTACGACAAAAATATGTTTAAACCAACAATCCAGGCACTGAATTCAGAATAGTAGACCTTTCTTCAGTGAGAATATTTGAAGAATAAGCTTGCAAAACTTAAATGATATAATTTATGGTTATGTGCCTCAATCAATCTATTAACATGAAAGATAAGCTTGCAAGATAAGCTTTCTGGACAGGTTTGTGTTCTGGCTGACGTTGCGTGATGTCATGGAGATCTGATATGTTGTGTCGTCTATGCGTTTGATATATTTCTTGATCTTGTTGTACGATGAAATAAAAAGAGCGTACAAATCTTAAAGATATAACTGTCAAGAAGTCTCATGACCAAATCAATAATCTATTATAGACATTCCGAACACTTACTCGCCTTTCTTTTTTTTTTTTTTTTTTGTTTGTTTGTTTGTTTGTTGCAAAATGCAACATGCTCAAAACACCGGAAACTAATGTCGGAGACTATAGGGACCTCCGATTCCACTATCAATCTTCTTGGATTTTAACTTTCACATATCATGTTCCTAATATGTGCGTTGTATTAAGAGCTCGCTAAGGTGATATTGTTACAGAACATTAAATCAATTCCGTGTAAAAACCAATAAATAACACTTATAAATAGACAGTTGATAAATTATTCTGATTAAAGTCAGATTTCCGAAGACATGCTTTCTGTAAAGTCAGATCTCCAAAGACATGCGTTCTGTAAAGTCAGATCTCCAAAGATCTATGTTATAGGAAAATCTGAAAGGTACATTGTATGCGTCATGTTCTGATGACCTAGCTAATTTCCATAATGTTAAAATGTATCAAAGAATCAACAAGTTTCTTTTACAACTGGTTTTGGCCTCGTTTATATCCAGTGGCAATACAAGCCGACATGATCAAAAGACTTTTAGAAGCGTGAAAGCCACAACCATATTGGCCGATAGGAGATTATCAGAACATGAACTGTGATAGTGCTTCTCAGATCTCCGCGTAACTTATGTCTGTAGAGAACTGATTTGATTCAGATTTTGAAAATTACTGAAATAATGTAAGTGAAAGTTACATACAAAATGGAAAGTACTTGTGTCATCAGGTAAACGTTACTAGATATATGAAGATCTAAATTCTGTAAAATAATAAAGTTTTATATAGAGCTCGGGAAAAACTGCACAAATGGCAAAATCATTTTCTCATATTATAACCTTAAACTTTAGATATCAGATGCTTCTTCGTCCGTTTTTAGCAATTGCATAGTTCTTGACTAGCTCTCGCTCAGCATAGATCTCTCAGAGTCACGCGAATGTCTCGTTCAACGAACTTATTACATACTGAAATTCATTTCAATTTTTCCTTTTAATGGTCATTATGTTTCCGTGAGTGTAAAATGGTTTTCATCGGTCTTTTTTGTAATTGCATCGATTAAATATATTTGGTCAGAGTGAGACTGGCGCCCTATGGGACCCCGGGAAATCTCTGACAATTTCAGGTCTTGGGAAAATCTAGCAGTACCCCGGTGGGCCAGTCCGACTTTGTATTTGGCTAAACATAACTGTAATCACCAGACGCACTCGACTCTCGCCAGAACTATACAGCTAATGTCTTCATTAAGTATTCATATGCAGAACAAATTGTCAGGATTGTTATTTATCCTTCCTTTTACCCTAAAAGCTAATATACCTTTTGCAGCTCATAGTAAATGAAATTATAGTAAAGTAACCCGAGGTCTGGATCTGAAGTAACTTACTGTCACTGTGTACACTTACCGCAGGTGTGCCGAGTTGATCTGTAGACTAAACAAATGTAAGTATTTACATAGAACTGGGAGAAGACCCGCGAATGTCGAAGATTAAGTGTATGCAACTTTATAGGGTTGGTACTAATTTGTGTTGTCAGTTCCAACAAACATTATAAATAGCTTGTAAATATAAAATCTTTAAGATACAAATTCTTGACGCTTGTAAGATTGGTTTTTCTTTCTGTTGGGTTTGTTTTTAAATTTTTTATTACGAGAGTAAGATATCGACTTAAACTAATATTGTTTCCTATCTTCCCATAACTAACCCGGCGTAAGCTTGGGTTTTGGTGGTAAAACATTAACGATTCTGAGGAAAAAGTGAAAAGGAAACAGCTTGTGTTAAGTCTCAGAAATAAGAGTTATGCTTCATAACTTTAAGTGCACAATAAAGCACAAACGCAAGAAAAACAATGTTCACCAAATACAAAATACAAACTCTTGAGAAAGAATAGCAATAATAATGATATGTTAAACTACAGTACGTATGCCATCATTTAGGGCACAACATATTGTTGTGGGCTGCCTTATGTTACACGGAGTTGTGACAGGCAATTCAAGTGTTGGTGATTTTTTAATAAACTTTCCTTTTCTGTTTAAGGAGCATCTTTTGTTTTCGAATAAAAATATGAATTTATTTGTTAAAGCAAACCATACGCTAAATGAAACAGAATGCATTACCATAAATGAAATGAAAACGAAATAAGACAATTCAATGCATTCACCTGACAATATTCTCTCGACTAAAAGCATTATATTACTTTTGATTGCATTTCAATGAAAATAGAAGTCAACCTAAAAATAATACGTGAACACAGTCAGCATATTCCTATGTATATTTTCACCACTGCACATTATATTGGTTTTGGAACCTGTTATGTACGATGTTTATATAATATTATAAATATTTTAGGAAATTATAAATGTTTCTTCACTTTAATATTTGCTTAAATCTTTATGTTTATCAGGAAAAACATGTTTAACTAGTGTCCTTGAATTAGGTTGTTTTGATCAATATGTTTTCTCAATTTGAAGGTCAAGGTTGATTTTGTTTACAGTTAAAATTCCATTAAGATGACTCATAATCTAGAACATTCTGTCATGTGACCAATCTTTATATATATCATGTTTGGTAGACATTTTGTTCAGTTCGACATTACCATCAGTCTTGAAAAGAGCTATTACAGTTGTGAAAATTCATTCCAAATTCTAAGAGAGGAATTATTTTAATTATTCATTGGATTATTAACAGTGCTCATAAACTTTTGGATTTTGATTGACAATTTTGGAATTTATGTAAACTTATTCAGAGATTTTGGAATACTTCATTTTGACTTCAGCACATCAAGATTTCTAGTACATCAGGACTTTGGAGACCATTGGCACATAATAACATTCAAGGACGCATTCTATATTTAGGACTTGTGATTAGAACAATCATTCTTATTGGATTATTAGGATACATAAACACATTACTGTAAGTGACTTTTTGATTTTTCATTTTAATTATCTAGTAATAAATTGCTTGTTGATTTTTACTTGATTTGTTGGTTTCACTTTCTTTCTGTTACATTTTTCTTAGACCATAGAGTCGTAACAGAAATTGGGGGCTCGTTCCGGGATTGAATTTCTTTAAAGCATATTAGAGATATTAAATTTATCTTTGAAATTCATATTGATTTTGTCTCTGAATTTTTTTTGTCTTTGGCAAAGATTTTTAAATAGAAAAATTGTTTGTGTGTGAAACCAACAAGCATTTACAATGGCATCTAATGTTCAGAATTTCATTTCAAAACCTACCCAGGAGGGGTTAGAGTGCATGAGAAAGGATGAGTTGCTCGAGCTTACCAGAAAATACAGTCTATCTGAGGCAAAAGTATCATTGACAAAACAGGAGATAAAGATTATTTTGATTCATTATTTAGTAGGAAAGGGAATTTTTGAAAATAGTGCTTTAAGTTTGAAGAGAAAGCCTGTATCTGGTTCTGACAGGAAATTAAGGGAATTAGAGTTAAAGAACCAGATGGATTTAGAATTGGCAAAGCTTCAGATTCAGAGAGAGAGAGAGAAAGAAGAGAGGCAGATCCAAATGCAGAAAGAAGAGAGGCAGATCCAAATGCAGAAAGAAGAGAGGCAGATGGAGAGAGAGAAAGAAGAGAGGCAGATGGAGAGAGAAAAAGAAGAGAGGCAGATGGAGAGAGAGAAAGAAGAGAGACAAATGCGGATACAGATGGAGAGAGAGAAAGAAGAGAGGCAGATACAAATGCAAAGAGAAGAAAGGGAAATGCAATTTAAGTTAAGAGAATTAGAACTGGCAAGCAGAGCACACTCCACTCCTTTAAAAACAAGTTCAGGTTTTGATGTTACTAGATATATTAGGTTAGTACCCCCTTTTCAGGAAAAAGAAGTAGATAAATACTTTCTTCATTTCGAGAAAATAGCTGAAAACTTGAAATGGCCCAGAGAGCATTGGACTTTGTTATTACAAAGTGTACTTATTGGCAAAGCTCGTGAAGTCTACACTTCACTGTCAGTACAACAAAGCACTGATTATGATTTGGTTAAGGAGTACATCTTGAAAGCTTATGAGTTTGTACCAGAGGCATATCGACAAAGGTTTAGGAATTGTAGAAAAGAAACTGGACAAACTCATGTCGAATTTGCAAGGGATAAAGAACAACTATTTGATAGGTGGTGCTCAGCCAAGAAAGTTGATCAAGCTTATGATAACCTCAGACAGCTCGTATTAATTGAAGAGTTCAAGAGGTGCATCCATAGTGATGTTAAAACCTATCTTGACGAGCAGAAAGTGGAAACTTTGGAAAATGCTGCTCGTATGGCTGATGATTATTCCTTGACTCACAAAATTTCATTTGGCAATAAGTCGTCCTCTCAGCAGTTTTCTGGTAAAAAACCATTTCAATCTCATTCGAGTACTTCCAAATTTCACAACAGCACAACTGTTAGGAATCAAACATCTGATAAGACTGATCAGAAATCCTTATCTCTTCCTACGTGCACTTATTGTAAAACGAAAGGGCACGTTATTTCTGATTGCTTCAAGTTGAAAAATAAGCAACAGAGAAAAGACAGAGCTTTTCCAAATGCTCTTATTTCTACGAGGTCAAGGTCACGGTTTTGTATTGAAAGCAATACATTTGTTGGGTCAAACAAACCCCAGTCTGATTCTATTTTAGAGGCTTATGAACCATTCATGTCAGAAGGTTCTATATCACTTATTGGTGATTCTGCCAAACCTATCCCAATTAAAATATTAAGGGACACTGGAGCTTCTCAGAGTCTTTTATTGTCAGGTACTTTGCCTTTGTCTGAGGAGTCTTCTTCAAGTGAAAGTGTTCTTGTTCAGGGAGTAGAGTGCGGCTTTGTAAATGTTCCTCTCCATTGTGTAAATTTGGCATCAGACTTAGTTTCTGGACCTGTGACTGTTGGGGCAGTGACTTCTTTACCCATAGAGGGTATTCATTTATTACTAGGCAATGACCTAGCTGGAGATAAGGTTGTGGTTAATCCACTTGTAACTGACAAGCCTTGTTTGGATCAGAAAGTTGATCCTGTCGAAACTGAAATCCCTGATTTATACCCTGCTTGTGCAGTTACTAGAGCTATGGCAAAAAGAACTCTTGAGATTGATGTTGATCAAGATATTATTCCTTTAGCTGACACATGTATTGGTCAGTTTTTTGATGAGGTCACCTTTTCCTCAGGTATTGATCAATCAAATGGTATTGATCACAGTGATCCTCTTTTGGCAACTCATTCTCTTTGTCCTACTCAGGGTGACAAACGACAATCTCTTGTCGTTGAACAGGAGCAAGATCCCGAGATATCTTGTTTGTTTCAGAGGGCTATTAGTGAAACTGAAGCCACACAAGTTCCAGTGTGTTACTTTGTGAAAAATGGGGTCCTTATGAGGAAATGGAGACCACCTGATGTACCCGCTGGTGACGAGTGGTCAATGAGCTATCAAATTGTTGTTCCTAAGTCATATCGACAGGAAATTCTTAATTTAGCCCATGAAACTCCTTTGGCTGGTCATTTAGGAGTCCGTAAGACTTATCACAAGATCTTGAATCATTTTTATTGGCCGAAACTCAAAAGTGATGTTTCTAAATACTGCAGATCTTGTCACACTTGTCAAATGGTAGGAAAACCCAATCAGAAGATACCTAAGGCTCATCTGCAACCTATTCCTGCATTTGATGAACCATTTAGTAGAATAATTGTAGACTGTGTTGGTCCTTTACCCAAAACCAAGTCAGGCAACCAATACTTGTTGACCATCATGTGTACATCTACAAGATTTCCAGAGGCAATTCCTCTGAGAAATATAAAAACTAAAACTATTGTGAAAGCTTTGGTGAAGTTTTTTACACTTGTTGGCCTTCCCAAATCTGTCCAGTCGAATCAAGGGTCAAATTTTATGTCTGGAATTTTCCAACAAGTTATGCATGAACTAGGCATCCAACAGTTTAAATCTTCTGCCTATCACCCTGAAAGTCAAGGTGCTTTGGAAAGATTTCATCAAACTTTGAAGAATATGATTCGATCATATTGCTTTGATACAGAAAAGGATTGGGATGAGGGTGTTCATTTGTTGTTGTTTGCTGTTAGGGAATCAGTTCAAGAGTCGTTGGGTTTTAGTCCCTTTGAACTAGTTTTTGGTCATACTGTCCGTGGACCATTGAAATTATTGAAAGAGAAACTTCTTTCAAATGAAGATTCAAAGATTAATCTTCTTGATTATGTTTCTGATTTCAAATACAAGTTGTTAAAGGCCTGTGAAGTAGCAAGAACTAATCTTCACACTACTCAGTCAAATATGAAATTAAGGTATGACAGAAATACACAGGAAAGGAGTTTTAAACCTGGTGACAAACTTCTGGCTCTCTTTCCCATACCTCAGAATCCTCTTCAGGCTAAATTTTATGGTCCTTATACCGTTGCAAAGAAAGTAAATGACTTAAATTATATCATTAACACTCCTGGGAGACGGAAACAGAAACAACTTTGTCATATAAATATGTTAAAGGAATATTTTGACAGAGATAGCTCAGCTAATTATTCAGTTAATTTAGTTGTACCTGTCCCACACAGTGAAGATATCAACGATGGAATACAATCAGACTATAGTGACTCTGGTATAACCAATCTTCGGAATTCAGAAATATTGAACAACCTAGACCAGAAACTTTCACATCTACAACAACAGGAAGGAAATGAACTAAAACAGCTATTACATGACTATGAGCACTTGTTTCCTGATGTTCCAACACGAACAAGAAAAATTTATCATGACGTTGACATTGTAGATTCTGCGCCTGTGAAACAGCATCCTTATAGGATGAATCCTCTCAAACAGAACTATTTGAAGAAAGAAATTCAGTATCTACTGGAGAATGATTTCATAGAACCAAGTAAAAGTAACTGGAGTTCACCATGTATTCTTGTTCCCAAGCCAGATAATACATTCCGTATGTGTACTGACTATAGAAAAGTCAACAGTGTCACCAAAACTGATTCATTTCCAATCCCAAGAATGGACGATTGCATTGATAAAATTGGAAATGCGGAATATGTCACCAAGTTTGACCTTTTAAAAGGATTCTGGCAAATTCCACTGACGGAAAGGGCAAAAGAAATTTCAGCATTTGCAACTCCAGATGGACTTTATCAATATAAAGTCATGCCGTTTGGAATGAAAAATTCGCCTGCAACGTTTCAACGTCTGATGAACATGATAACATTTGGTCTTGATAATTGTGACGCTTATATCGATGACGTCATTATCTACAACAACACCTGGGAAGATCATTTGGAAACCATTCGAAAATTCTTCGATCGACTCAGTGATGCGAATCTGACAATTAATTTGAGCAAAAGTGAGTTTTGCCATGCTTGTGTCACATTTTTAGGACATATTGTGGGACAAGGTCAAGTTAAACCTATAGAAGCTAAGGTCAAAGCTATCTCTGAATTTCAAGTTCCAATTTGTAAAAAGCAACTGATGCGATTTCTAGGTATGGCTGGATATTATCGGAAATTTTGTTCCAATTTTTCCAAAATTGCTGAACCTTTGACAAGTTTATTGAGTAAGAAAACCAAATTTTTTTGGTCTGACAAGTGTCAGGAATCTTTTGACAAGTTAAAGGCCATGCTTAAGAATGCACCAGTTCTTTCTGCACCAAATTTTAGCCAATCATTTAAATTATCTGTTGATGCAAGTGATGTAGGGGTTGGTGGAGTATTGATTCAGGGGAAAAGACAATGTGATTGCAGATGCACTCTCACGTGCCTAGAAATGTAATATTGCTTGATGTAATTAAGTCCAGTATCATAAAATATGTTCTTATGTAATTTTGGTTATTATAGTATTAGATATATATTCAAAAGAAAGCTTTATTATATAAATCTTTCTTTTTCTTTATGAGGGGAGGTGTTATGTACGATGTTTATATAATATTATAAATATTTTAGGAAATTATAAATGTTTCTTCACTTTAATATTTGCTTAAATCTTTATGTTTATCAGGAAAAACATGTTTAACTAGTGTCCTTGAATTAGGTTGTTTTGATCAATATGTTTTCTCAATTTGAAGGTCAAGGTTGATTTTGTTTACAGTTAAAATTCCATTAAGATGACTCATAATCTAGAACATTCTGTCATGTGACCAATCTTTATATATATCATGTTTGGTAGACATTTTGTTCAGTTCGACATTACCATCAGTCTTGAAAAGAGCTATTACAGTTGTGAAAATTCATTCCAAATTCTAAGAGAGGAATTATTTTAATTATTCATTGGATTATTAACAGTGCTCATAAACTTTTGGATTTTGATTGACAATTTTGGAATTTATGTAAACTTATTCAGAGATTTTGGAATACTTCATTTTGACTTCAGCACATCAAGATTTCTAGTACATCAGGACTTTGGAGACCATTGGCACATAATAACATTCAAGGACGCATTCTATATTTAGGACTTGTGATTAGAACAATCATTCTTATTGGATTATTAGGATACATAAACACATTACTGTAAGTGACTTTTTGATTTTTCATTTTAATTATCTAGTAATAAATTGCTTGTTGATTTTTACTTGATTTGTTGGTTTCACTTTCTTTCTGTTATATTTTTCTTAGACCATAGAGTCGTAACAAACCAAACTCGTTTTGAGAGATGGAGAGAGATCATTACAGATGATAATTAAAGAGTGAATAATTATCACCAGTTGCTGATGTTCTAAAATCATTTTTCATTCAATATCCCTTGACAGGTTCTGAAATTCTGAAAAGCAGGCTATCAGTATTCATTTAATGTAAACGTTGAATAGCACGCCAAAACTGTTGGAGTATTGATATTGGATATATAAAAAGTACTATCATAGTGCCACTGTGTTAATATACGGCTGGATTATGAATTGAAGTTCATTTTAATTATACACAGGTGAGCACTTATTCTTTTCCTCCTTTCCTGATTGCATAATACATATAGCATAAGTACATATGGTGAAATATAGTTTGTATGTATTGAAAAGCGTTGTTATGACAACTACTATTTGTATGTTTTATTATTGTCTCATCAATGCACGTCATTTTTACATAAAGAGGCTACTTATAAACTAGATGTACGATGTTAGACATATGCGATTTACAAAGTCATTCTTATTATTAGTTTTATTATCGGAGGCATTTTTTCGATCATTTTAAAACATAAACTCGGTAACTATTGTTACAATATACCTCTATGAAATAAGCTTTTTAAAACATTATTTGCACAGGAGAAACATTAATTTCAATTAATTCACGACAGGCTGCAGTTTGTCATATTAATAAAAGTCCTGCAAGGTACGCCGTGCTTCTATTGCAGGGTTGATAAACCTTTAGGAGCATAAAATGTTTAATTAGCGTAAATACTGATTAAAAAATTATATAATGATGGTAAAGGACACGGTTAATTTGAAAGGCACAGCTTTATGTATAATATTTGGTTGAATAAACAGGCATGAATTATTATAAAGCAGCAAATCAGAAACTAACAGCTCAAAAATACTAGACGGTGTTGTTTACCAGTGAGTAAGCATTAAACAACAAAATCAATATTTTGTACCTTTGTCAAATACAGCAGTTTTTGTTATTTGTTTGTTTGTTTGTTTTTTGACTTGTTTTGTTTTGGGTTTTTTTGTTGTTTGTTTGTTTTTTTTTTTGTTGTTTTTTTTTGTTTTTTTTTGTTTTTTTGGGGGGCGGGGGGTCTTCTTCATAATGATATATTCTGTAGTTTGCATCCTCTTCCCAAAATGTATATTATGAATCTTCCGATTGTTAAAAGAGAAATTCTATCTAAATAAAGTATTAATTCAACAGAAACATAAACCCGCATGTCACATTATATCGCTGTACATTTGAACAATTTGTTTTGTCATTGTTCATAACACCGAAACTTTCTTAAACCCGCCAAAAGAGTTGAAGAGACCAATCGGGGACTTAAACCCGCCAAAAGAGTTGAAGAGACCAATCGGGGACTTAAACCCTCCAAAAGAGTTGAAGAGACCAATCGGGGAGCTAACTTTGAAACGTTTGAAAAAATAAAAGAATTATCTTCAATGATGGGCCGGTTATGAGCGATTCCTTTAAACTTTTTCTTAGTGTTTGTATGGAATACATGCTCTTTGCGCTGGAAGTATGCAAGATAGACTATAATGATTCGAGTGTTTAAACATATGAACAATTTATGTACTTGCTTTCAAGCATTTAAATTTTAAAACAACGCTAAAAATCCTCATGAATCAAGTTAAAGGACCACGTTCAATACTTACAACTATTATGGATACATAGGCTTACTGCTATTTTAATTGTTCACATCAGCATTTATTTTCATTAATTTAAAATTGGCATTTAAGTTAAAAACATGTTTACAAATTTCACATCAGTATTTATTTTCATTAATTTAAATTTGGCATTAAAGTTAAAAACATGTTTACAAATTTCACATCAATATTTATTTTCATTAATTTAAAATTAGCATTTAAGTTAAAAACATGTTTACAAATTTCACATCAATATTTATTTACATTATTTTCAAATTGGCATTTAAATTAAAAACATGTTTGCAAATTTCACATCAGTATTTATTTACATTAATTTAAATTTGGCATTAAAGTTAAAAACATGTTTACAAATTTCACATCAATATTTATTTTCATTAATTTAAAATTAGCATTTAAGTTAAAAACATGTTTACAAATTTCACATCAATATTTATTTACATTATTTTCAAATTGGCATTTAAATTAAAAACATGTTTACAAATTTCACATCAGTATTTATTTACATTAATTTTAAATTGACATTTAAGTTAAAAACATGTTTACAAATTTCGTGAACAAAAATGTACACTACGGACACTAAATAATAAGCTCTTGAAAGCATTCTGTGATCCTCGCACAAGTTATTCATTATTAGATAAAAATATTAAAGACCTTATGTATATTTGTCGGATTAAGATGAATAGTATTACTTAATAAGTGTAAAGTCTAAACAATAATTAAAAACAGTCAAAAATTTTCACTTCTCCATAAACTATCATCCTATTACCATATTTTGTTGATATAATCGCCATACCCTAATGAGAAGAACGGTGTTGATGGTAGCTCACTGTCTAATTACTGTAACTCTCTGTGTTGATGGTAGCTCACTGTCTAATTACTGTAACTCTCTGTGTTGATGATAGCTCATTGTCTAATTACCGTAACTCTCTGTGTTGATGGTAGCTCACTGTCTAATTACTCTAACTCTCTGTGTTGTTGGTAGTTCACTGTCTGATTACTGTAACTCTCTGTGTTGATGGTAGCTCACTGTCTAATTACTGTAACTCTCTGTGTTGATGGTAGCTCACTGTCTAAATACTGTAACTCTCTGTGTTGATGGTAGCTCAAACTCTAATTACTGTAACTCTCTGTGTTGATGGTAGCTCACTGTCTAAATACTGTAACTCTCTGTGTTGATGGTAGCTCATAGTCTAAATACTGTGACTCTCTGTGTTGATGGTAGCTCACTGTCTAATTACTGTAACCCTCTGTGGTGCTTTGGGTAACCAAAATATAAAAGTTTGAATAGAATAGCTATCTCTGTATCTTCCAGACAAAAAACAACACACACACACACACACACACACACACACACACACACACACACACATAGATCTACAACTCTTTTCATGGCCGGAAATACAGGTACATGCTGGTAATTCAACGGTGACTTTACGCAATTCTATTTTTAAAAAAAATAATACTGGCTATATGGTGCCGGTTAATAGGTAAGTTTTAAAACTGAAAAGATAAAGAATTGCAGCAAAATAAACAAACTTTAAGTAATGTAAAGTCTTCCAAAATAAACATAAATATATATTACTGCAAGACAAAACATAAAAGGTAAAGATGTTAAAATTCTGTACAGGTATATACAAAAGGTTTTAACATTTACGATCACAATTTGTTATATAGAAGTCATCACCTCAAATAGTCCAAGATTTTCTCTGGTGGTACAGAATCATAAAGTCAATTAATTTAGTTCACATAAAAAATATTGAAAAAATCTGTCTCACAGGGTGGAATACCTTTTTAAGACGATCACAGGGTGGAATGCCTTTTTAAGACGATGAGACTTTAACAAGTTCTGTTTCACAGGGTGGAATAACTCTTTAAGACGATGAGACTTTAAAAATTCTGTCTCACAGGGCGGACTACCTCTTTAAGACGATGAGACTTTAAAAAGTTCTATCTCACAGGGTGGAATACGTCTTTAAGACGATGAGACTTTAAAAAGTTCTGTCTCACAGGGTGGAATACATCTTTAAGACGATGAGACTTTAAAAAGTTCTGTCTCACAGGGTGGAAAACCTGTTTAAGACGATGAGACTTTAAAAAGTTCTGTCTCACAGGGTGGAATACGTCTTTAAGACGATGAGACTTTAAAAAGTTCTGTCTCACAGGGTGGAATACATCTTTAAGACGATGAGACTTTAAAAAGTTCTGTCTCACAGGGTGGAAAACCTGTTTAAGACGATGAGACTTTAAAAAGTTCTGTCTCACAGGGTGGAATACATCTTTAAGACGACGAGACTTTAAAAAGTTCTGTCTCAGAGGGCGGAATACATCTTTAGAGGAGGAGACTTTAAAAAGTTCTATCTCTCAGGGTGGAATTCCTCTTTAAGAGGATGAGACTTTAAAAAGTTCTGTCTCTCAGGGTGGAATACCTCTTTAAGACGATGAGACTTTAAAAAGTTCAAGTACAAAGCTGAATGCCAAAGTTAAAACTAACTTTGAACCATAATAAAACGGAAATCGTTAAATGAATCCTGACTCATCACAAATCTTTGATTTAATGATTAATTTTTCGACATTAAATTACTCATAGTTTATATTGTTTATGCAAATAAATATTTGCTCAGCCATCATTTGTTTTTCACCATGACTAAGGCTATTAGGTATGAGCTTTTGTTATGGACTTAATGGACAATGTTAGACATAAATTACCCAAACTTTTTTGATCGATGAGATACAACTTTTCAGGAAATATCAAGCTGAACTGAGTATGATACTGAAATGGATAATCGAAAGACCCTACCTCGCTTATCCCTAGCTGATATTTTCCTTTGTGGTCCAGTCAACATATGTTATTTCTCTTAACTCTGTCACGTGGTTTTAGTCTGCTGTGCACTTCATAAAAAAATGACGTAGATTTGGAGATATGTTTGTTGTAGTCGTGGTGAAATGGAGCTTGCGCAAACGAAGGAAATTTGCATCCTGGGAACAGAACATCAGCATGCCTACGGGAAGACAGCAAATACGAAGACAACATTGAGGTATTGTCTAAAACGGTGCAGTTGTTTCTATTAAAATGTGTAGCTTTCCAACAGATAATTTATCCCTCACTCGTTATTCCAATCAAATCTCTGATATAATGATGTTGCCAACATCTCGAAATCAATGACTTCTTTTACTCACTGTGCCTTAAAGAAAATATATCGGAGAAGTCCAAGTGGGAGAAACGGATAATTAACACTGTTCAAGCTCTATAACTTTCTTCAAACTGTAAAAGTACTTAATATCAAAAGACAATGTAAGAACTAGCGGTATCAGATGGATGGGGTTACGGCACCTGCATTAGTTCAATGCCATTAACTGTCTCCAAGTTAATTACTTTACATATTGATTCGTCCGTCGAAATTAATCTTTTGTACATGTTTTGAGAATATCATGGACTATTCTTATACAAGGGAAACACGAGTTTCAAGCTTCAGATCTCGACTATTAGAGCAATAAACACAAATATTAAGCTCATCGAATTCAAACGTTACAAGGAAATAATTTGTCTAGAGGTTATAATGTAAAAGAGCCGTTCACCAAAGTAATCACATAATATTCTTTTGAGATATTACATTAACCAAATGTCAGTATTGATGTAATAGCTAAATGCATTCCTTCATGATGGAATGCTGCCAAACATTGTGATTCATGGGGGTGGGGGTGGGTGGGTGGGGGAGCTAAATATTGAAGACATCGAAAGTACATTCCTCCAAAATCTAACGACCAAAAATAGTTTGCAGAGAGTAATGAGACCTGGTGTTCTTGGCAGTATCTTTCATTTCGTTAAATATAAAATTGTATTCTTATTTAGAACAAACATAAATATCTACCCACCAAGTAACTATAGTCGATATAATAATAATAATAATAATATTATTATTATTGTTGTTGTTGTTGTTGTTGTTGTTGTTGTTGTTGTTGTTGTTGCTGCTGCTGTTGTTGCATTGGTTACATGATTTATTTACTTTAATATTTCGGTTGAATATTTTCCAACTGATTAGTTCATATGACCTGAAATCCAATATCCAACATTCAAGCGATATTTATTGTTCCTAGCCGCTACGGCGAGGGGACATATAAATGGTGTCCGTCCGTTTATGTTTCCGTCCTTCCTTCCACATTTGAATAAATTAGCATAGGCATTGCTCATTCACCCAGTCACATATACATACCACTTTCTCACTCGGATAATGTAGATCATATACCCCTTAGTATGCTTATACATCACAGTTTTTTTATAATTCAATTTATATATTCCACTTTTCCTAACTGAGCACATGAACTTTATTTTAATTACATGTATTTGCACTAAAACTAAATTTACTCTCTCTCTCTCTCTCTCTCTCTCTCTCTCTCTCTCTCTCTCTCTCTCTCTCTCTCTCTCTCTCTCTGGACCATCGCTGCAAGCTACGGGCGAAAATCCTTGAAGACAACGAGCGTTGCGGATTTCGCCTGTGTCATGCGACGATGTCTCTGGACCAATGAATGATGCTAAAATTTACAGACAAACCGATAAACGGAAAGAGGAAAGAGAGAGAAGAAGGATAAAAACAGTCTGATGCTCAGTAGCAATGTTAATTATAGCATAATAATGACGTGGATCAACTGTGAATAAATTTATATGTTTTAATTACCTCTTGTTAGCTCGTCATTTACCTTAGTTTTAATTCCACACTCGTTTCAATATACTCGACGGTGATTGAATGGTTGTGAGTTTAGTGTTCAAGAAGCTAACCATGCAGTATTTGTAGTGTATCATTTAAACCAACTTTCATGTTTTAATCATGTGAGTGTCTTTCATTTATTTAATCAATATGAATAAAAAAAATAGAAGCTCAACAAAAAAAAAAAAAAAAAAAGCAAATTATCAACTTTCAAAGAGGATTGTAGATAGCTACAATAGGTGCAGAACTACATTTTGTAGCGAACGCACTGGACAAGGATGTAAAGAGTTCACTCCCTGCGTCAATACAGAATTTCTTGTAGTCAAACTTAATTCCATTGCAAATGCAAATATGTGTATTTGTATGTGATAAAAATAAAATATATGTATAGTATGTACGCTGTATCTTTGATATATTACTCGTTGCATACATTTTTCATTCAAAGGAAATTCGGGAAACCTTCCTTTTAATGAAACATTTATACATCTCGAGGTATATCAATGATACAGCGTACAAGCTATACATATATTCTCTCTCTCTCTCTCTCTCTCTCTCTCTCTCTCTCTCTCTCTCTCTCTATATATATATATATATATATATATATATATATATATATATATATATATATATATACGTGTGTGTGTGTCTGCGTGTCTGTGTGAAAATAGTCGTAACATAAAGCTTATTTTCTACCCCACAAGATTCTCGACTTCAAAAGGGTTATCGACATAAACACCCACTTACGTTTGAAAACTTGCAAAAGACCTTTGTAAATTTCAACTTCCTCCATTCAGAAATCCTTAGGATTCGTAATATTCTCATTTTCCAAGACCTAACATCCAGGAATAAATAATGACTTTTATGCAATATATCGAATTAAACAGTACCAAAAATAATAAGTCATCATTTTAATGCATCCAGACAGGTTGGAAATCCTTGCTTATTTATGACAATTCTGTGGTGTATAGTCACAATTTCTTTTTAAATTATGAAGTTATTTCATTTTACAGAAAGTCACAAAACAAAGCTTTGAATGCTAGGTAGATTAACATCTGTACTATTTTTTCTTAGTCCTTTTTATTACATTACAATTTTTAGAAGAACCGTGTGTATGGATTACATCTTAGTCACTTTGGCGAGTTCTTGCCATGTTTTCTATAGGATCTGTTAATGTGTTCATCCATTTGAAAACGCACTTTGATGTCAATATCTTTAGAATAAGGTTAAAGTTTTGGACAGAAATATGTCTAGGCAAAACAGAATAAGGTTAAAGTTTTGGACAGAAATATGTCTAGGCAAAACAGAATAAGGTTAAAGTTTTGGACAGAAATATGTCTAGGCAAAACAGAATAAGGTTAAAGTTTTGGACAGAAATATGTCTAGGCAAGACAGAATAAGGTTAAAGTTTTGGACAGAAAGATGTGTAGGCAAGATAGAATAAGGTTAAAGTTTTGGACAGAACTATGTCTGGTTGAACTGTTCAGAATTCGAAAGTTAGCAAATTATGCTGCTTAGTCATCATTATTCATACGTCATTTTATTTTTAAACATTCCGTAGGTTTTTAAGAAATCATTGTTGGGACTATTTAATTAAACTTATCTAAGATAAGTAGCATACTGTTGGTAACCTTTTCACCCTGCCAAGCGTCTTTGCAGGATGTTATTGTCACAGGATGAAGCCGGGTGGGGACTGGATTAGTGAAGACACCGAAAGCAACTGCGTTAATAAGATGTTTATTTATAAACGCAATTTAAAGATGAACAAATCTGACACCATTATAACAAAAAGATAAGGAAAATTATAAAGTTCCTAACATGGAACTATCAACAACAAGTAACTCAACGAGAAAAATCAAAGATGAATTTAACGAATGGAATTTTAAACAAACGTGAATAGCATCCTATCACCAATCAACAAATAAGAGTATATGATCTACACCCCAATATAAACAAGGTCTTATTAAGTACCAAGGGTGACCAAAGCATGTGATTTATGCACTTATCAATATGATACTCATCAATTTATCAATTCATCAAGCGATATTGGAATATGTATGAATTTATAAATATATCGTTCATATAACGAAAATGAAATGGGAATGCTTGAAATTATGAATCTATCACACATATAGCGATATTGAAATGGGAATGAATGTAATTTTGCACAGATAGCAATATTGAGATAACAATAAAATGGAACACGCAATAAATATAACTATCGTGGCGCCCGTTTGACGACCAAGATGTATCTACGGTTCCACCCGCTCTAGTCCATGGTCAAGGAGCCACCACGCATGGTCCACCCCTCCCTGTCTGTTGAAGGATCCCTCGAGAGCCTTCACATTAACACAGACCCGTTGGTCGAGAAGCCTTGGTCCCTCGCATCGAGAAAACCAGTACACTCTTCCGAAACAACGTCACCAGACACAGCGTACACGTCACACGAAACCACACAGAGTTCTGTGACTTCACACCACCAAACCATGCATAAGGAACAGCTAAAAGTATAACAACCAAACCGTGTAGTACATATGACACGGTTAGTACTTTTGTATTGATAGATGTTGCGCATGCGCGCACATGAATTACATCTCGTTACACATTACATTAATCATTCAAGGCATGCTGCGTATAATTAAATAAAATCCGTCTGTTCAGTTACAACAAATAGCTAACTTGAACCAGCCTATAGTATTTCTAATACCATGGCGTTGTATGACCTAGGTATTGACTCTCTGTAGAATTCAGAATAAATTCTAAAACATCTAATATATGAAATAATTATGTCATATAAAACGAATAGTGATAAAGAATACAATCTTAAATTTCACATACCTCTACAGCTGAAGTTTTGCTCCCGTAAAGAGGTAAGCTTTCTGACAAGACTCGTCGTAGTGTAATTTGTTTATAGAGAATTCGCTCTATATGTACTCTAGCTGTGACAGATATGCGCAGCAGCTAGGTATGTGAGTTTTCACTGCAGGCAATTTGCACGTGCAGCATGGGGTGAATCGCGCTCAGTATTTCAAAATAACTAGAGCCGAAAAAATAAACAACCCCCGAGTAACGCTCTAGTCGGAAACGAAACCCGAATACATTTGGATCACATATACATATTGATATAAACGATACAATTCCGTGACAGTTATTTATCACACGACTACTGTTGTATTTATGTTAATATACACATGTCATAAGTTTCAGATGAATTGAATAAGACAGAGTATAAATGACAGCGATTACACATGTCATAAGTTTCAGATGAATTGAATAAGACATAATATAAATGACAGCGATTACACATGTCATAAGTTTCAGATGAATTGAATAAGACAGAGTATAAATGACAGCGATTACACATGTCATAAGTTTCAGATGAATTGAATAAGACAGAGTACAATTGACAGCGATTGCATATGGCATATGTAACCTCTTCCCATCTTCTCTGTGTTTCGGAATAAAGAGTATTTTACATTTGTGCTGATTTCAAATGAAGGTTTTGAAACTCATGGAATAATTTCAATATTTTGCTCTCCACATTTAACAAATTTCATGTTAATTGAGCAGTCATGAAAGACCCTCCATATTCCAAACACAGACAAGATGGGGAAACGTTAAATATCACACATTTAATCTCCGTCAGTTTTACTCTGTCTGATTGAATTCATCTGATGAAGAACAAGAGGAAATAAATATCGCTTCTAACTTGTAGTTCCTATTTATACCTTATGTGATAATGTCGCATAATTATTGCCCCTTTGACTTGATGGGATTTATATGTTGAACCTCAATGCAATGTTTTTACCACAAATAGAGCCAAAGGGTTTATGTAAATAAAAGTAAGTTGTACATTTTATGAATGTTTATTTTTGGCGCTGTTATTTTCATTACCTTTATATTTTCTTTTACAGCTGGAACAATCAATTATGGTGTAGGCCCAAATCTTCCTATGGTGATAAGAATTTACATTATGAAACCAATACGGCAATTTATTATTTCAGGCTTTTACTTAAATAAAAAGACTTACTTTTCTTCGGGAATGTTAAAGAAGCTGTTCAGTTCCATTGCTTCTGTAATTAAATGTTTTAAACCTGCCAGTGGGCTATAACAAGACGCATTTAGCGTTCCTTGATGGAAGTTATATTGGTTATCTCGGACATTCTTTCGCTGCGGATAAAATCATCGCAATGGCTTTAGAGTCCTATACGAATTTAAATAAAAATATCCCAAAGTTCAATATATGCTAAAATGGTAAATGCTGCCATAACGATTTTGTGTGTGTGTGTGTGTGTGTGTGCATACCTACGGATTGATTCCAGACCTTTTTTACTCTCGATTGCACTTTTGATATCGGTAATAGATAGATAGATAGGTTCAAAATACTTTGAAACTAATTTGATAGATGTTTATTTTAATGTGCCATGTCATGGACTTATTTTATTAAAATTTGTCATTTCCAACAAATTTTTTATTGTTTGCCTTCCGATAAGGAATATCAAAATCCCTCATAATTGCATGTACTAATTTATGTTTAATCTTTTCAATAAATTATTCTTCAGTCTTATCGACCTTGTGGAATTAAATTTGTGTTTCTTCTAGCTATTTTGTTTTCTGAAAACGTGTTTCAAACTCATCTCGCGGGAGAAAACGATAATCAGCATCATATTAATTCAGTCTGATCAGCTTTTTATAACAAAAGAACTAGCACATCACAGAAGACTTTACAAATTTCCTACTCAGGAAGACTGGCGTCTAAATTTCCTACTCAGGAAGACTGGCGTTTAAATTTCCTACTCAGGAAGACTGGCGTCTAAATTTCCTACTCAGGAAGACTGGCGTCTAAATTTCCTACTCAGGAAGACTGGCGTCTAAATTTCCTACTCAGGAAGACTGGCGTCTAAATTTCCTACTCAGGTAGACTGGCGTCTAAATTTCCTACTCAGGAAGACTGGCGTTTAAATTTCCTACTCAGGAAGACTGGCGTTTAAATTTCCTACTCAGGTAGACTGGCGTCTAAATTTCCTACTCAGGAAGACTGGCGTTAAATTGTCTTACTCAGGTAGACTGGCGTTTAAATTTCCTACTCAGGTAGACTGGCGTCTAAATTTCCTACTCAGGAAGACTGGCGTTAAATTGTCTTACTCAGGTAGACTGGCGTTGAAATTTCCTACTCAGGAAGACTGGCGTTAAATTGTCTTACTCAGGTAGACTGGCGTTTACATTTCCTACTCAGGTAGACTGGCGTCTAAATTTCCTACTCAGGAAGACTGGCGTTAAATTGTCTTACTCAGGAAGACTGGCGTCTAAATTTCCTACTCAGGAAGACTGGCGTCTAAATTTCCTACTCAGGAAGACTGGCGTTAAATTGTCTTACTCAGGAAGACTGGCGTCTAAATTTCCTACTCAGGAAGACTGGCGTTAAATTGTCCTACTCAGGAAGACTGGCGTTTAACTTCCTACTCAGGAAGACTGGCGTTAAATTGTCTTACTCAGGAAGACTGGCGTTAAATTGTCTTACTCAGGAAGACTGGCGTCTAAATTTCCTACTCAGGAAGACTGGCGTCTAAATTTCCTACTCAGGAAGACTGGCGTTTACATTTCCTACTCAGGAAGACTGGCGTCTAAATTTCCTACTCAGGAAGACTGGCGTCTAAATTTCCTACTCAGGAAGACTGGCGTCTAAATTTCCTACTCAGGAAGACTGGCGTTTAAATTTCCTACTCAGGAAGACTGGCGTCTAAATTTCCTACTCAGGAAGACTGGCGTCTAAATTTCCTACTCAGGAAGACTGGCGTCTAAATTTCCTACTCAGGAAGACTGGCGTCTAAATTTCCTACTCAGGAAGACTGGCGTTTAACTTCCTACTCAGGAAGACTGGCGTTAAATTGTCTTACTCAGGTAGACTGGCGTTTACATTTCCTACTCAGGAAGACTGGCGTTTAAATTTCCTACTCAGGAAGACTGGCGTTAAATTGTCTTACTCAGGTAGACTGGCGTTTACATTTCCTACTCAGGAAGACTGGCGTTTAAATTTGTACGAAGGTCAGACATCACCATTAGTTACAGACGGGTTCAACCAGCAGGAGATGGAGGTCGTGAACATCTGCTAACCCCGGTAATGCCAGGATCATTTACAGACCAGATACTTATTACTGCTCAGTATGAAACATATTCATGCACATTTCGTGCCTCTTTTCTTAATTTTTAATAAAGTCTAGTTTATACAGAGCGATGTCTCTACCCGTTCACCCGTCAAGAAAAGAACATCTTTCATTTTTGTCTTTTCCTCTATTCGTACAGAGTTTATATAGACCAGATTCGTAAACTGAAATCCTGTTTCATAATCATGATTCAGAGGCGCAGTAGAAAAAGTATTAAATCAATTATGATCTCAGCTGCTTTTGATTGGTATATCAATTAATCGTATTTGACGAACATCAGGATTTGATGGATTGAATCGGATTGAACTTAACCCCTCTGAACTGCGGCTAATTCTATACTGATTTTTTGTTTCTCCATTGAACAGACAAGATCACTAAGTGTTCAACTATCCGACAAGATGTTCGACGTTAGTTTAGTCACGCACGCTTTTCTTTAACCTCGAGTCATTTACAAAGTAAATATCTGTCTTGGATGTTAGAATTAAAACCTTCCTCCATTTCCAGGTCCATTTTGTTTTGTCAGGTAGGAGACTCGCAGGTTCAGTGGTTAGCGTTCCGGACTCACGATCAAAAGGGTGCGGGTTCGAATCCTCTTACATGATCAGCCCTGGTCTACTACAGTGGTGTGACCTTGGGCAATGCACTTTACTCCAATTGCCTCAGAATTAAATAACCTACTTGTGTTGCCGTGCCGTAAAACACCAAAAAAAACCCCAATTTATGTCCAGGTACGTCTAAAAAACTTGTTATCAGATATGCCAAATAATGCCCTGCCCGTGCATGTTAACAGAGAAAGTCACCAAATATACTGAGCCACAGTAAAAACACCACATTGTAAAAGACTAGATGAGAGAACCATTTAAAATCGTAAAACCAGTTTCTTAAAAAAAGGGTATTTGAGCTTTTGAATGTGTGACTGCTAAGACAGATCAAAGTCACATTATAAACCGTGGAGTGTATGTTAATATAACACGTTGTTTTCTACTCTTTCAATGCACATATGGATGCATTTATTGCTTTTGCAAAAAACAAAATGATTTGATTCGGTTTGAAGTAGTAGATAAATTGAGAATACTGGCTCCAAATTAAATTTTTAATACGACGATCATTTTTTTTTCGCGTGGGTTTCGCTCACGCGTAAATAAATAAATACGTCGAGAAATTTAAAGAAATTAAAAAAATCCTGTACTCTTATTTTATCTACTACTCTAACGCATCTATATCCCACGACCATGCTATTTTAAATCCTACAACTCTAGCGCATCTATATCCCACGACCATGCTATTTGAATTCTTACTAAACTAAATGGAGATAATTAAATCACCTGATTGAAGATCATGGTCATGCTGAGAATGTGTACCGAAGGTACAATTACTAGCGTTGAAGGTAAGCAATGAGATTAGCGACAATATCGGAGCGAAATGTGTTTATATCTGAAATAATGGCACAAGTCGAGTTTTCAGAATAGTGATAAAAACAAGTTTAACATGAAAGTAAATATAGACAGGATAAAAGTTTCGTCAAAGCTAGTTGTTTCGAAGAATAAAATGTAAGAAAATTAAAGTATTAATTTGTTGATTTCAAACATAACAAGGAAATACTCCAATGTTTCAGAATAGATGTAGGTTTACAGGCTACTTTCAGTGGCGATACTATCCAGATACGCAGCAATAGCTTTTAAAACAAGAAAGTTAAAACAGTACAGTATATAATTAAGCAATAAATTACGTAACTGAGGCGTACATTGGATAAATATATAAATTTGTAAACGGCCATATTTACAGTACGATTTGAAGATCGCATAAAATTTACAAGGTCAATTTACAATGTTTTGACAAAACTAGAGATCTAATTTATGGTAAACAATGTTTTATTTAAAACAACATACAATGACTCAATATATGAAGTAGCAGAGTCAACCATAGGAATGGCAAATTTGACATAAATCTGAAATCATTCATAGGTCTGAACAATTCAAGAACGTTGCAAACTGCTGAAAAATAAGACTACTTGTTTTAGGTGGTCGTCCTGATAACTTGTTAATAACATCTAAAGGCAATTTATCAAGCACAGATTATTCTCTGGACGTTTTCATTTCATTTTGAGTCACTGACAAAGCAAAGTACTTAACACACATGTACTACGATCCTGAAAGCCCAGTTGCTTACACAAATATCAATCAAATTGTGGGAACAAATTAAACAGGAAAAAATAAAATAAAATACACTGAATTGAAAGAACGGTTAGTTGAACACTCTACCTTGCACATCACAAAAGGAAGCGAGGAAAAGATGTATATGTTAGTTACATGGATGATCAGTAGCAGACAGACATTGTTGACATTCAAGCAGATGAAAAAAACAGCAACGGATACCAATACATTTTGACAGTGATATTTGAAACCAGAAAATTGGTTAACGTTTTGCTAAAACTTGGTTACAATAACACTCATCATAGATCAATAGACATGACTCCGGTTTAAGCAAGCAACGAAAAAATGGAAGAAAAGCATAGATAAACCTATTTATCAACATGACTGCCTAAATTTGAAATATGTAAAACAATAAAAATTCCACAATACAAGACAATGTTTGAAAAGGGATACCTTCCTAACAATACCAAGGGAATCTTTAAAATCAGGCAAGTAATTTTAGTTGACCCTTTTGTTTCAAAACTTGAATATATGAAGGGAGAGAATATAGAGTATACATTTTACGAGCAAGAGTTATCTCGATACAGCAAAACAAAATGACAAATACAAGTTCAAACGATTTAAAGACCAAAATAATGAACTGCAAAAAGTCAGAACTTGTGAAAAAGAAACTATATGATGATTTATTTCACAGTTGGGAACCAGCTGAAAACATTATGCCATTAAAGAAACTACACCTCTATAGGAAACGACTGAAGAAGATTGAATGCAAGGCAATATTAAGGCGCACCAAAGCTTTGAGTTTTGAAATATTACGAGTTTCTAGAACGTGACAGATATAGATAAAAGCTCCTTAGAGCAGGAAGGAGTTAAAAAAAAAAAAAAAAAGCATGCACGGCAATAACTATGCACTTTTTCTGAACAAATATTTTACCATAAAATATTTTAACATATAAATAATACCTTCTGTTACAAAAATTACCACACAATGAGCCAAAATCAGGTAATTTGGAATTAGTATTTTTATCACATAGATGAAGTAGAATCCTGTACACATTTTACAATCTGCAGATATACAAATTTTGAAGATACAGTTTTCTTGGAACTTTAATTTGACATCTGGCAGTAACTGAAATTAAACTACCCAAATAAATGGCACAATTAACATTGGATGTTGCAGACAAAGTCCAATCGTGCCCAAGGCAGCGTAAATCGGAGATGCTGTTAATTGTACACTGATACAAATGCAAAGGAAAAAACCTCATGGAGAAAATGGACTAATGACCTACAATATATCAGAGATGTAAAGATTGTGTACAATAAACGAGGTTGATCTGGAATTACAGTGGAGCAAGTTAAAAGATTTAGAGAGAGAATTCAACAAAGTATTGCATGTGAATGTGTAAAAAGACTTGAGGCTCAATGTATTCGCTTAAGAAAATCCAGTTTCACAATAATTTGAGTTCACGTTAATCATGGACATCAGGTGAAGACATATATACAAATCTTCTAGAGAAACGGCTGACACTTGGCGCGTAGTTGTACCTATGGCACACTTGCATAGAACTGAGAAAACATTGGAGAACTCCAGCCCTAAAGTAATAACCTCTTGTTCTAATGTAATTGTACCTTCGTCGTCTCCAGTGGCAATGGACTTCAGGTTTAAAAAAAACAAAAACAAATTGCAAATACAGAATCTTACCCTTGTCGTGCAATTTAACTGAACACAATAAATTGGTTAATCTACCATAACCAAGTTAACGTAGCAACTACACTGAGCGGGATAAAAAAAATTCTTTACTGAAACTCAATTTTGACTTTTTGAGCAAATACAGAGTACAGTGTGACATAAACTTTTGGCAGAATCATCTAAACTGGGCATTGTGGATAGCATCATCTAGTTGTGGGATTTTATTTAAACATTTGATAGATGAAAGTGTTTCAGAGTTAACTAAAGTGTAAAGTAATCTATCTCAATGAAAAAACAAGTGTAAAGTAATTTATCTCAATGAAAAAGCAAATACTTGATTGATAATGGGCCAGAAGAGCATACATTTGTACATCAAGGTTCTGGGATGCCTACGCATGTTTATGTATTAAAAGCTTACAAACCTTATTATAACTATAAGGCAGGTACCATTAAATTCTGAAGAAAATTGTCAACTGATGAAATAATCTTATGGCAGATAAAGAGGAATCAACTATCTGGACATACTTCTTCTGATAGATAGCAACGGATTAACATATGAAGGCATTACAAGGTTAAATCAAGTATACGGTCTTGTGTAATCTCTATATTAAGTGTACACGCACAAAACAGAACACCAATTACAGAGTCTGTTTTGACAGTATCAATCACTGTTAAAACATTAATGTGTCTGTTTACTTTAGGTCAGCAAGGTTACGATTCAGACGAAGATTTTAAAACAAAATTACTATGTATCAAAGTCAAAATCGAAATTAGACCACATGGCAATCTCAAAGTGAGGATGCATTCCAATTTAGGAAGTAAAAAAAATGAATAATGAGCATGAAACAAACGGTCATTTATAATTGACCATGAAAATAACACAATAATTTATAATAGGCATTGCTGGTTGCAGGAGATGCTATGTTTACGTTTGGAAATAGTTTATGAACCTATACTTCTGTTAGATGTTTTGGTTACACTTTTTATCCAAAATGAAGAAAAAAAAACCCCGCCAATGCAAGAACAAGTAAAATAACAGATACAGCAAAAAAAAAAAAAAATTTCTAAATAAAATAAAATAACAAAATAAAAAATAAAAAATAATAATAACAATAATTAAAAAAAAAAAAAACATTTGGCCAGCACCCCTAAGCAACCAGCTTATTATAATGAAAATAGACAGAGCAACAGCTGATATTGTCATACATATTGCAGTAGCAACAGCAGCTATTTTAAACACCATTTTCTTGACACAGTTCTTTGAGTTTTATGCCTAATGGTAAGTTTATGCTAACTGTGAATTGCTTTTTTCCAATATTTTCTTTAAAATTTAGCATATAGGTTCTAGAAATCAGTTTTCAACATCCTCATCTTGCATTCGTTAAAACAATGGTAGGCCCCATGCCCAGTGGAGGCGCGAGGGTTCAAGGCGCCCGGGGGCTTAGTTCTTTAGTGGCGCCCCTACTTTGCTACAGAGAACAGTTTTTTTATGTCAGTTATCTCACCCCCTCCTAAATATAAGTTTTGTGAAAAATTGCATTCGTTACACTAAAGTGAAGGTGAAATACTATACAAATTTCAGCTGCCAAAAAAAAAAACAACCTCCAGACTGCAACTCCCTTTAGGCTGGCGCCAGGGGGCAAGTCTCTCTATTGAAATAGCAGCTACAAACTCAGAACTACTATTCTGGATAATATTTACATCTACAGTTTTAACTGACAGTTCCCTAAGATAATATATCTTTGGAATTCCAGGTCATCTTATTTTTAGTAATCTATCGGATAAAGGGTTGCATTTCGTGTTAGGTAGAGTTATCGTTAGAAACGATATGTCTCGAATGACGTTTTTCACTTTCATACATGTGAAAGATGTAACCTGATTGATAAATCGAAAAAATAACAGACGTGTATTAGCGTTTTACGGCACAATAGTGGCTATATGGATGAACTCATATCAGTGTCCGTCAGATCTCTGTTATATCGGAGATCCCGATTTTTCTCAAAAGTGCGATATGAGCTTGTCGTTGATAAATAAAGAAAAAGGGTTTGCGGATTTTCCAAAGAAACTTACCTACGTTGACGAAATGGTACAGTCCACATAATTAAAATGTTAAAATATGAAATGGACATAACTATTGTAAATGAAACATACAAAGAGATAACCGGTAACAATTAAACTGAAATCGACTTGGAAAAAATGAATGAAAAATATATCAAGAAAACATATGAAATCTTTACTAATTCTAAAGCTGCTAAAAGTGTCAAAGCAATGTAATATGGTGTAATCTGCACTGTGAAGTCGCTTCTTAGCATATTTCTTCAGATCAATAATTTATTCAGTTTACAAACTGAATTGAAATATGATTTCATTACTTGAAATAGAAATAGATACTTTAAGGGATTTGTGATCTCAAATTATAATTAACTCTATTTGAACTGAGTGCAAGTTTTTAACTTTCAAACATATTAATATCAAGCTAGAAGTTTGAGACCGCAATAATAAACACCACTAAAGAACAACAATAAAGCCTGTACAAAGTTCAACATGAAAAATCTTTGTCCCCGAGATGCTTTAATTTTTCAGATAATAAATAACATAGTTTTTACCTACATACAAATGGCGACAGAACAAAAAAAATATTGTTAAGTATGTTTACCTCGCAGTACTATAATTCCCTCTTACAGTTGCCTACAGCATGCTTTTGAAGAAGTTGTTTAAGATGTCAATAGGTTCATAATCAAACATGGATATGGAAAACTGCAAAATTAATTATTCATTTTCAATTGGATTACAATCGGATTGAATTGGATTAGAAAAGGTAGTTACGTTATAGCAGATGGAGTTTTACCTGACAAATTGTTAACACTGTACAAACGAAATGAAAATAAAACTCTCATTGCTAAATGCTTTAACCTTTTTTGGCTAATAAATAGCATACGTTTTATCGGCAGACAAATGTTGACTGAAACACAATTTACGATGCAATATGAAACTCATCTCTTACGGTTTCCCACTTTTAAATAAAGATATCGAGGTTTACGATTGGTCTACCGTCAAACATGGATATTAAAGAAGACTTTAAGCAAATTATTGCAGTTTCGTTTAGCTAGTTCACATTTGATTACCTCATAATCCATGGGTTACTACCATATTGAATATTTACTCAGTAAATAAGCACTGTAGAGTCTAAGCAAAACATACTGTTAATGGTATTAATTTTATATAAAATGTTATATTATACAAGGAGATAAAAAGTAATTTAGTCAAAGAGATCAAACACGTAGAGGTGTTAGAAAGAAATACAAAGTAGCATATAACGTTTTAACTTGGGTAGAAGTCTGCATTGCAACATTTTCTGGTGGTATGGGTGTCATAACAGTTGGATTAGGTGTTGGCAAAAATAGCTACCGGTGTAGTTATTCCATTGGCTTTAGTATGATTAGTGGGATGAAATAGTAACAACTGTCATCAGTATGTTGACAATATCGACGACATGAATAGCAATTAATCATTGACAATACAATAAACCATGTGGAGTTGATTTTGATTATCAACGAGTACAACAGGTACAAGGAGATAACAAAATGCAAACAGGAAACAAATATAAAATACAGAGAGCCAAGAGGTCTTAGACTCATCGGCAGAGACAATGTGTTCCTTTGGAACAACAGCAAAGTTGGACATAGAGATTTATTTTTTTTAAAAAAAGTTGTGAAAGATAAAGATATTTTGTAAAAGCTACAATACGCTTATAATTGGACCGAGGAAAGACATATACAGAGAAACCTGTTGTTCCTAAGGAACACCTCGCCCGCAGTGACGGACAAAATCCAACTCATCGCTATTGAAATTCCTTGTTACTACATAACTTAGAAGAATAAATCAAGGACTGTTATAATTTCTGATGGTTTTACAACTTTAAAATGTACATTTAAAAAGTCAAAAAGTGAGAGACTGCTGGTAATAACAAAGCAACAATTACAAAATGTACATAGCCAACTACAATCCAAAATTCAACAGGCATAGATATATACAGACATCTACTGAATCGGATTACAAGCAATTAAACATTTTCATAAAAGATGAAGATAGAAATGTTATAGATTTTCACGGTATGCCTGTAGTGCATATGTTATTTACGTCAGAAAAGTAATAACATGGTAACAGAAAAATGACTGAGACAAAAACTAAGGAGAAAGATGTAACTCTAATCATATAATTAGCGACTGACAAAGACAAATTGCTTAAAAAATCTCTGGATGACTATAACACGGTACAATCGCAGTAGTGTATGTATGTATGTATGTATGTATGTATGTATGTATGTATGTATGTATGTATGTATGTATGTATGTATGTATGTATGTATGTATGTATGTATGTATGTATGTATGTATGTATGTATGTATGTATGTATGTATGTATGTATGTATGTATGTATGTATGTATGTATGTATGTATGTATGTATGTATGTATCTGTCAGGCCAAGCATCGCTTGCTACCGTAAGTAACAGTAGAAAGTACTGATCCAGAGTGGACAGCTGCACCTGGGTCCCTCTGGAAAGTCCCTTCTGGTGGATCAGGCGATCGAGCAGATATGCTGATCCCCCGGCTGTGAAGGCAGATGGCAAGAGCTGTGTGGACAGTGCAGGACATCAGCTCAGGTGCAGTAGGAACTGATGGCCATCCACTGCATCCGGGCGTGTCTCCGGACGTCTCTACATTGTCGTGCCACTGGATTCAGACAGGCCTGGACAAGAGTGAGGACAACTCTGCGCTACTTTCCCTCACTTAATTCCAACTCACGCGGAAGTCATGACATTATTCCCGTCCCTCCACCAGATAGATCAGAGAGAAGAATAGCTCTTGTTGGTAGAGAACTGGCCCGATTCAACATCCAGATAGCAGCCCTGAGTGAAATTCGCCTAGCTGGGGAAGGACAACTCACCGAAGTAGGACCCAACTACACCTTCTACTGGAGTGGCCGAAGTAAAGAAGAGCGACGTGAACCTGGTGTTGGGTTTGCCATCAAATCACAGCTAGTTAGCAAGCTCACAGACTAATGCAAATGAAAAAGACATGCAACTGTCATAAGTGTCTATGCACCCATCATGACTAACCCAGAAGAGATCAAGGACAAATGTTACGAAGACCTGAAGTCTCTTATTGCAGAAGTGGCAAAGGCATACAAGCTCATCTTTGGTGACTTCAATGCTCGAGTTATAGATCACCAGACGTGGCCAGGTGTCATTGGCAGACATGGATTTGGCAAATGCAACAACAACGGACTCCTCCTACTGAGAAAATGCATCTTACTGACTACGTCATCTTCAGGAATAGAGACAGGCAGGATGTCCAAGTGACGAAGGCCATGAGAAGTGCAGAATTCTGGACTGGACACAGGCTTATATTCTCCAAGCTTAATATCCAGATTCAGCCAAGCAGACGACCACAGGGCAAAAAAGTATCCAAAAAGCTTAATGTCTCCAATTAAACCAATATAATGTAAAACAGGCATTTGTCGACGAACTGTGCAGCCAGCTGGATACACTCGATACAAACTCCGAGAATGTCGAGGAAAACTGGGCATCCTTCAGATGAAAACGATGCAACCATACAGAGACTTCTGAATGTGAAACATTGGCTACAGAAGGCCTATTTAGAATACAGCATTTCATCATCTAAGAAGGCAATCTTCAGCAACATCAAGAAGACTGTCCAATGCAAACTCAGAGAGTTGCAAGACTCGTGGCTGAGCAATAAGGCAGATGAGAGTCAGTCCTACGCAAACATGAATGACACGAAGAACTTCTATGATGCTTTGAAGATAATCTACGGACCACATTTAGCAGGAACATCTCCAATACTGAGTGCTGACAGCTCCACGCTGCTAACTGACAAAGAAAATATACTTATAAGATGGGCAGTACACTTCAACAGCATCTGCAATCAACAGTCATATATCAGTAAGGTGGCAATTGATCGACTGACCCAAGTGGAAATCAACCTATCACTTGCATATTATTTAGAGCTGACTGAAACTGTGAAAGCAATCGACATGCTGTCAAATGGCAAAGCACCTAGAGCAGATGTTATTCCAGCAGAAGTCTACAAAGCCGGAGGCTCGCATGGCACAGAAACTGACTGAGCTCTTCCAGTCAATGTTAACTCAGGGAACTATACCCCAGGAGTTCACGGATGCATCCATCGTCCACTTGTACAAGCGGAAACGCAACCGACAATTCTGCAACAACCATAGGGGCATATGCTGTCAATAGCCGGTAAAATCCTTGTCAGAATTCTGCTGAATCGTCTTGTGCATCACATCGACCCAGGGCTCCTGCCAGAGAGTCAGTGTGTCTTCAGGAAAGGACGAGGGACCACAGACATGGTGCTTGCAGCTCGTCAACTCCAGGAGAAATGCCAGGAACAGAACTCCAACCCGTACACGACATTCATCGACCTGACAAAAGCCTTTGGCACAGTCAGCTGTGGAGGCCTTTGGAAGATCATGGCAAAATTTGGTTGCCCAGAGAAATTCAACGTGATGGTTTGGCAATTCTATGATGGCATGCTCGCTCGAGTTGTGGATGGCAGTGAGTCATCTGAACCATTCCAAGTCACCAATGGAGTCAAGCAAGGCTGTGTGTTGGCCCCAATCCTCTTAAGTGTGATGTTCTCTGCCATGCTCACTGATGCCGTCCGTGACTTTGCCACTGGGATCGACATCAGATACCGGACTGACGGCAAGCTCTTCAATTTGAGAAGACTACAGGCGAAGACGAAGTTACAGGAAGTGACTGTTTGTGATCACCTATTTGCTGACAACTGTTCTCTGAATGCCATATCTGAGTCTGACATGCAACACAGTATGGACCATTTCTCTTCAGCTTGTAACAATTTCGGAGGTTCTGAGGTGATGCACAAACCTGCACCAGAAAAGCCTTACGTAGAGGCTACCATCACAGTAAATGACCAAACCCTCGTGGTAGTGGACAAGTTCACCTATCTCGGCAGTACACTGTCACGTGCAGTCCACATCAATGCTGAAACCAACGCCAGAATTGCTACAGCAAGGGTGGCCTTTGGCAGACTACGTGCAAATGTATGGGAGCGCAGAGACATCAGTTTACAAACAAAACTTAAGGTCTACAAAGCCATTTTGTTGCCGACTCTGCTGTATGCTTGCGAAATCTGGACGGTGTACAGACGCCATGCCAAGAGACTAAACCATTTTCACATGGGCTACTTTAGAAAACTGATAAAGATAAGATATCAGAACAGGGTCCCAAACACTCAGGTTCTCACACAGGCAGGCATTCCAGCTGAAATGGGCAGGCCACGTCACCAGAATATCAACAGACCGACTACCAAAGAAGATCTTCTGCTGAGAACTGAAGGAGGGAAAGCTATCTCAGGGTGGTCAGAAGAAACGCTTCAAACATTCCCTCAAGTCATCATTGAAACAATTCAACATTGACCCTGAGTCTTTGGAAGATCTCACACAGGATCGCTCCACCTGGCATAGTCTCATCCATACTGGAGCTACAGACTTTGAACGTAGGAGAACTGCAGAGGCAATGCAGAAGCGTGAGTAGCAAAAATCGCAGAACTGTAGCACGTCCTCTATTGATCAAGCAAACCCAAGCGGCATCTCCTGTCAAGTGTGCCACAAACAGTTCAGAGCACAAATTGACCTGATCAGTAACTCACGTACTCACATAAACCAAACCAGTTAGGGATGTCATGGTCATCTTCGAACTCGAAGGAAAACAATCATGTATGTACGTATGTATGTATGTATGTATGTATGTATGTATGTATGTATGTATGTATGTATGTATGTATGTATGTATGTATGTATGTATGTATGTATGTATGTATGTATGTATGTATGTATGTATGTATGTATGTATGTATGTATGTATGTATGTATGTATGTATGTATGTATGTATGTATGTATGTATGCATGCATGCATGCATGCATACATGCATGTGTGTGTGTGTGAGTATGTATGTATGTATGTATGTATGTATGTGTGTGTGTGTATGTATGTATGTATGTATGTATGTATGTATGTATGTATGTATGTATGTATGTATGTATGTACGTATGTGTGTATATGTATGTATCTATGTATGTATGTATGCATGTATGCATAGCGTTTAAACCGCAAGTCAGTATAATACTAGCTATATGGTGCCAATTATAACAGTTACATAGAGATTAAAAAAAATGTAATCCAACAAAACTACGAAGATACTATAAAGGTAATGAATGCTTTAACACAAACTTATTTATTTGAACAACAAGATTTTCGGAAAAAGAATGGTTTAATAGAGATAACCAAAAATATAGAGGAGAGCAAAAAACAAAGCACGATAAGGGCTATGAAGACAAACTTAAGTCTATCTATTACAGACATCGATGATGCGATCAAAACGATACATGAAGTTATATTTACTGAATTTTACAACAAGCTACTTGTTGAGGTAGAACAATCTAAAACAGATACAAAGGAATATTTTGATCGAGAACTGGTTAATAATATGCTATGTACAATGTAATATTGACAAAATAGACTAAAGGATGAAACGATTAAGAAAAGATTTAACTGACTAGGATCTAAAGATTACAATGGAAACATATGCATTAAATCTAAAATAGAGTAAAGACTCTGTCATTAACTGGTGGAGTTGATACAGTTATAATCGAAACAAACGAAAATATAGAGATTCAAAATATAATTGGAGACATGGAAATGGGCATGAAAATCTTGCAATGAGTGTTAGAACGGATGAATAGAATAGGAAACAAATAGCAGTCACGAGAGAAAATCAAACTAATGCCAGGATGCATATTGCTTTACGATGTTCGCATTGCGCTGATTCAGGACAATGCCTATAACAATGGGATCAAATTACCCGTGGGACAAAAATAGTACATTTCAATTGTTAAAGATACAAAGGATGAAACTACATTCAAGACATTATTTAACAGACCTGGATTAAACTATGCTCTATCACGTTTTGCTAAATACAAGTCACACAATAAATTCTTCGCAGCAATATTAAAAAATCAGGCTTATGCACAATGTTTCTGGCATTTACGTTGATTTTTACATTGAATTATAGGTAAGTCACAACGTGTTGCTTACCATTTTAGAATTTAATCACAAAGAATATAACCTTTGCAAAGCGAAATATACACGCACATATTCTCTCGAAGAAAACAATGTTTTAATAATTAGATCTAAAACCATAGAAGGATTCGTTCTACAGGATGATTAAAAAAAAACTGGCAGCAGAATCATAATGTGTTACTCACAAATAGAATGGGGGGCGCCGAATGTTGGAGCCTTAATTGTGCTGAGGCGCACTTCGCGCGACCTTGGGCAGCAGAGACACACCGCACATGACTTTTTGGTAAACTTTTCAGCACAATAAATGGCAGCAGCAGGATAATTTTTGTAGGAACAATAGCTAACAGTCCAACAAACAAGTATCTGTTCAAATTATTTGATCCTAATGGAGCTGCTGACAATAGAATTAGACATGATAAAATTTAAAAGATTTTACATAGACAAACTGCAGAGATTAATGAAAACAGAGCCCAGACACTTGAATACTGGAATGAAAGATTGAGAGAAAGAGGTTTGATGACTCAGTACTTGAATAATCTGTATGATGCATTTGATCGGTTCATCTACCCATTGTGCTGATGGTAGATATGATATTATAGATTTATATCAGCATTCTGGCGAACTGGAAAAATACAAGTTTATTTTTTTGTACTTCTGATGGGTGTTAGCGTGTATGTTTCTCTTTAACGAAAGCAAAACGTCTGTTTAATAAATAAACAACATGAAATCCCAACGTACACTAAATACATAACTCCATGGAAGGAGAAAAAGACCCACAGAGATTTACGTTCAACACATCATTGTATTACATGTACTCCAAACAAAGTTAAACCGCTGCAAACTTTACAGATAGCTATACCAAAGCTAAGTGAAAATATATTGATTGTACCTGGTATATTTTGCTTCCTCTCCGTTGATACGATGGTAATAGGTAATGCTAAGAATGATGTAGCAAACAATTTACGTACAATGCCTGTAAACAAAAACACAAAAAGTACCAATTTCTTATGAAAGTTATGTTCTTTTTAAACTTACTAACTACAACATTTTCATAATATATGTAGAGTTGTGGTTAACTCATTCGCTTAAAACCAATTGGATAGAATAAAGCATTATTAAGGACAAAATGGTAAAGTTGAGACCATGGGCAGGTAATGCGAAAACAAATTGATTCTGAACCTATACCGTGTGCTGTGTTTGGTAATTATTTAGAATACAATTATAGTTTCAGATTTTAACATATCATTGTCCACTGTATCCTTGCGCTAGTCCACATGATTTTAGATTGAACATAACATTTACAAAAGCATCAGAAGTGATAGAGCGTGGTAACCAAGACTATGAACTTGACAACATTTGCCTCCAGTACGATAGGTTTTCTTTGGAATCAATTGAACAACCAGTAAATGATACAGAAATTGAATAGCTGTTTTGTATATTCATTACGAGAGGGAGAATTATCAACACAATAGCTAATACAACTTTACCAAATCTCACAATGGATTCTCCTTGAATGAGCTCAAATTATATTTCAATACTGTATAAAAAGATTGTGAAGAAAGTAATCAGACAATTTTTACAATGGAGCAATAGAAAATAATCATGACTATAGAAGCTCTGTCACATATGTTTATTCCACGAGTTTCCAAATGAGGCAACATTTTACGGAAAAAAAAAATATCTCTGTAATGAAAAGGAAAAGGTAACAGAAATTAGTAACGTAAATGCTTACATATTTATACGGAAAATTATCTGAATTGAGTTAAGGAGTAAACTTTATAGTATATTGCATAGTACTGGTCATATATTAGCTGACGTTCCACAAGGTATCCACATGCAAATCAAAATAAAAAAATAAAGATACTCAGAAAATGTCTATTTATTTTGTGTCTGATGCTCAGTAAAAATTCAACACAATCAACTCTAGTCAATGATGTTTTGCATTCATAACTGGACTTAACACAATAAGTGTATTTGAACATCATAATTTGTATTGTGGCTATTTGTGGAAAGACTATGTCTAAACTAAATCTCGTAGAGACTGAATACAAAATCTTTTTGATTACATAGCTATCATCTGTCCAACTTGTTCTACAAAAAGATTTACAATAGAAAGTGGTTAATGAAAGATAAAAAAGTGATTCTGACAGATCCTGATTATAAATTTGATAAGTTGCTAGAATGACCAGTTACTGTATATAAAAAAATTAATACTTTGTTTCAATTGATGACTGTGTCATTTTTAGCATTTAAAAAAGAAAGCAACAAACCTAATTAAACTAGCTTTCAGTGATATATATTTTAAAATATTTGAGTGATTTATAGTACAACTAATAAAAAGCTGTAATCAAACAGTTCAGGAAGAATATATGTTTTCTAGAAGTGCTTTACAGCGAGGACACAAATGCAATGGAAACTTCACTGAAAATAGTATGACAATATACGATATACAAAGAGAGATTACAAACACTTTGCAACTTAATACAAGTAACAAACTTTTAATGCGCTTCGAATGTCTATTTGTCAATAGAGTCGTGTCTGAAACAAAGTGTGCGAGCGAGGGCACCATACTTCTGTGTCCGTAAGGTAATGTATTTATGTTGTCACCTAAATACACATACAATGCTACTTCATTAGCTTGATATCATATATCTCATGATTGTATGATTCGAGTAAAATCATTTCGTTATCATTTTCCTTGAGATGAAATAAACAATGTTTGTACCTTTTCGAATTTAAAATTTTGCTTGAGCACACGTCTTTTGGATTCCTTTACAAATTTATTTTTCGTGTTCATCTGTAAATTGGGGTAAAATTGATGAAATTAAATTTGATTTTTATTGTACATATCAAAGAACATTTTTCAAAATAATAATTTTTGAATGAAATTATGTCTCTTTATGGTATGAAGAATAGTCTCTGAGTAAAAGAGGTATCTCCTCTTAGGCTGATTTCCTTTACAGATATACAAGAAAGTCATAGAAACTATTTATTTTATTCATAACAATTAAACCATCTTTCTTTTACAATAAGCAAATCTGTAGAGCCGTGTAAAAGAAATGGCTTCTTTTTAATTTTCATGGTTACCATAGAAACGGCTACACAATTTTATATTAGATCATTGGTCTGCCAGCTTAAACATCACGTTTCGTAATCACCAGATACAGGGCTACCGGTAGGTGTATTCTGAAAAATGAAGGTCCCAGCTGCTATTCTAATTGTATTATGCGGCTCTCATGCATAAGTCCTACACAAGACCAGCTCCTACCTAGAGCATTTCTGAATTCCTAAGGCCCTACATGACTCCACATAGCAACTATATAACATGTTTCAATGTTGGGATAGATTTTATTTGCTAAGATAATTTAAAATCATTTCCTAATGGCTGATCTTATATTTACTTTTTTATTGCGTAGTTTATCTGCATTATATTATGTTATCGCCTCTGCTGAGTACGAAGTGGTTCTCTTTTATGCAGAAACAATTAGTTTATCTGCATTATATTATGTTATCGCCTCTGCTGAGTACGAAGTGGTTCTCTTTTATGCAGAAACAATTAGTTTATCTGCATTATATTATGTTATCGCCTCTGCTGAGTACGAAGTGGTTCTCTTTTATGCAGAAACAATTAGTTTATCTGCATTATATTATGTTATCGCCTCTGCTGAGTACGAAGTGGTTCTCTTTTATGCAGAAACAATTAGTTTATCTGCATTATATTATGTTATCGCCTCTGCTGAGTACGAAGTGGTTCTCTTTTATGCAGAAACAATTAGTTTATCTGCATTATATTATGTTATCGCCTCTGCTGAGTACGAAGTGGTTCTCTTTTATGCAGAAACAATTAGTTTATCTGCATTATATTATGTTATCGCCTCTGCTGAGTACGAAGTGGTTCTCTTTTATGCAGAAACAATTAGTTTATCTGCATTATATTATGTTATCGCCTCTGCTGAGTACGAAGTGGTTCTCTTTTATGCAGAAACAATTAGTTTATCTGCATTATATTATGTTATCGCCTCTGCTGAGTACGAAGTGGTTCTCTTTTATGCAGAAACAATTAGTTTATCTGCATTATATTATGTTATCGCCTCTGCTGAGTACGAAGTTATTCTCTTTTATGCAGAAACAATTAGTTTATCTGCATTATATTATGTTATCGCCTCTGCTGAGTACGAAGTGGTTCTCTTTTATGCAGAAACAATTAGTTTATCTGCATTATATTATGTTATCGCCTCTGCTGAGTACGAAGTGGTTCTCTTTTATGCAGAAACAATTAGTTTATCTGCATTATATTATGTTATCGCCTCTGCTGAGTACGAAGTGGTTCTCTTTTATGCAGAAACAATTAGTTTATCTGCATTATATTATGTTATCGCCTCTGCTGAGTACGAAGTGGTTCTCTTTTATGCAGAAACAATTAGTTTATCTGCATTATATTATGTTATCGCCTCTGCTGAGTACGAAGTGGTTCTCTTTTATGCAGAAACAATTAGTTTATCTGCATTATATTATGTTATCGCCTCTGCTGAGTACGAAGTGGTTCTCTTTTATGCAGAAACAATATGTTCACCTCTGGTAAGAACCGTACCACCGACTTTTCGATCTAAAATTCCCAGCGGTACGCGTAGACCAAGCGACCTCAGTTAATTACACACTGTATAAATACATTCTACAAGCTTTAACAGAGATTTGGTGTTCTCTGCTCTCTGCTCAAACTGCGCTAATAATTGTACCGTCGGTACACATGTTCTGCATGATGGTTCTAAAGGTATGCATGCAGTGCACGATTATTCTCTTTAGCCAATCAGGCTTGCTGATTTTCCACAACTGTAGCATCTTATCATCTTCATTTATTTTAGTAGGATTTCAAATAACAAGATTGAAGGTCTGCGTCAGTAAATATTATTTTTTTGTAAGACAATATCAACCTTGTCTAACTGCGCCAGTAAATATCGATTTTTGTGAAATAATATCTCCTTCCTGGTCTTACTGTACTAGTAGATACCTATTTTTGTATGTTATTGTTTATATATATATATATATGAGTGGATTGGTGTGTTTGTGCTAGTGCGCAAGAGCAATAAGGAAATTCAGACTTTAGGAATGTGAATTTCTAAAAATTTCTCAATGTATTTATTTATTCCCGCTAATTTAAGTTTCACAATGAGCCATACATTCCCAATGTACCTACTACTGTTAGTAGCTGTGCTCCACAATCCAACTCGGCATACAAATAATAAAGAAAGCCAAGGCCACCATAGCTTATTTCTTCGCAATGCCGATTTTTGCCTTTTATATGTTATATATTACAAACATGACGACCTAAATGAAACACAAAGACATTTTGTCACTGCCAGTCCTTAAAATTGAGCGATTCAATGTTTGGCCTTCTGGTGTCAGATAGGATTTCACACATCGATTACTATCTTAAATTACAGGTTTTGGACAGTACTCCGGTCAGAGATTATCTATAATTTGTACACCCGTTTAATAGAAAAGCTGAAGTTCATTGACATAATGTCGGGATGATAATAAAAAGTGTTACGATTATCTTATCATAACTGAAATTTGCAATGCCTCATTATATTCCAAGTTTCGAAAGAATGTTTAGGCAATATTTAAAAATTTTATAAGACCCTTTTCTTCTTCTTGATACCTTGTCTGATTCTAGGGTTCAATATATTCTTCTGAAAGAAATAATAATAAAAATAAAAATCATTTACGTGACTCTGTTAAAAATGTGGCGTATTTACTTTTTGGGAAGGACTATTTATCTATTAGTATTAGCAGCTCATATTTTGTTTAAAACTGCAATTCTGTAGGTCTCTAAGCATGGAGATTTTATGTTTAAAAGCAGAAAACAGTATATATATATATATATATATATATATATATATATATATATATATACATATATATATACTGGGCCGTCGAAAGGGGCGGGCGATACGGTCAACCGCCCGGGGCGCCATTTCGCGGAGTTTCTGGTTTTTTATCCGAGTAGGGGGGCGTCGAAGGTTACTCTCGCCCGGGACGCCGTTTTGTCCAGCGCAAACTTGCGATCTCCCTGTATATATATATATATATATATATATATATATATATATATATATATATATATATATATATATATATATATATATATGTGTGTGTGTGTGTGTGTGTTTGTGTGTGTGTGTGTCCGTGTCAGTCTGTCTGTCTGTTTGTGTCTGTGTATTTGTGCAAGTGCATGCAAGAACTATAAAGAATCTCATACTGATACAGTTACTTTTTCACGACAGCAGCAAAGTCCGTCATCTGGGTATTACAATCAGCATTTAAAATGTGAAAAATTATAAATGCACAATGACTTCCCAACCTTGAATGCTGGCGAGCTTAGCAATAAGCCTAAAGATGTTTCATCCCTAATTATATATATATATATATATATATATATATATATATATATATATATATATATATATATATATATATATATATATATATATATATATATAAACAGTATATCTCCAGCAACTCTTCACAAATATGACTCCTATCTTCGGTCAAGTTGAAAGAATTAATTCCATTCACTTGAAGTACTTTTCTTCTTTGAGAAGCTTTGATAACGTGGATAATAAGTAATATGTACACCTCTCTCTCTTTCTCTCTCTCTCTCTCTCTCTCTCTCTCTCTCTCTCTCTCTCTCTCTCTCTCTCACTCTCTCTCTCTCCAAAAAATATAAAGTACATGTATTCACTTTTCAGTGAATCCCTTCTTAAAGTGAGTTTGTTTGACTCGGTGATTTTTCAGTTTTACTTTATAGTGATCCTTTAAAAAGATTCATGTCATCGTTAACAATTGGACTCTCGGGTTAAATACCTTCTTGAGTATCTGCATTCAAGACTACTCACATATGTTGTTTCTTTTCTGGATACACATTTAAGAGGATGTTTTCCTGAAGCGAAACTTTCTACATTATTTATTCTTGAGGTGTACAACTTCTCTGTACCAAAAGTACTACTACTAGTTTCTTAGACAGTGTTGCTTGTACAGTCGTGTACACGTCTCCCAATGATTACTAAACCACCATACACAATAGTATCAATAGTATGTCACCATGACCAACCTTTTACATTTATGTGATTCTTATACCTTAGATATTAGGGTGACTTTCTGGGACCCTGCTGCTAAACACAAAGTCATCAAACTGGAGATGTGATTGGAGAATCCCATAGAAAGATAGTGTCCATAGCAGCTGGAATAAAAGTGGGCACACTATATTATCTACATGGTTGAAGTCATTTAAATACGCGATAAGTAATTCAAAACAGAAACGTTTACTATTAACAAGTGTGGCAGAAATAAAAAAATGAAATTAATATTCATTTTTATTGATTTTGGCATATGCAGTTATATTAATTCTGCATCCATTCTTTTCAGATGATAATTGTGTTTTTCAGTGGGCAAATATGATAACCAATGACTGGTCGTCATAATTTACTATAGAAGTAATATCTCAGTCCTTAGAAGTGAACAAGGTACTGACATCAGAATTTGATTATTCTGTGCAGAACTTTCTGATCCAGATTGGCGGAGCATCTCCATAAATGTTTTCATTAACATTGCATGTGTATATAACCCCTTGAATAAGTAAGGATTTTCAGTTACCTCCCCTGGCTAACGTCATACGAGAATAACAGGTTAAAGGTAAAACCTACACGTGCACTGTCACTTAAATGAGTCTGTAGATAAAGTGGGATAGAAAAGCTCTGATTATCTGTTTTCATTATTGTCATACAGACATAGTCCTAATTATTAGTATTATATGAAACTGACAACTAAACTTTGCAGACAGAAACCGCTGAGTGCTGATAGACTAGTAAATCAACAAAAAGGATCCAAAATCATATTGGCAGTTGTAAGGTGATCACTCTGGTGGTTTTCTTTCCAATTAATTAAATTACAATGCCGTATGATGGTCATGAAAAGGTAATCGATAAGCACAATTGAGCAAAACTAAGAATTAATAATTTGAACTTGAAATAAATAGGTTAGATTTTAATAAACAAACTTTTACTATCAAATGATTATAGCTTGCTCTGTTTTCAAGGAAACTATCCGTTTACAAATCTCCTGTATATTAAAAGACATTTTTTGTACAAACTTTTTTAGATCCAGATTGACACTTGAAGTCAGAAATTCAGGTTTGCATTTTAAATTATCATAACATTAGTCCAAGCATTATCTAAACAAACTTTAAGTACTTTCTTATTACATCAAGATCGAAAACTGATGTCAGTAATCAAGGTTAAATATAAATTAGTCCAAAGTTAGAAATTAATAAATCAAAACAACTATACTACGATTTAACCTAATTATTTAAACTAAAATTAATGTAATAAAATCAAGGATGATACAAAAAATATTCTAACATTGCAACAAAATGGATAAATTACAAAGTAGGTCTAATGCAAACTTTTATACCGATTTTTAGAATAAAGTGAGATCTCCGTTGACGCAATCCTCGTGTGTCACAAGATCAGTTGTTTCGTTTATCTTTCCCTTTTATAATCAACATTAAAAAGTCGATGTCAAATATCCTAAGTGAATAACACACACACACACACACATATATATATATATATATATATATATATATATATATATATATATATATATATATATATATATGCAACATATATGAAAAACAATAACCTTTGAAATACACCGGTTTTTTGCAGATACATGCTGCTGTGAGTAATTTTTTATAAGTAATACATGCAATAACAGCTCCACTGCAAACGTTTCAAGGTCTGCGACAAGGGCAGTATGAAAGGACATTGGCTCCAGCAAAGACCTGTGTCCAACATTGTGTACATTTAAGAAACTCGATCGTAACCAAATTTGAAAATGGCGATATGATTAAGCATTCTAGTGTACTGACCAAGTGATCAACTATGGTCGGCACCCTCAGCTTAGAGAGCAAAAAGTAAAAAATAGAAAGCTGACACTCTGACAAAAGAGAAAATAGAAAGCTGAAAGCTGACAAATTGTTTTCCTTGTTTTTCCTCCGGTAAATACGACTGTGTGAAAAATCATTGGTCAACTTCAAGCTCGAAAAGTATAGTTTAAGGAGTGAAAAAAATAGGCCAATTATATATTTAATTGTAGAAAATTAAAGTTTATATTTACGTTCCAAATTTCAGCTCTGTATCTCAATGGGTACTGAAGCTGTGCCAATTTCAATTCGCCCTCCCACAACTTTGATTTGCAAGATTCAAATAAGGAAAAGAAATAACTTTTCCTTGTAACTCCCCGAGTAATGTCATGAGCGAAATTGGATGATTCAAAATAGGCAATCAGAGGGTTTTAATAGCAAAAACTTATTCAATGTTTAGAGACACCCCCCCCCCCAACAAAACAAACAAACAGACAAATGATAACCATAGAATGCCGGTAACATAAAACTATGAATAGCAGTCGGACAATATAAATAGTAAAGTTATGGGGGACATTATATATATACACTAAAATTTAAAAAAGAATAAATTATAATAATTCACGTTCTTTAATAAAATATGCAATGTATCTTTAGACTTTATCTTCCTTTTTTTTTTACATCGAAATCGAAAATCGAGGTAATAAATCCAGGTTGCCTAAAATTATATTCACATTATACAAAAATGGATTAATAAAAAGTATTCATTTTAATGATATAGAGTGAAAACATATTACAATCTGGACTTTTTCCTTTATTAAAATAAAAATAAAAATTGATGTCATAAATCTAGATTGAATAAAGAAATATTCTCTAATTTTAAAATGGGCAAATTAAGGAAAGTATGTGCAGTGCAATAGAAGCAACGACACACTTATCTTTACAGATAAAGAGCAAACGTAAAGAATACAGAATAACTAAAACTTATCAAAACATTAAACAATAGATCCAAGCACCAAAGCGCTTTAATGCAAGGTACATTAATAAAATAACATTAAACAATAGATCCAAGCACCAAAACGCTTTAATGCAAGGTACATTAATAAAATAACATTAAACAATAGATCCATGCACAAGCTTTAATGCAAGGTACATTAATATAATAACATTAAACAATAGATCCGAGCACAAACACGCTTGAATGCAAGGTACATTAATATAATAACATTAAACAATAGATCCAAGCACCAAAACGCTTTAATGCAATGTACATTAATATAATAACATTAAACAATAGATCCAAGCACCAAAACGCTTTAATGCAAGGTACATTAATATAATAACATTAAACAATAAATCCAAGCACAAACACGCTTTAATGCAAGGTACATTAATATAATAACATTAAACAATAGATCCGAGCACAAACACGCTTTAATGCAAGGTACATTAATATAATAACATAAACAATAGATCCAAGCACAAACACGCTTTAATGCAAGGTACATTAATATTATAACATTAAACAGTAGATCCAAGCACAAACACGCTTTAATGCAAGGTACATTAATATTATAACATTAAACAGTAGATCCAAGCACAAACACGCTTTAATGCAAGGTACATTTATATAATAACATTAAACAATAGATCCAAGCTCAAACACGCTTTAATGCAAGGTACGTTAATAAAATAAGCAATGCATGTGTGACCCTTTTAACGCATTACTTTATTCATCGAAGTTCAGTCGAATGCTCGTATGACATCACGGCTGGAAAGGAAAATCATATACGCCAAATGTGGCTTGTTGAAAGCGTCTATAACAAAACCCTATGTACTCGAAGCCTTTTGAGCAGGAATGTCAAACTGAAAACCCAAATAAATTTGCGTCATTGAATTTTAGCATGCTTGTAAAAAAAAAAAAGTTAGGAAAGTCTCGAAAGTTTGATGATTATTATTTCATTCGTATTAAAATTACAAGGAACTAAAATATTTTTATTTGGAAGCTTGAGATTAACTTTGTTGCTGAGACAAATAAAAGCAATTTTTATGCTACTTGAAAGTCTAAGCACCATTGCATGTTAAATGTTTTAAATTATTTTTTATTGAGCTTTGTCCAGGAAAATAAATAGGTCTATAAAATGTCTCCTAATGTTCTGAGTCATGATTAAAATTTGAACTAGTCTCTTTAGGGATAATGAGATTGTAACAATAGAGTCAAACAGATGTTATGCATGTGCAGCAAAGATGCGGTTTTAATCATGGGTAATCATAACAAAACTGAATTCTGTGTCTGAAATAACAAATCTTTCTGGGAAATAATTGGAACTGTCACTCAGAACAAACATGCATGCGGTCTTGTGATTAACTCTGGTTTCCTTGTCAGTTATCCTTCGTGGTTTAAGAAAATACACAGATAAATCTACATAGACACAAGACGAAGAGTATTTGTGTGTTTTCGTCAGTACATATGATATACACTACCAGTGTACATAGGCAGGAGTGTACTGGGTAAGCAACTCGGCCCTGGACTTATCTGCCGGGACAGGCCCGGGGTTTCGCTCACACCAGTAAAACACCGGTAACAACGGATTTTTTTGACGGCCCACCGGCCCACCGATGCGGCGGTCTGCCGGGACAGGCCCGGGGTTTTGCTCACACTAGTAAAACACCGGTAAAAACGGATTTTTTTGCGGCGGCCCACCGGGATTTGTGCTGGTATGCCCAATGGCCAGTACACCAGTGTCCATAGGTATTATTATAAACCACCTCATGCTGTATGTGGCAGATCCCATTTAAAGCCAACGTGATTGACGTGGCAACGATTACCGGAATCCTATCAAAGATTAACGAATTGCAATTGAATTTTTGTAACAACGTATACGAGTCCCCGAAGAAAACAAAATTTAGTTCATATCAACCTATCAGTGTATTGCCATTTTCTTTTTACCATGTCGAACCAAATCAAATTTATAGTAGATGCAATTATGTACATCACACTTTAAAATTCTCTATAGAGATTAGCATGTGTTTGTCATTTCAGAATAATATTGTGATGTCATAAAATACTATTTTTTTAATATAATTTTCTCTAGACAAAAACATTACATTTTTGTCCTTTTTGTATCCATATAATTTTAGAATTGAAAGTAAACAATGATATAATCAGGATTTTTAAATTTATCTCAATTTTAACCTTTCTCCACGTGTGTGAAATTTATCGAGCATGGAGATATCTTGTTCTAGGCTTTAGATGATATACGACAATAATTTCTAGTAGCGTATTCTGTTGTATAAAAATTAGGAAGGGAACAATATATAATATATAATAAAACATATTCACATAGGGAGATGTTTGATGTCAAACGTGGACAAATAAATAAAGGCAACAATATGATACGCCACATCATGGCACTGAGTCGACATTTCCAAGCCTTCCACATCATGGCACTGAGTCGACATTTCCAAGCCTTCCACATTTCTGCTTGTCAAGAACCGTTCCGAGTATAAGGAGTAACAATAGAACTCGACCCAATATTCTCTCACCTTTGTGCAGAAGAAACTCAAGCTCGAGATAAAATATTCCAAATCAGATATTGGTTTTTTGATACATGAACAATTGAAGCATATTAGAAGACAAATCATCGTTAAGAAGTTTCTCAAATTTCTCTGATTTTATGTTCACCCTTTAAAAAAGTTACAGTGCGTCCAAGTTTTATGGTCAAAGCGTGGATGTATGCTCAGAAAGATTCCAAAATAATGGGGCCATTTATTATAGTCTAAAAATATGCTACATGTGTATGTGGTCCCTCTTTCTGTGTTACTTCCTGACACTAAGAGGGATCGATTTAAGTTGTTGCATTAGTATCCCTGACATTCAGGAAACGTGTCTAATATAGCACCATATTTTATTTCTCAATCCTAAACTCCCAAAGTGTTTGATCCATTGTATCTCGATTTCATTTATTATCTGTCAAATGTTATCACAGTTCAGATCTGTGCGCAATTTTCATAACAAATATCTTAATAGCATATCAGTAATTGATTTACTGACAAATATTATTTATATTGATATTCAGAATAGTTTGATCTATTGTCGCATGGGCGATTCGCTTACCTAAATAGACAAATACATCCAGAAATGTGCAAATATTCAGATTCCAATTCTCTCAAAATATCAATTACTCTCAAAATTACTGCACTAGTCAGACTTTAGTATTTAAATTCTTTTTTTTTTTACATGTGAGTAGACCAGTCAAACTCTGAGGATAATTAGCGTTTACAAATCACAGATCAGGGAATAAAGCTAAATTGTATTGAATTGAACAGGGTTATAGAGAGGTGATAGAAGTATTTCACGAGTTTAACATAAAATTAACAATGTCGATATCAAGACATAAGCCAATTTGTTTACAAGATTGGATGGGAACAAAAGTGTGGTCAAAGCTTCTAATATTGAAGTATAACATTCAAGAGAACAAGAGTGTTAATTTATTGATTTCAAATATTAAAATGATATCCTGGAACAATATACTTGTTACGACTAGGGGTAATGTAACAAAAGAAAGAATTACTCAAAAAAGCTTTCAAGATTTGCAAACACAAATTTAATTTCTTAAAATATTAAATATTTCAAACAAACAAAACTTACAGTTTAGAAATTCCTAAATAATCCTTAATTGTTCTATTGTTCACTGATCCGGAAGTTATCAAAAATATTCCGAATGAAATATGTTCCGAATGAAAACACCACTGTGCTGATGTACTAACAAGAATCAGTTATATCCAAATATTATTAATGCCAAATAAATCCTTGTGAATGTAGAATATCATACAAGTTCTAAAAAAATGTTTCCAATAATTCCAACGGAGCTGAATAATTCTTAAATCTTTAAATGTCAGTATTTAATCCCAAAAATGTAGTCTGGAAATATTTCTGAGTAGATAATCACTCACAATGAACCAATCTCGTTTATGACCTCCCAAGCTGAAGTAATTATGAAAAATCTTGAACGCAGTGATTACATTTCTTTTATAGTATTCTATATTGCGTCTTTAAAACAAATAAACCCCATTTCTTAATTCCGTCTCAAATAAACATCCAAGTATTACGATCTTAATCTAGCTTCTGATCAACAAATGAATCATTCTTTGAATTGCGAAATCCAGGTCAGAACATTCTCACGCGCCAAAATCAAGTGACATGACTCATGCTTAACCGACAATATAATTGATTTTCCTAGGACCTATGTACTGGGTCACATTAAAATATCGTATATATGTACTATACAAAACAACGGCTGTTAGATTATAATACAAAGGTCATAAACCAAATAAAACTATATTATAATTTAAAAAGATGATACATAATTCCGTAACAATACTAAAGATACAGACTTAAAGATAACTGTCAATGATGATCACATTAAAATAAGCTCCATTAGCCTTGATAACAAGATGGTTAAAAAAGCACAGTATGAGGAAGGAATACATTACATGTTTCAAGTATGTAAATATACAAATTTCTATTGGACTAAATGTTCAAGGCAACTTGACGATCTCGTAAACTTTACATGGTCACTCTACAATAATTCAACAATGATTGAACGAAGACAGAGATATGATTTATATAAAACAAAGCTTGATTTGAAACAACACATGATGACTCGGTATATGAAGTAACTGTAACAGAGTCAGCAATAGGAATGGCAAATTTTCACATAAATCTGAACTGTTTCATGCTTTTTAAAGAATTCAAAACACGTTGCAAATTTCTAAAAATAAAAGTATATGTTGTAGATTGTCGTCCTACTGGTTTGTTGATACCACCAAAAGACGTAAAATATTATATGGATGTTTATATTTTGCTGTAAATGACCGACACGAACAGTATTTAAAAATCTTTACTTCGATCCTGAAGGTCCAGATGCCTGCACAAATATCAATCAATTGTTGGAGCAAATTAAACGGGAAACAAAGACAATAAAGCACGCTCAATTGAAAGACATGTTAACTGTACAGTCTACTCATTACATAGGCAAGCGAGAAAAAGATTTCCCTACAAAAGAGTGTATGTCAGTCACGTGCATGATCAGTGGCAGGCAGACATTGTCGACATGCAAACATACGAAAAAGACAACAATGGATAAAAATATGTTTCGACATTGATATATATTTTCTAGAATTTCTCTTGGGCTGAAAAAAATGAAAGCACAAGATCTAAATGATATACACGATGCTTTTAGAGAAATCTTCAAAGACAGATAACCTGCAAAGATACAGTTTGTTAATAACTGATACGATTGGAACCTCTGAATTTATCATCTCTGAAACTGATTAAATTTCAAAATACGAAGTAATTTTTAAAATGACTTAACAACTTAACTTTACAGAGGAAATATTTAAAACCAGGCAGGTACTATAAGTTGAATTGAATTAAGCGGATATAAAGCCCATGCGCTACGAACAGCAGCTGTCTCTAGGAGACAAACAAGGTGATATATATACAAAATTAAACAGATTCAAAAGCAAAAGAGATGAACGTCAAAATGTGTGTACTCGTCAAAAGGAAAGGATCAGATAACTCGTTGAACAGTTGGAAACCAGTTTATGCCATTAAAGTAAATTGTGTATCAAAGACAAACCTATCCTTCAAGAACGAAGTACTGAAAATACACCTCTCCTCCGGAGACTCAGAAAACAAAAACACATATAGCTGTATTAAGGAACATGGAAACTTTAAGTTTGTGAGTGATAACGACATTCTGTGACAGATGTCAAAACAAAAATCAATTCATTAGTGCATGAAGGAATTAAAACTTGAATGTTATGTGAAATATCAGAGGGGAATAAAATACACCCAAAAAGATTACAGATTAATAACAAAATCGTAGACACGAAAAACTGAGAAGGCGACTCAAATATGTAGACAATGTCCTAGCAAAATAATAAATTACACTACAGAAAAAATGAAAAGAGACGACATTCAAAAACATGAAGTTAATTCCATCTACATCTCAGGAAAGCTGAAAAATGCAAAACATATAAAAAGACAGCAGACTAGTCTATGAGATTTTGAAGAACATATTGGGTAATGAAAATCACATACATTTTGAAGCAATCAAGCAAACATTTAAATATATCTCAAATTTCATTTTAAAAAATGACAAAGCACCTACTTCATCAATTTTGTTTTCTTGTTTCACGAAGCAACGTAAGTTTGAGCACAGATGTTTCGTAAGTTTCAAGCGTAAGAAAATCTTACGGTATTTCGTAAGCGTGTTTCACAGAGATATCCGTAGGAAAATTTCGTACGTCTAATAAAAACTTTTGCGTAAGTCACTCTTTTGTATAGGAGGTAGGTAATAACTCGGTAAAATGTAATAGGGTACCTGCAAGATACTTACAAAGGACGGCGATGAAGATGACGACGACAAGAACAACAATAACAACATATGTGCAAAAAATATCAGGCAAAAAATGCCTTGACCTATTGGCCATTCTGAATGAAATATAGGTATTATTTCTGATTAAAGAAGATAGGGTGCCTGTTTGTGTGTGCAGTGTCGGATTTACGATAATGGCGCCCCTAGGCACTGTCAGAGTTGCCGCAGCCAAAAACAGCCCAAAACAAAGCCGTAAATCCACAGCCTTTAAAGACCTTTACGCCTTTAAATAATTGAAAACTTAAATTGTTTGTTTAATTTTTTTTTTTTTTACAAAATAAATACATTTGTTAACAAAGCCAGATTTCCATACTTTAAAATCTGCCCCCTGAATTTTACCACCCGAAGCAGCTGCCATGTCTGCCTAATGGAAAACCCGCCCCTGTCAGTGTGTGTGTGTGTGTGTGTGTGTGCGTGTGTGTGATTAAGCATAAACCGCTTGAGGCAGAAAAATTAAATTTAATAGTCGTATTTCTATTCGTATATAGATGATTTGGTTAAATGTTCTGAAATTCCATGAATTTGTTTGTTTATTTAATTGTTTATTTTTTACACATTTTTTGAACTTTTTAGACTTCTACTTTTTGAATGAAAACCTTGCTAAAACGATTAAGCAAAAACCACTTGAGGTCGACAAAGGAAAGAAAATGTCTCGCTTTTTCGCATTTTTATTTGAATCAAGCCGAGACAATAAATATATAAATAAACAAGATAAAGTAGCAAATATACTCTTCCTGCATCATCGAACTCGAGGCATGGAAGTCCCGTGGAAAATAGAATCATTTCAATTTTCTATTCTGAGCAGCATTGAAACACCCCAAAATATGCACATTCTTTCCGTTGATGAAATATTAGTCTGTTCACTTTGAAATCATACTAGATGCATTTTGCTTTTTCGGTTTTTTGTTAATATTATCTTTGTAAACCAGTGCACTTTAAGAAAAACTAAATATTAAGATCAAATGCCATAGTAAGGCTCTATGAAACAAAGAAAGAGTCAAGATCTACTGTTTCGAGATGTTTGAACGTCCTGATTGAATAAATATACAATTTAATTATAAAAGAGACAATATATAGACTTGTACTAAAACATTCAAATCTGTTAAGTAAATACGTCCAGCAAATGATAATTATTTAGGAAAAGGGAAGAACAAAATTCTTTTACAGACAGCTACACACTCGAAATAGAGGCCTGAAGAAAATGTAATTTAAACTGTAAATAAAATTAAAGTTTTTAACAAAATTTTGCATCTTTATCTGTTCGGTTGGCTGCTAATTCGAGTGATTGTCCCGCTGTTTGATAATGAGTTTACCAGAATTCTGTGTACTCGAGTGAACAGGCATCTGCGTAAATTTGGACAATGTTATTATAATGTTCGGTTGAGCTAATTTCAATCGAATTTTGGAACCGTGCAGATTTTACTTGATGTATACATAGAAAGCTTATAATTTGCTATAATAATAATAGTTTGCTCAGGTTTACATTGGTGCAGCAATATTTCTTAATCACAATATTTCTAGCTTTGAGGAATCATTGTACAAATATGCGATTTTAATGGAAATAGTACCATAAACAAGTGGGAATAGTTTATTAATCTTACTATGGAATCATCACAAACCAGTGGGAATAGGATATTAGTCTCTTTGTCGAATCATTGTGTCGAAGTGGAATTTTGTGTAATATCCAATTGTAACTAAATACTGTACAGATGTTGTGGATAATACCAAACAATATTTTTTAAAAAACTTTTCATTTTAAATATTCTTCAATAACACAGATGTCCCTTTCATATTACTTTCTTGTTTTAGCTGACACGTATTTTTTTTACCTAAGGACCACAGAGTCAGCATGAAAGAATTATTATTATTAGCCATTATTAAAACATTTATTAATTCCAGTTTCTTGAGGATACGACTGTCTAATTATGGTGGTAACGATTATGATAATAATGATAATCGTTTACAGTAAGGACTGTTTTGATTTTTTGTTTCGTTTGATTTATTAAAGACAGCTTCTATTACCATAAGGAGTGGAAATGTTGACTTCATCACATGTAAACATGCAGAAATAAAAAAACACGTTTTACGTAATGAATAGTTGCAATTGAAAAGAACTTAGTCTATACATTTGAATCGTGAACATTGCAATTTAACTTTCCTTGGGTGATATAACTGTTTCATTACACCTTTCAATAGTACCCATGTATTCATATAGGTCAATGTCTTTCCTCAAATATTTAGACTGCATCTTTGCAACTTGGCCGTAAGATTTGTAAACAATTTCAGTGCTTCTGGGAACTTTTCATAGCTCATATTTTTAGCCAGCTGGTCTATTGCCAGTTACATGAGTCTATAAACTTAATTATTCTTTTAGCTGCTATTTACTTTTCTTCTTTTACTAAGCTATGAAATCCTTAATGAAATAAATATATATGTCATCGTTGTTAGGTATGATGTTTACAACTTCATCTGAATCATTTTAACCAATGTTTTAATGAACAGATGACTGTCACAACCAGAGAAGTTATGAATAAATATTTTTGGGTATTTGTAACTCAATTTCCATTGTGCTGGACAGATATATTTACCTGTTATCATTCCTTATACACCAGTTTTGCGACTTTACTCAGCGTATCGTAAACTACTTCAATACAGTCTGTTCCTCTTTAAACTGTTGTTTTGTATCTCTTCTGGGTTAATTTGAAGTAAATACAAAACCTCTTAAATGGAATGTGTTTGGTTGTGTATGCTATGTTAGATTGTACCTCGAGTACACATTGCCCATGATATAACGATTGAGTCTGTGAGTCTGTGACACGATGATACCTTTAAAATTACAATATTTGTTTATTTTAAGGTTGAGCCTTTTGGTGAATTATATACATTGAGTTATCTACAATGTAACATAGTATTTTATGTTCTGAAACTATTTCTGGTGCATTGAAAATATTAATCCAATTATATATATATATATATATATATATATATATATATATATATATGTGTGTGTGTGTGTGTGTGTGTGTGTGTGTGTGTTCGTCTATTTATCTGTGATGATGCTAATCTTGAAGCATTCTTATTCCAAAATAGTAATAAGCTCCATACGTTCCATATTAGGCCGACCACACTAAAATATTATTAACATGTCTTTCTTTATTTTAGTTCCTCTAACATGTTGGTTGTAGTATATTTTAAAAATATTTACAGATATATAAAATTCCCAATTTCAGTTTTGTGTTATATCCTCTATATTGACCTCACATCTATCAATCCAATTGCTAAATGTATCATATTGTATTTTGATGGTCTATCTATATTATTACTCAGTCTTTTTAACACGAATTCCACAGCGAAACCCAAACATCTAAAACGTCTTCAGTTTTTGCGTTTATACAAGTATTTTTTTTTAACCCATGCAGCGGATCATATCAATCTAAGTGCATTGATAAATATTCAGTCGTGCCAACATCCATCTTGCAGTTTCGCTCATTTGCTATCCAAATTTGGTATATAAAATATAAAAAAAAGCGTTTAATGACATTATCCATTTCGCCTTTTTTAAATATTTTAATAGGTCTGGTTATGTAGTAAACATGTATATATTACTCGACTTGTTCACCATCTTGAATGGGTCTCTTCATTAGTCATTAAGTTGTTTGTTGTTGTTGTTTTTGTTTGGTGTGGTGTGTGTTGAATGAGCTTTTACAGAACCAAATCAAATTGATCTACTGATGATCTTCTTCAAATATGGCTCAAAATCATTGAAAATTTCATACAAATCTGTACTGTTGCCTCCATACTATCTATATTCATTCAAAGATTTCCTAAATCAATCTTTTAGTTATGATTCTGTTAATTCTATCTACTGATACATCTTCATTCTTCTCTAGATGAAACACGTCTGAGAGGGGCTTTGTAATTGTTTCATCAATTGTTTTGATCTTGGTGCACAAAGTTTTGAAGTCTTCATATTGTTTTATTTAACTACAAATGTTTCAATATATACTTAAGAACTGATTTTTTGGGAAAATGTAAAAACAATCATATATATAAATATTGCATGTGTTCTACGTCACTATTACTTTGCGCAACTACACTTGCTATTTTAGCTGTCATTGTATCCGTGTGCTGTGACGTAGCATTCAATTTGAAATCATACTATGATATTAAATTTTGTATTATATCACTGTTTCTGTGTTCTTTGACGTAAAACGAAAGTCAAAATCATGTTATGATATTAGTTTTTGTATAACATCACTATTTTAAGCTGTGATATCACTATTTTTTTTATTTCTGTGTTTTTTTGACGTAAAACGAAAGTCAAAATCAGTTTATGATATTAGTTGTTGTATAACATCACTATTTTAAGCTGTGATATCACTATTTTCTTAAAAATTCACCTCTGCGGAGATTCGAACCGGAGACCTTTCGATCTGTAATTTCACGCGATACGCCTATACCAAGCGGCTTCAGTTGATTATACTGTTTCCCTCCATATATACAAGTAAACTACATTCTGTCTTCGCTGCTGTGTAAACAATTTCAAATTATAAATGTGTGCTGGCTGATTATCTTAAAGTTTGTAAGGTCTAGTCATTTTAATTTGTGTTAAATGCTCAGCTCTGACTGATCAAATAAATGTTAAAGCAGTTATATGTTGAGGTACCTGGAATTTTAATGTCTGGAAATTTAAAGATGTATTTATTTATTTCGAAAAAAGTTCGTAATATTTAAATGTCACCATGAGCCATTTCTTTCAATATATTAACTACTCATATCGTGTTAGCTAAGTATCTATTCTGTAGTAATATCCGTTCAGAGTGGACTAAAACATAATTTTTACTTCCGTTAACTTCCGTGCATCTCAAAGAAATCCATCCCTATCAGTATTCCACACTATTGTTATATTCCAATTAATATGTTCTTTCTCAGAATATAGCAAATAGATAATAGGAAATAAAGACCGAGTGTCTAGACTTGGTAGTAATTTTTTAATCACTCAGTACAGATTAAATTTGTGGTTGCTTTGATATCAAGTGAACTTAGCCTCCTGAAAAAAATACTGCAATTTTATTCCATAGATGGCCAACTGAAATCTTTAAAACGTATTCTTGTTTTAATTTCTGATCTCTCTCAATAGTTCTTACTACGAAGTAACTAACTTCAAACAAATGATTGAATGCACAACTATTTTTCGTTTGTTGCGGACAACATTTACATTTGATTTGAAACTTATTAAAAATAATTAGCGTAGAATTGGGGAAAAGCTGAATAAAGAAGATTATATACATCCAGCTCACCATGTATCTCTTGACCATGATAAATCCCGATATAATTTTTAATTCCTTTGGCATTCCAATAAAAAAATCTATTGGAAATATCGTTATGTTCTGTCATACTGTTTGTTGACTATATGCATTTATTGCCTCGTTTGAAGATGGTCTTTAGTTTTGGAACTCTGTGGCTTCTCTGAGGAAAGGATTAAAAATGACAACTTATGGGATTTATATATTCTCCAATAATTTATATGTCAAAATATATTTAATTATTTCCTTCCTTTAAAACACTGTCTTGGACCCCTGACAAGATTAGTTCTTAAAAAAATAAAAGCATTATATTTTCAAAGTCTATATTTATCACCGAAGTAAAATCACAAGTGTATTAAAGTTGGATATTTGACACATATTACCACAAGTTAAAATAAAACGACTAAAATAAGTTGGAGATTTTTGAAGTAGTAGACTTTTGAGGACTTACTGTTGTATCCATTCTATTTTGGCTGTGTACACTGAATAATAATTAAACATTGACGCTAAATTATAGTTGTAACCTGTGGTACTCCATTTCAATGGCAATTACAATTTGTACCCAGTGTTATCTGAAAGCAGTTTATGCATTCTCAATAGTCTTCAGGTCTGTCCTACAAGCGAACGTAAAAACAAAGTCATGTTTGCTTCTGTTAATCAAGTCAATTAACTGTTGGACGAAGAAAACTGCCTAGGTTTATAAGTTGTTACATCGGACTTAATTGACGATTTCAACGTAAAAGGCTAAATCGATAAAAAGGAAAAAGCAATTTGACTTTTTACAATCATGAGAGCAAATCTTAATCACCAAAATGATAATGGTAATATCAACCAGATATCTGATGCAGAGTTATTCGTTTTCTACATACAACTGACCTCAACCATTTCCTCAACCCGTCTAGCGGTTCGAGAGGATACATTTAATTAGGATAATTTTAAAACAGCTGAAATAGTCAACTTACTGTCAAAACGTTGGAAGAAAAGCAATAAATGAACTGTAAAGACTGGAGAAATGATCAAGAGCACTAGCCATCTACGATTCGCTGATCACGCCACCATATCGGGCCAAGCATTCACCATCTACGACTCGGTCATAACGCCACCATACCGGACCGAGCACTCACCATTTACGACTCGCTGTTCTAAAGTGTTATGATGATGATTGAAGTTATGGATACCTCAATTTTCTTCTCAAGCTCGTGGCGTAGGTGAGGATGCCTTTAAATGTGAGAATTCTGCAGATGTTGGTAAGTGTTTGCCCAACTATAAAACTCTCTATCCGCTGATATCAATGGTATCATGGTCCAGTTCAAGTCAGTCACCAATCGTGTCGACCAAGATGAGTCAAGTCTGGAATTCTGTCATGATAGGTTCAAATCCCTCCGTAAAACCGTTCACCAAATTTAGAAACCAAACTACAGGATGAGGAGCATGAACGGCAAAACTAGAATTGTGGGGCAGAAATTAGAATTGTTTGGTGTAGGGGATTCTAGTAGCTGATAAGAAAGATGTGGAAGTAAATTAGCGAAAGTTACAAAGCTACCAAAAGGGTCCTGATACAGTGCTGTCCAAGATCTACCCTCCCCCGTCCAGTGTTGCTGAAACTCGGAGAAAAAAAAACTGATTCAGGAAAGATCATTCATGTAAGGAGATGAGAAGTGCAGGATCGCATATAGGAAAGAGGCGTCTTTCGTTGTTTTGTTCATAAAAAAGAATGACAATGAAAACCTGACCTTATTATTCGCATTCGTTAACATTAGGAATGTTGTGAATTTTGTATTATTGAAAATATATTGTATGGCCTTTTGATATTGGCTGGTTAGTATTGTCTCTTTTTTATTTTTGTTTCACTCACTTTAGGAATACGCCAGTTAAAATTTTCACCTTCCTGCGTCCAGGGCACACTACATTACTGACTCATGACAACCTGTTTTCCATCAATTATTGTTGTTGTTACCTCACGAAGTCTGTGGTTTTTGTTTCTTATTTACTAACGCATTTATTATCATGATCCTTCTTCTTCTTTTTCTCATTTTCCTTTTTCATCACTATAATTTATTTTCTCCTTATGTCTTGTTTCTCTTTTCAATTATATTTTCTTCTTCTTCTTCTCTTTCTCCTTTTAATAAAAGATAACTAGTCTATTAAATTATAGTATGTTTTCAAGAGTGACTTCCCATAATAATCGATAGTAGATTTAATCCTGATTATAAAAGGCCTTGAGAAGGTGATATAGCTATTGCAACCGTCCTAAGGATTATGATCAGTGTGATTAGAGGAAGATTATAACATGTATATACTGAACTGAGTAAAGTACGCTTAAATGTGACACAGCTACGGTATTTAAAACAATGTAACGGTGCTTGACGTTACTGTTCTTGTTTATTGTGATAGCTTGTATAATAGCGCAGCGAAAGGAGGGCCGAAGATGGTATATTCGGGATGTTCGTTGGTCTACATTCCTAACCATTCATCTTCGATGAGTGGGTGATAGCATCTAGGTCAATCGATGTACATAAAGTACGCGGTCCCCAAGTGTTTGCAGAATCGAGTACAACTTCAAACAGGCCTTGACTGTCACATAAGCAGTAATAATCACGTTGACAAACCCGTTGGGTTGGACAAACTCGACCGTCTCTTCGTAATTACAAGATCGTCTAGTACAACTTCGATGTGTTGATGGGTTTTCCTTTATCGCCTACTAACTCAGAGTATCGGCTAGATTCTATAACGTATTATATCTTGGGCATAATTGGGCGCTGAGCTAGTTTTCCCCACAAACAATTTAACACCACTTTGGCAAAAGCCCGTCTTCCTTCGTTGGGCTCGACGTGTTCCAATTCGATTCCCTCCACAGATCGGTAAATTCGCTTGAATGTGTCTTCCACTTGTTCAATGTGACATCAAGTCGCTTAGCCGCTAGTTACTTGTTTCAATTTTAGGAACTCGTTGACGTATCCGCAAGAAATACCCGCATTTCATCTGTCATGTTGGCATCGCTCCGTAATGAGGAAATGCCAGATTTCGTACACTTTCAGCAAATGGTATCCACAATCAAAAGCGTGGAACAATTTCACACTCACCCATGTTTCTGTCCAATCGCGCACTTTGACATCATGACGGCAGGGTTCGTGTTGATTGAACGAGTATCAGCAAACGTGCGACATAATGGAAATATCAGTTTTCCGTTGCTGTGACGAGGTAACACAGGATGGTACATGTCCGTAGGTGGAATAATTTTTTATTTGCTCAGTCCTTCCTAGTGGCGAATGTGTTCCACTTCGATGTGCTCGGTGATAATTTCGGAGTGGCGTGTCGAAAATCGAGAATATTTATATACCCATGGTACAATGAACACACGTCGATATACTTGATATGTTCTCTTTGAGATTTATCTGCATCGTACAACAAACAAAACTGTCACGAGGATCCAACGGTTAGGTTTTGACTACTTCGTAGTCTTCGACGACGTCTCAAAATTCTGTATCAGTTTTCAGAAGTCGGACGTAATCGTACTCCGATATTTATCCCATGCGGTATACTTTGGCTACTTAGTTCAGGTGTCATTTGGGGAGTTTCTTGTACAGGTCTACCATGGTCAACCCGCTATATGGATTTCGGTTAGGATAACAGGTTTAACACCCGTGTCATAGAAATCATAAAAATCGTACATGATCAGTGGGTTTTCCAAATCAAACCCATCAATCGAGTAAAGACCAATCTTTTTTTTTTTCTCCACCGTTTCTCGCATGTTGTATTCGCATGCCTTGAGTCTTGCATAAATAATGTAACCAACGTAAAGCCTTTGCCGAATACCTACGGTTCATCGATTGATGCGTTCGGTTTCGGCACACCAATCCGAAAGCTTTGGCAATGGTTGACGCTTCCTTCAAGGGATTGATACCACTGTGCTTTGAAAATTTTCCACAACAACAACGTAGTATGTAGACATCAGACCGACAATAATGGAGTATTTATTGTTGAAAGTCAAAAGTATCAGAATGATGAATCTGGTTACCATGGGACGAACGCTTCTCGCTGCTTCGCTCGCATATTGTACGAGGCGTATTACTGTGCGTCGGGCAAACGATGATCTGTTGACAAATCGAGGGAAATATCCTTTAGCCATTTCAGTGATTCTAAACATTTTAGGCATCTTATTCAATGGCATAGATAAGTAACTCATGGAAGTTCCTATTTTCATGTAAATGATCTTAGCTCTGTTTATGGTCACTTGTGGGTATTCGGTTCCCTTTTCTGCAAAATGTTTCAAAAGAAATTGCCCATCGTACACAGGCAGGTTGTAAACAATCGCTGTAGCGTAACTGTGACAATTTTCTTAAAGATCTACATTTTCTTCGTCACAGTCATCGGTGGAGTGAAAACCCCAGTTGGTGAAATCTGGAAGAATGTTTGGTCTAGTGGCGGCGCAAGAGAGGGCGGCGGGGGGGGGGGACAATTGCTCTCAGGCGCCGGGCGAGGGGGGGGGGACGCCGTCATGAGCTTTTGTGTGTGTAGGGTTGTTTTTTTTGCCACCCCCACCCCCAACCCCACCCAAACCCTATCTAAGCCCCCGGTTTCAGGGCTTAGATAGACTGACATAAAAACTGTTCCCCGGGTTTCAGGGCTTAGATGGGGGAGTTGGGGGTTGGGTTGTCTGTTGCAAAGTAGGGGCGCCACTAAGGAACATTGCCCCCGGACGCCTCAAACCCTCGCGCCGTCACAGGTTGGGTCCTTAAAATATATTTTCTCGTCCGCCGGGAAGTACGCCACAGTGCCGACAGTAACATAATCGAGATTTCTGAATACACTCACTACATGTTCGATGGGAACACAAAAGCTAGGACTATGATTGCCATTGTCCTGTGCACATTCAAAGTAAATAATATAAAGTCCACTGGATGGTCCCGTTTCTTTTTTTTCCTGTTGTGGTTATCCATTCATTCGTCTTGTTTTTTGACTTATCGTTGAATGTTACACTGATGATCTAAATCGACGACATGGTGAAAAAAATGGCATTGTTTCTGTCCTGATAAACTTGAGAGTTTCTTAAATTGGAACGAAGATTCTGTCCACAATTTTGACACACTTCCAATAATTCACAAGCGCTATTCTTCTGTTTGAACTGTTTCATTCGATATTGATCATAACAAGCTTTACTCACCAATTTGCGTCCACGTGTGGAACACGGAATAATTCTTTTCTCATCGGGAACACAAAGAATCGACGCTAAACAGTGACATCACTCTTCACAATGCAAATGCTGCTCCCGATCGCTTAATCTTTGTCTCAGTTTTCGCAATATTATGAATATCAGAGAAAGCCTTTGATATTGGTAAATACGTCAAAATGACTTTGGTGTTGATATGGATGGATGTATTTTCCATCTAGAAAATTTGGTCCTCGAAGCAGGAGATCTCCACGTATAACTTTGGGAGTACTTCCAAAGTGTTGTGAGGGCTAATACTTCTTGAATTTTCTCCACTTCATGAGGTCCGCACACGGTCTCTTTTGAAATCCCAACTTGTTCTAAAACCGTATCTGGTTCCTTCGTTGTTTGGGTATGTGCAATTGTTTAATGTTCATCCATAATCGCTTCCCTTCCGGTTTATTGGTTTTCACTGTTTGAATTCTAGCTACCATAGTGATACGCGCTAAACAAATGTAACCTTGGTCGATGTCAATTTTGACTGTACTTCTTTTGAGGGTCACAGTTTAGAGATGGAAATAATTATGTATGTATATATGTATGAATGTATGTAGTAGCGTTTAACGCACCTCAGTACAATAGTGGCTATATGGTGCCAACTAAAAGTAAAGTTCAAAAAAATGTAAAATGAATTGCACACAAACCTAGGTAGACAAACCCTTCCAAATAAATGTAAACACGAAGAACAACAAGATAAAATATAAAACGTAAATAGGTTAAATTTCTGTAAAATGTATATAAAATAAAAGATAAAGGTAACACATGTAAACTCTTTGAAACATGTGGTCAAATTTTTTTATATAAACTGCAATCCCTGAAAAATCTAAGATTTTCTAGGGTGGTACATCATCATACAGTTTCATCACGCAGTTCACGTCAAAATACTTCTGTTGCACAGGTGGAAATTGTCACACTGTACAAGAATCTGTTCCACTGTATGCACTGTGGTTGAGATGGAAATAATCATCTGGTGCTACAGTCCAATTTTCACTTTTGGACGATCTCCACGCTCTCCGTGGTGGTTATGGTAGTGGTGATCGTGGTGGTGGTGGTGGTAATGCATATAATCATTCATGTCATCATCGAAATCTCTAGAATATAATTGCGCTTACTTCTCTCTCTCTCTCTCTCTCTCTCTCTCTCTCTCTCTCTCTCTCTCTCTCTCTCTCTCTCTCTCTCTCTCTTCGCGTCGGGCGACACAAAACGTTATCGACGTCGCCGTCACTTCACTTCTGGCTTCTCCATATAACTGTGTGGTCGTGTCATCGTGACACTTGCTCATGCTATAAAGTTTTATTTGACTGTACTATCACTAAATTTAGAGACCCGAAGTAAGACGGTTACACCGTTCAGTGCAACTTGTTAGTTTGTAAGAAAGAGTATTTGCTTTTAGTTTTTAAGAGTTATGTATGCGTGTTTGTTAGTAAATACAAGTGTTTGTCATCATAACTTATCATACCCTTTCTCTATCTTGACATTGGTTTGTAAATGTGGATGTTTGGATTTTAGAAGGTGTGTTTGTTGAAACAACATATAATATCCTTCTCTCCCTTTGATTTGTTTGTAACTGTGGTGTATTAGATTGCAATGTTATGTGTCTGTTTGTACGAGTGATTGTCTGTCATTGCTAGTTCCAGCTATGCGGCGATATTCTGTTAGTTTTTCTCTGAACGTGACTTTAATTTTCTTTAAGTTTATCGAAAAGTCTATCTATAGCACATTAGACAAGTCGTCAGCGATCTGTATCTATCCCTTTACTGTACATGTACAATACTGTATGATGCACTGGGGTCATTGAGTACATCGGATTAAAATCGACAACGCTCTGTCCCTATCGCTTTACAAACATTTATCAATATGGTATGATTTAGTGTGGTCACTGTGTACATTGCAACATAGTCGACACAGATCGGTACCTATTGCTCTACAATTTAGCGGGGTGAGCGAAAACATTGGCTCATAGTCGAGAAAAATATGGATCTATTGCTCTGCAAAACATTTATCAAAACGGTATGATGTAGCAGGGTCACTGAGTACACTGGCACAAATCTATGAACAACTATTTCTATATTGTTGTGTGGGGCGTTAACTGATAGCTCAGTTTGACGACCAGACGACAAAAAGTATGTCTTTGTCCCCTGCACATTTAATTTTCATGTTTGGAATACAGAGTGTAATTGGACACATGTAAAACAATGATGAAAACAGATTTTATTTGTAATATCTGGTTCTCTGAAAATAAGACCTTCATTTAAACAAACTAATATTGAAATATCTTTACAAATTTTGATTATAAAATTGTACGTTTTAAACTTTTCAAACGTGAAAGAAGGAATAAATACACAAAGCACTCAAGAATGTGATAGCATAGCAGATAATTTTATATAAAAATAACTAATCTTCAGTCTTCATTATCTGTTACCGAGTGAGTGAACTAGTGACTTTGTGGATCGGGGCACATAAAGTGTTGTTTATGAACAAATATGTTCTTTTCTATATTTTTAAAAAATTCTCCATCTCTCTCTCTCTCTCTCTCTCTCTCTCTCTCTCTCTCTCTCTCTCTCTCTCTCTCTCATGGTAACATTAATAACACATATATAATATGCATTTAACGATATGAGACTGAGTGAATTCTTTTCTCTTGGGACAAAGTTGACACAGTCTTGCAGTTGAGTTCCTGGAATAGAATCAACCTTCTTATCGGTCCATCAAATCAGAATCGGAATTTGTACGGTACTTTCCAAGTTACAAAAATATACTACAAGCGTAGAATCATACCTTGGAATTTCCACTGCTTTTCCAGTACTTAAAGTATGTTTACCTGTCATTATATGTATTTGTCTATCTCTCCATCCTGTTAGAATTCTCAATGAGGGCTATGCTGTCATCTGTAATGATAAAACTCCAATAATGTGCTACACCTCCGCCCCAAATATATTGTTAAATTTCCATTAGGCTCTATAGTGGCCCAAACATCATGTTGAATTCCCATTAGACTCCATAGTGTCCCAAATGTAATGGTAACTTCCCAATATAGTCTATACTGTCCCAAACGTAATGTTAAATTCCCATAAGACTCCTAAGTGAGCCAAACTTTAATGTTAAATTCATATAGGACTCCATAGTGACATCCGTAATGTTAACTTCCCCTATACTACTATCCTGAATATATAGATTCTGTAAATGTTGTTATCTCTTATACAATTGATCAATATAAATTGGATGAATATAAAAATGGAGACATCTTATGCTATATTACTGATGATAAGTTATTCTGGGAAACTCTCCAAATAATGACATGTGAAAAAAGCAATATCTTATTCATCTTTCAAGAAGAAACAGAGAAACTGTTCTAATCCACTCATAAATAAATGATGTACATAACAAAATATGAATAATGGACAATCACTTAGTTTGCATGGTTTTCCTACATAATTATTTCGATAGAAGTATGTCTTTCTACGTAACAAAATATGAATAATGGACAGTCATTTAGTTTGGATGGTTTTTCTACATAATTCTGTAAATTCTATGCGTTTTTTTGCAAGAACCCTGAACTATGCCTGTGAAAACAATGTTTGTATCTGTTGCACAAATACAAGAGGTCATGTATTGTATTTCAAAAGAAGGAAAATCAATATTCTACCTGACAAACTAGAGACCTTTATCTCCTCTGTATGTTGATCTCAAAATTGCATCTTTAGCTATAGCAAACAGAATTAAAAGTATTACCAAAGATAAGTAGCGCAAATCAATTAGGTTTGATAAAAGGTAGATATATAGGAAACTGTACACGTCTCATTTATGACTGATTGAAGAAAAAAGAAACAGAAGAAGATGATATTCTAGTTAGTACTATTAGTTAGTCCTACTCAACTTTGTACAACCTTTCTATATAATGGTCTTTCGCATAATCTATTAAACATTTTGAATTTGATCCATCTAGTAATACATTTTTCAAAACCTTCTATTGTGATTTATCCAGCTGTGTGCTAAATAACGGACACTGCTGACACATGTTTCCCACTGCGAGTGGCATCAAACAGTGTAACCTGTTTTCACAACACTTATTAATTATTGTTGTAGATTTATTAAATGCTGCCATAAATAATAACCCACATATAAACGGAATACATTTTAATAATTCTAAATATTTATATAAGTCAGTCTACATATGATTATACCCTAAACTAGCTGATGTTGATGCAGATATTTGCACTGATTTACATGTAGTAGAAAGCATCTCTTGCTATTCTGGACTAGCCAACTTTGAAAACAAAAACACAATTGGATTGGCACAAAAAGAGGTTGCGGTGAAGAGTTAAGGGCACCAAATAATATTATCTGGAATCAAAAAGGCTTTTTAAAACTACTTTGTATTTACATTTAATCTTAGTGCGCATAATAATACTTCCATTCATTACACAGAAAAACTAGAAGCAATTAGAAAACGTTTTACAAAATTGTTTATTAAACGATCCCTCTCTAGAAGGTACGATGACAGTGATACAATCTTTGGGCTTTGCTAATACTGGTCATTGCTTCACAGTTTTACTTGAGCTTCGAAAGGAACTGATTTAAAAGCGTCAGGACAGTAGATTTTATTTCCTTAAATTGGAAAGGGTGATACAGTAAAGCGATGAATTCTTGTTAATGTTATCATCATATTGGGTCAAAAATGCCCCATTATTAAATCTTTCTGTCGAGCACTCAGCCTCTCATGAATTAAAAACTGATTGATTCTTTCAATCATGTTCCCTGAAATATTCTTATTATTTCAATCATGTTTTCTGAAATATTTTTATTATTGGCACATTTAAAACATTTTGTGGTGATAAAATCGTCTTTCTAATGAAACAAGTCCTCTTACAAATATGACATGAATTTACTTAGGTTTGGCAGAATGTTTTTTCTTATATGGTCAGAACAGTGTGATTACTCCACCGCCGTCCCTGAAAATATCTTATCCATGCCATTGTGGTACAATACGAATATTAAAACAACGGTACGACCGTTTTTTATTTTAAAAAAATTAGTGTACAAAGTTTATTTTTGTCGTTAATAATATAATCAGAGCCAAAGGTCTTTTCCATTTATGAAGAATTGAAAGAAAGAAAACATTATAATATCAATATTATCTTTCATGAAATGGTATTATATTCAAGAGCATGGAAGAATTCTATCAGAAATAAATAAAAATGTAAATCCACTGTGAACAAATGCAATGAAATACCTAGAAAACATGAAAAAGGATCAAAAGCTTTATATAAGATATTTTTATAAAAATATAAAGAATTTCCTTTTAAACTCCAAAACAAATGGAATCTTGGACTAAATCAAAACTACCAATACGACGTCTGGAAATTCATAAATGTATTATCTTTCAAAGTTACACATGATACAGGGTTTATGAGTTTTCAGTTCAAAATCATTAATTAACTAGACTATACAAATAGTAGATTATTTAAAATGGAAATTGCAGCAACACACCTTTCTTTAAAGATCAGTTAGAAACAGTTACACATTTACATCTTGATTGTTCTTTTGACAAAAATATTACTAAATTGTATGTCAATATTAGGAGTTAAATGTGGTATCCAAGTGGACTTAACTCCTAATACTATGTAATATGGTTTAAGAATACCTGCAGAATATAACATTATAAATGTGTGCTTGTTATTGATTAAATCGTATACTCCTGTCGAATAAGAACTTAATATATTCCTACTTTTTGTACTTGCATAGAAAATGTTAAGTCGTACGAATATATTGAACTTTATTCTACATATCTTGATTCGTCGATAAAGGCATATAAAATAAGAAACAGATGGAATCAAATAAAATCAGCACTAACTTAGTAAACACATTTATTGAATGTACATTTATTGTTAAAATAGTTGGTGTCTGCAATATACAATTTCAAATTGCTTTATTTCTTCAATCAACTGTATATTGTGCTTTAATGTATCTTGTATATCAACATTATTGATCAATACAAAAGTTACTAAACCGCTATTCCACTACATAGTTGTGTTCTGATTGTGGGGAGAGACATGTGCCTTTGACGTTATACATAGTCTAATATTTGGACCTTTGATACACGAAAATAACTGTCTATATATCATGATAGGTAACAGAGACAAGTTAACGCTTCGATGTAGCTCTGCTGTATAAAGTAATAGAGACAAGATAACCCTTTGAGATAGCTTTGCTGTATGGATAGGTAACAGAGTCAAGATAACCTTTCGACGAGATAACTCTGCTGTATGAAGTAACAGAGACAAGATAACCCTTTGAGGTAGGTAGGTCTGCTGTATGGGTAGGTAACAGAAACAATATAACCCTTCGAGGTAGATCTGCTGTATGGATAGGTAACATAGACAAGATAACCTTTCGACGAGGTAGCTCTGCTGTATGAAGCAACAAAGACAAGATAACAATTTGAGGTAGGTCTGCTGTATGGATAGGTAGCAGAGACAATATAACCCTTTGAGGTAGGTCTGTTGTATGGATAGGCAACATAATCAAGATAACCCTTCGAGGTAGGGCTGCTGTATTGAGTAAAGAGACAATGTAACCCTTTCGAGGTAGCCATGCTGATAGGTAACAGAGGCAGGATAACTCTTCGTGATAGCTCTGGTGTATGGATATGTAGCAGAGACAAGATAACCCTTGGAGGTAGCTCTGGTGTATGGATAGGTAACAGAGACAAGATAACACTTCGAGGTGCTCTGCTGTATGGAGTAAACCAATTTTTCTACAGACACGACGTTTTCTCTGTTCTTGTACATCGGTAAATCTTTTACTGTGAGATAGCCCATAGAGCTAATCGAGCCACTAGGCTTGTGTTTTCTCACGAACAATAATGAATCAAAATTAGTGAATAATGCACACACTTCCATTAAAAGATTTCTTCTTTCCCCAAGAGAATTGATTGTAATCTACAGTTGCATAGAAAAGACTCATTAAACCTATTTTTCCTAATGCTACTTTTATTTCTACACAACTCATAAGTCAAATCCAATAAATCCTAAAAGACTGAAAACCCGGTAGACTAAAACTGCCTAGTACTTCGAGAGAAAATCACAAAGAAGAGTTTATGATTATTACTTTTCACTTCTGCGGACACGTGATTATATAGGAAACTGACCAACGTTTTCTTCTATATAGCCATGTTTGGTACTAGAACCATGTTTAAGTACTTTCTAAGAACATTTATAACACGTAGAATTAACTGAAAACCTAAATAGAAAGATAGTGATTATCGGTAATGCTTGCCACGATGTTAAATTTAACACAAAATATATAAAAATAGATACGACCACAACAACAACAAAAGCAATAAAGCAAGTTACTGTACATATTTCACTTTGGTTTAGAAACAGGTTTATATTTTGAATGGGATACAAATCAAATGCTTTGCTTTTTGTTGATTTCAGAATGAATTATAAGGGTTTGCATGCTTTTATTACGAAAAGAAAATATATTGACCAGCTTTTAATCAACCTTAAAGCATCTATTCATATAATTCATTATTCAGTAAGATAGTAGTCATCAATATGACCTGTTTTCAGCCACAAAAATGTCCCGTACGAAATCTTTACTTCACCGAGGTGGATAAATTGTCCAATTGAGTTCGCGCACGTAAATATGCGATAAAAGCTGTGTGCACGTAAGTAGTTGAAGACGAAAGATAAAAAATTTGGACGAAGCTAAAAAAATGACAAGAACAAAACTGTTTAAAGGATTCTTAAACGAGTTATAAGCATTACTATCGAGATAAGTCAGTTGGCTTGAATCATTGCTCCTTGTATTTCACTGCATATTTCCGTGCACGTAAATTCAGAGAAGAATTGTTTTGCAAAGATTACCTTTGGCCGTTGGAGTCAAGTGGCAACGGCAGTAGGTCCTCCAGAAAGGCCAGACATCTTTTTGCAAACGTCACCGTATGGAGGCATTGAGTATGACTACCTTTCATAATATCATTTTTACTTTACAACGTAAAGCAATTTATTCCGCCAAGGATAGTTTTACTTCATAACTGTTCACCACCAACGCTCTCTAGCGCACGTTTAAATCGAGCTAGATTTCATATTTATTTAGTTTCGCTGAATATTTGCATCACTATTTCCGCCACTTGGTGCATGAGACAGAAATCAGATTTTCTCTTGAATGAAATGATTTAAGTTTCCTTGAACTATCGAATGTAACCCTTGCTAAGTACGCACTCTTTGGCGTAAGATTGTGCATTTTGAAACATTCAAGTTCTTTCTTACGCACTGCCGCTATGCAATTATTCATTAAATAATTTGAATTGCATCCTTTCTGTTGTTAATGTTGTATATTCAATCATAATTATATCGACCTTCAGTACTCAAGTCTTTCATTAGTTAATATGAGCTACTATCTTCTACTACATTTGATGCAAAATGTGAGTTTTGTAAATGTGTCGAGAAAGTATAAATTAAAATGGGGGAAACAATTAGAGTTCTCCATTATGAACTATGCAACGAATATCATTGCTGTCTTTGCACGACAAAAATTGTACTAAATGATCTGTAGTCTTTGAAGGATTTCAAATAATTAGCTGAAACAGAATCTTTAAATAATAGTGGATGTTTGAATTGCCTATCGGGAATTTCACCTCGGTATTATGCTCTCCAGGACACAATAGATATGGGCAAACGAGTCTAGTTAATAAGGAGGACACGCAGAAGGGGTAAAGCGGTTAATCTAACAAAAGATTTATTTTGGTTCAATACTACGAGAAAGACTTAATACATAGCACTATCTTCATTTGAATTAATCAAGCAAATATTTAGGAAGAATATGTGTATTTAGTCCCTGATTTATATCTTTTGTGTAAACAACCACTCCCCAAAGGATAGTAAAAGCGTGTACTTCCAAAAATGTCAGTCAATATATTCAAACAAAATAGCTGATACCGAAAACAATAAATAACGTAACTGAATGTACAAAAAAGTTCAATGTATGATAGACAAAAGACTACATATGTACTGTGACCAGAGTCAGTGATGGACAAAAGACTACATATGTACTGTGACCAGAGTCAGTGATGGACAAAAGACTACATATGTACTGTGACCGGAGTCAGTGATGGACAAAAGACTACATATGTACTGTGACCAGAGTCAGTGATGGACAAAAGACTACATATGTACTGTGACCAGAGTCAGTGATGGACAAAAGACTACATATGTACTGTGACCAGAGTCAGTGATAGACAAAAGACTACATATGTACTGTGACCAGAGTCAGTGATGGACAAAAGACTACATATGTACTGTGACCAGAGTCAGTGATAGACAAAAGACTACATATGTACTGTGACCAGAGTCAGTGATGGACAAAAGACTACATATGTACTGTGACCAGAGTCAGTGATGGACAAAAGACTACATATGTACTGTGACCAGAGTCAGTGATAGACAAAAGACTACATATGTACTGTGACCAGAGTCAGTGATAGACAAAAGACTACATATGTACTGTGACCAGAGTCAGTGATAGACAAAAGACTACATATGTACTGTGACCAGAGTCAGTGATAGACAAAAGACTACATATGTACTGTGACCAGAGTCAGTGATAGACAAAAGACTACATATGTACTGTGACCAGAGTCAGTGATGGACAAAAGACTACATATGTACTGTGACCAGAGTCAGTGATAGACAAAAGACTACATATGTACTGTGACCAGAGTCAGTGATAGACAAAAGACTACATATGTACTGTGACCAGAGTCAGTGATGGACAAAAGACTACATATGTACTGTGACCAGAGTCAGTGATAGACAAAAGACTACATATGTACTGTGACCAGAGTCAGTGATGGACAAAAGACTACATATGTACTGTGACCAGAGTCAGTGATGGACAAAAGACTACATATGTACTGTGACCAGAGTCAGTGATAGACAAAAGACTACATATGTACTGTGACCAGAGTCAGGGGTAAGAACGAGTTTAATATGCCTTGTCACAGGATGTAAAAGCTTAAATCTAGAAATAATGTACAAGGCATATTTTATATGCAGTAGACCAAATGTCCTCCAGCAAGCAGATAACACAAACACTGTTTACAAAGAATATGGTAATTAATATTTTACTCCCAGCGGGAGAGAATCACAGAAATTCTACACCGTGAAAAGAAATTGATGAAACTGCGATAATCGTTTGAAATGTTCTGGAGAAAGACAATAATAATAATCACCCCAAACCAGTCTATAAACATTTTTCTATAATAATTCCATACCAGTCTATATACTGTGCTAAGAAACATACGCATCATACACATCCTATAGATTTGAAATAAACATGCGAGACGACTTTGGCATGATCGTTATAAAAAAAAGTTGTAAAAAATAATTAAAAAATCAATAAATATTCTCAACTAATCTTTTCTTAAAAGCGCCAAAGTTACAATTTGAAAGATTCCTCCTCTTATATATGATTCTGATATACCATTTAGTTTCACAGTTACAAAGTTTAAGCCAATATTTAATGATTTTAAAATACTAGACAGATATTAATGAATTATGACCGAGTTCCCAATAAGGAAAATATTTTGTTTGCTTGACACCAAAAAGCTTTTTACAAAATTGCAGAAGGATTCACGCACTATATAGCTGATAGCATTGGTAAAATCGACAAAAGCTACATAACGTTTGTTTTTTGCCAGTATTAATGACATGAGATATTGAACCAGGTATAACAATTAATATTATCATTATTGTTATTATTGATTTTTTTCAAATAAGGCCCAGATTTATAGATACAACACCTTTTCATATAACTCTTTAAAAAAGTTATTAATGATGTGGCGTCGACAAAATAGCCAGCAATTAGACATGTACATTGTTTTCTTTTGACAACTATACGAGACACAGCCAATCAATATGCAATCCCACACAGAACAAACAATATGGGCAAAGAGATAGAATGATAGAGAGATTATCACATTTCAACACGTTGAAAGAATGCAATTGTGCTATTTTCCCTTCCTTTTTTGACCATAGAGATATGATCAAAAAGGAAGGGAAGGTAGCACAATTTCCTTCTTTCAACATGTTGAACTAAGTAATTGTGTTCCTTATTTTATATTTTTGAATAGTCTCGAATATGAAGAATTAAACTTATGTCACTTGGGATGGAAGAAAATCAATCATGAATTGAATAAGTTAAATAAGTGACTGGAAGAAATATAAAAGCCCATGTCTAGGATACCTCCACCGCTTGCCAGCATATGAATGCTGACATTTACAAATTGCTTAAGGTCCTAAAAGGTCATTAGATACCAGCTGGATCAAATTATTCAAATGCTGATCGTCAACCTTCCTTATCAAAACAAGTTTCATTCGTGATCTGATATTTCAGAACTTCTAGTAAATAATTATCTACGCATGTCTCTAGGTCTTTGTCTATTATATAAGTGATTTGTAGGAAAATCTTGTGTGCGCTGAATAGCCGTCAGTTCCTTCTATTTTGTCCTACTAAAATAACTTTTAGTTTATCCATAAATCATTATTTCACCAAAGTAATATTCACAAGTGTCAGTATGGAATGCATTTAACTAAATGTACACTTCCACATGCTATTGGTCTGTCACTGATGTCGTAAAGGACAATGCAATATACGAAAGGATGCTGAAATTTACCAAACCACGAGCCCCACAGATACAGCGCTCAGCTCTTCTGCACTAATTCTAGCGTATTGTTAAAACAAAGTGCCTCTTCTCTAGCTGTTTGTTCAGATGCTCACCTGCAACTTGCCTATGACGATTGAAAGCTCTTCAGACAGTCAAGAAAGTGTCAAACAAGTTTATTCCTATCCAGGTATCCAGCTCAGTTTATCGTGGCTTAATCCCACCAAAACATGATTATATTGATTTATAAAAAAAATTGGAATTGTAATTGAGTTACTTGGTTATTTAGTTTTTGGGCTGAATTATATTCCTATTTCTGTAGACTCCGTATTTCTCTCTGCCGAATTTGAATTTTTATTGAATGAAAAGTTGTGATTCGCATGATGAACAACCAGTATATTCGAATTTCCTGCCAAGCTCTCGAATCATGCATGACAACGAAATGGAATGTTCTGGTCAATATATTTTATGTGATTAGAAAATTCTGTATGCAAAAAGTGGATCATTGCTTGGCAGGAGAAGAAAACATTTGCTTTTTAAGAATTGCAAATATGCTACAGAGTTTACATCTCTAAATCATTTACCTCTACCTAATCCACCAAACATAAGGGTGTACGCAAAATATAACCCATTACATTTTGCATTAGACCGCATCGTGTGGCCCTTAAACCTAATTTAAATGTAATTACACTCTACGTAAGTGTTTTTAATTACGGTTAAGGCAAAATGTACAGAATTCTTTTTTGCGTTTGTTTACATTCAGTTATAGTTTTGCGTCAAAGGTTACAATTTGCATTAAGGTAAAATGTAACCAGGTATGTTTCGCGTTAGGTTATTTTTTGCAGCTCAACAAACTGCCCAGAATATACGTTTATATTTTAAACATTTGCCTTGTGCACTGCAAAATGTGGGGTGTTATAACAACAGCAAGTGTCTTAATAGAGCTCTTTGAATGGGGACATTTTTACATTCAATGAAAGACATTTGAACTGTTACAAGCAAATACAGAAACAGAAAGGTATTAGCTGGTCTTCTGAAGATAAATGGACTATGTGCGACTGCATGCTACTGTGAATCAAGGCACATCGTGGTCTTGATAAAACAATACAACAAAAACAACGCAAGACTAAAACAAAACGAAGGCATATCGTAGAAATAATAAACATACTCCTTTACTAAGTTCTCCATTAAATAAGGAAAATAAATTAGTTCATTATAGTTTTCATTTGTGATATGATAAGTGGCATTCCTGAGGATTATTTGCGTAACTTAAATACAGAAAATTTTAAACTATGTATCTATCTATCTGCCGTCCCTATTCCTAGGAAGAAATAAAAAAAATCCACGACAGCTGATTTATCATCATCATTTGACATCATAAAAGATCATGATTCTAAAATATAGAATTTGGACCCGATCAAACTTAAAACCAAGTGTCGAGGAGTTTATTTTAAACCATATTTATTTCAGACGAGTTTCTAAAACTATTTCAATATCGACAATGAATGGAACATTCTCAGATTATTTAGTCAGATGGAATTTCAATGAAACATTTCAATAGCTTTTCATAAAATTTCAAGAAACTATTGATGGCAAACAAATATAAAATTTGTAACGTTTTCTTATTAAGGTTATATCAAGAATAAGAAAGGAATACGATCGAATATGTTGTGTAATCAACTATCGTAAATTGAGTTAGGGATAAGAAACATAGCTGTGGCATTGGTTCAGCATTAGATGAAGACGCAGAATGAATTCGACAGTTTCGTATTTCTTTGATAGATTAAATCGATGGAGAATAGATTAAAGTAAAAATGGTAGGACGCTGCCGATTGGTTCATACCAATTCCTAAAGAAAGTTACCATACAAAAGACATTGTTAGTCGTATGCAATGCAGAGGTGTCATTTTCACAGCTTGGTGTTGCTTTCGACAGTAAAGAATGCTTAATTAAGTCAAATGTAGAGGAAATCAAGAGCGTGATAAGAATTGAAAATTCCCTGATAATGATTCTCTGGGTCGAATCATTTCCTTTATCAATGCAAAGATCAATCCACAAAACTGCCCATACAATATTACGACATAATAACGTTTAAAAGGATGCTCAAGTCATAGCGAAAAGGTCAATAGTGATTTTCCTATTAAAATCCTTTTATCGTCATAGACGAAGACCCATATTAACGTAATTAAATTCCCATTATGTCGATAATTTCCGGTTCCTAAATTATTAATTAGATTGTCTGACGCTTCAGCATTATTTACGCATCGGCTGACTGAGACTGAGTCAACCTTGAATCATTATGATCGGAAATAAATCAGCATAAAATATAACACAGGCATTGGAGATTTATCACTATAAGAAAAAATGTAGATGTGAAATTGTGGATTATAAATAGTGTTTAATTTTAATACAGAGACCGAATTGTAATCATCACTGCAATAAAAATAATTAGTTTCTATTTATTTTAAAAAGAGTATAATATTGAATGGTAAAGACTAATGTTGACTGTTTTTATGTCATAACTAGAAGTCTGCAGGAAAGCAAATTATCCCCACACTTTTCTCAGTGATCACTGCCTTCATTACATATATATGCATAAGTGCACCAACCTCCATGCTCCGCACATCTACAGACCATCCCCAATCATATCCAAATGTTTAAAGTCTGTATCTTGATAGGTCTAGGAAGAGTTACGCGACATTACACAAATCATTAAATTACTAACATTTTTATTTACGATTAAATACATGCAAAGTGTCCCCCACCAAACTCCTCAAGTTCAATCCCTGCGGAATAGATCAAAATTCCGAACATCAATAGATCACCCCAAATCATACCCCAAGTTTGAAGAATCTATCTTAAACGGTATGGGAAGAATTGCGAAATGTTAAGCACGCAATAATAAACTGCGTGCTCAATAATTATGCTGCAATTTACGGTCAGATAGGATCATTTAATTCCCACCTTTTCTTTCAAAATTATTACTCTTCAGAGTAATAATTATTTCAGTGAAAAAGTAAAAAAAAAAAACATTACTCGCAAAAGTCGCAGAAATTAAATCTCTAGTACGACTTTGTGTATATAATATTTGTTGCATTGAAACTAAACTGCTTATTATCGCAACGTCACGCTCGCCGATAAAAGTTAAACCCACTAACCTCGAGAATACAACAAGCAACCATTTAGAATAAACTCTTCGAGTCATTCAGTATATTGCACCGTTTCTCCTCCAGATTGTTGTAAAATCACAACGGTATTGTTCAGTCTTTGGGATTCATAGGAGGAAACAAGATTAATTTATGATTTTATAAGCTGTTTCAAGGCATCCTGCAGAAGACGGTGTGTTCGCACCTTGTAACACAACGATTTAAAATTATCCTCCCATTTCTTCTTTTCAAAACATACCTCCGCATTAGAATTAGTTATTGTCTACTCCTGCCGACGTTTTCATAAATGTTTCATATAGAGAATAACCAGATTAATGGCAGTCCGTACTCGATGCTTTAGAATTTGAAAGCAGTTTAATTAAATGTCCCAAGATTATATTGATGTTATTTAATTTGTCATATTTACTGGCTGAAATTTACTGGCGTTGATATGATATAGAAATTTAAGACTAGAAACTGACCCGTAAAATAAACTCACTAGTGTTTTCAAATCATAAATCAAATCCCAACGATACTGGAGGTTTTATTCGACGTGAATAAGGTTTGCGTTCCTTCCATCATTTTCGAAACTTCACAAATCGTCTAAAAGGGTGATTTTTGGGTGCTATAATTTATGATTATGTACTGTAAACACAATTTACAGTCTGACTTGGGAGGAAAACGACCTTTGAATTCAGATTCTGACATTAAAATAGCGGGATAAACATGACGATTTAGTAACAGAAAAATATCCCGAAACAGTTTGTGCAGCATAAAAAAATATGTTTCCATTATTCTGGAAAACTATTGAAAGATTCATAGACCGCATGGCTGTCCGAAACAAGATTTAATTTTAAAATATTTGTAGAGTCACGAATATGTATTTAAATATAAGAACGACAATATTATAAACTGAAGGTTTTTATTAATTTAATAAAAGAGCATTACACGTTTCGGTGTCAAAACCACGCTGGACAATGGGAATTCTTAAAGCTCTTGTCTTAGAATTCCTGAATATCTGAATTGGGACTCAATTTAAAATGATGAGAACTTTTAATTGTCAACATGACCCATCTATGATATGTGGTCTTTCAATATCACCCTGGTTATATTTAGTTGTCAACCCACACAGTGGCATTTTATTATCTCAGAATAGCCCATAGGGAACACCAGCTTTTGTTGGTAATGAATGCACGTCCAAACTCAGTGCATTGAAAGGAACGTGGAAGAGAAAATACTCAAAAATTTCATTCATAAACGAAGATCATTGTTACCCATTTATTGTTTACTGAAACGAATGTAAGTTTTCAATGATTTACATGGACATACACATACTCTAGCATGCAGTAAAATCTTAATCTTCTCTCTACTGAAATTCCATATTGGTCTGATTTTAAAAGTGCCTGTTCAATTGCATGATCCACTATGTGACTGCGCTTCTCGTGCAGAAAAAGTCTTAGCGCCTCTACCTTGGTAACCACTTTGTCAAGAGTTAAGCACTTAGTCTGCAGGTATTGCTGTGTAAGATTAACTTCCTCAAGTATATCAGTCCAAAAGTAAAGGTAGCAGAGAAACGTGAAATCACAGACAGCAGGCAAAAGACCTTGTGCTGTAACTCTTGTGTCCAAATTTTCACGAGGATCACATAGAGCTTCAATCGCCGCCACACATTCATCAAACTTATCTTTCACTGGTTTAACGGCAGCATGATGAGCACTCCAGCATGTTGTTGATAGCCTTTTCACTGACATTCGATGAGTGGAAGCAGCAAAGAAGGATAACATTCTCTCAAGAGTACCAAAAAATGTTACACATGATGCATTTTCAGCAAAAGAGTGTTGACCCCACAAGTTAAGCGAATGGTCCACAAATCCATTAAAAATAGCTTTCTTGTTATTTCTTTTCAGAAGGGCTTGTACACCTCCATGGATTCCAGACATTGTGGCAGCATTATCGTAACCTTGAGCTCGGCACATCATTATGTCAAGTCCAGCACTTTCCAGATTTTTAAGAATGTCAGAACTGAGGTCATCAGCTTTTTTCCCCTTTAAAGGGAAAAATCTTAGAAACATTTCTCTCACTTCAACATTCCCATTGTGGATTTTCACATATCTGATCACCTCAGACATCTGGTCAGTGTGTGATATGTCAGGTGTGCTGTCGAACATGATTCCAAAATACCTCGCAGACTTTATATCCATGACAAGCATCTCCTTCACATGATTTGCCAGGACATTTATAAACTCATTCTGAGTTTCTGGTGAAAGATAAGATACAGATGTTTTAAGTGTACATGTGCTCTGCTTTAATCTCATTAGGTGCTCTTTCAGCACTGGGTCATTTTTAGAAGGCATCTCAACCATCTCAAGAAAGTTCCCTTTATTCAATGAAGATTCATCTTCCTTGTGGCCACGGAATGCCAGATTTTGCTTGGCAAGAAACAATGTGATATCAAGCAACCTGTGCAAGATGTCCCTCCACTTTTTCTTCTCCATGTCCATCAAAGCAATACTTTCGGCATCAATTGTTTTCTCTAAGTCCTGCTGCCAATGTTTTCCATTTTTCAAGGCAACATAGGTGCTCTTCAGATGTCTCGTGATTATGTACTTTAGGGCTCAGTTTCCACAACTTCTGAAACCCAGTCACAAACTTGGATGTTGTATCTATAGCATTAACAGCAAAGAGTCGGCAGCAAAAGCAGTATAATTTCTCGCTGACGAGTGAGTAAACCATCCATGACCGCAGTATTTTCTCGCCATTTGGAATCATCTTGTAGAACCACTCTTTTGATAGCTGGCGCACATCTCCTTTTGCTTTTGCATCTTGCCTTGTCACAACACTGAAAGGCCCATCTTTGTTCTGAAAAGAAGCACTTCCTCTTTTGATGATTTCAACCCGAAAATGATCTGGAACTGGTATATTCCAGAAAAAAGCATCACATAAAATGTTCCAATTTTTCTCCTTAACTTCACTCACCATCACATTTACAGTATCATGGCTAGAGTCACTTTCAGTATCCACTTCTGCTTCAAATTCGTCCACTTCCACTCCTTGTTTTTCTGCGTCAATTTCTTCCATTTCTTCCACTATTCGCTCTTGTGCAGAATGCATGCTGCTAGCATCAGAGGAATCAGCTTTATCAATTGTAGACTGAGGAGCATCGTCTTTTGATGAACCCTGGCCATCATTTGGTCAATTGACATATCGAAGCATGGATCCAGGTAGTGTTTTGAGTGAGTCACTTCTTTTCTTTTTTGCTTTTCTTTGCTGGCATCCACTTAGCCTCTTTGATTTATGCACTCCTTGTGGCATGATAGACTATTCTTGAACAATAAAAAAATATAATAATATATTTGTAAATTACTGAAATGTAAATTATCTGAATGCTAACAACACAATTTATTTGAAAATCTTTCTAGTTTCTACAAAGAATTGCAATTTGTTCTCGGTTTCTTCCCCGACTGATAAGCTGATAACGCAGAATAAATCCATGCTGCTCTTATTTTGATCGCCATAGAAAGTCATTATGTCACATATAGTAATAGAAATGGCAGGATAGAAGCTTTATTTTATTTATTTAGTATTTGTTGTGGCAACACTGGCTTTATTATGACTAGTTACGTCATCTAGAGAGTATATGATTATCTTAATAAAAAACAACAGTATTACTAACTGATTAGTAACAACATACATACACTAGTGGGTAGCCCATCCTTCAGACGGATTTTTGTAGGGCAGCAATGTACTGATTGAACGGTTACAGACAGATCGACAGACGTGTGCGTGTCGTCATTATTACAGTAGAACTGTAGTAATACTTACTATTATAATTGAGCGGAAGCCTTTTGTGATTTTTCTCCTTTAAATTATTGTCCTAATTTACTTTAAAATAAGTTATTGATAATAGGTTCACAATAATTATTTTCAAATAAAAAAAAACACCAGCGACAATGTAAACAACGTCTGTAATTTCCTGGAACCACGTGACTCCAAGCGTCATTAATGGGCGCGTTTGCAAATAACACCAGTTTTTGCTTCGAGGAGCTCTGAATCTGAATCTTATGCAAATAAGCACCAGACGCTCTGGTGGCACCCTGCTCTTGCATTTAACTACGATCGGTTATGAAACCGACGCGAGCGAGCTCTGTCTGCTCTGCTCTGTCGAAATTGCATTTTTCCATTTTGGTGTCACCCCCCTGTGATGATGTCGCCCGGTGCGGCCCGCACCCCCCCCCCCTAGTGACGCCACTGTCTATTGATATTAATAATCTCATACTATACATGTTGTTCTTGTAGCTTTCATGTGCTGTTTTTGTGTTTTCTTGTATTTTTACATAGGATTGTTTGAAGACCTTGTGTGAAAAATTGTAGGAACATACCATAACACAACTATAACCTCTTCGTTGAATTAATATCATTCGAACAATAGTATATGTTATTTTGGTTCACCTAGAGAGAAAAGACGATGCGCTATCAATACGTCGTTTATTTAGTAAATACTAAAGGTTTCTTTGTTTTGTTGTTTTGTTTGTTTGTTTTATTGGGAGGGGGAGGCTTTTTTGTTGTGGGGGGGGGGATGTTTTTTGTTTTGTTTTAACGACACTTTTAACACATTATTGGCTATATCACGCAGTGGGCAGTCATAATAATTATGTTGATGCAGCAACATGTCCAGAGAGAAATTCGTGACAATGGTTGCACTACATATCTTAAAATCCCCTAGGCAAACAACAAAGACATTAGCAATCTTGCATGCTACAATCAGAATTTGAGCAGCTGTAATGCATAGAGGTGTTGATATTATAAGTGTTCATGCATAGCATCTTAGTCAAAAGGAAACGACTATCATACAAATCAAACACGGATGTGGACCATGAAACATGTTCCTAACATTTCGTGTAGCATAACTATGAGAATTAACAATACAGACAGAAATATACTTTCCCGTGATCACTAGAGAGAAAAGTATCACATATATGGTATATAAGCATCGCTCTTATTAGCCTTGAATGAAAAGAAAGGAAGAAATCATACGAGAGAAAGAAAGAAATATGCTTTCTCGTAAGGAAATTTAATATTTTATGGTTTTTGAGTGCATTTGGCACCGAGAGGTCGAGGTAACTTTCTCCGACCCTTGACTCCATGATGTTAATCCCACCAGTAAATAATGTAGCTTGGCCACCATCATCATTACATAAATCTCAGTCTTCCCTGTTAGCAAATTGCACAGGTTGTAAAGATAAATGTTTTTTTTATTTGAACAAACACATCTATCTGCACCCATATTCTCTGGGTTATAAATTCTCTAGCCGAAATGCTTTGGAAATATGTTATCTCCAGGAAACAGGGAGGATGAGAGAGCTGTTTCGTTTGATACGTTTGAATGATGTTTATATAAGAGAACATATTAGACTGTCTTTCTTCGTTCTAATTTGATAATAATGAGCTCGCCTTTAGAGATGGAGCTTCTATTTGAGGGTTCCTACATTTAAAATGAATTAGAGTCACATACTTTTTGTTCGTTTGACTTTATATGGTAATGCTAAACGCACGCAAAAAGCCACACTTCTAACTTTGGAAATGCATTAAGGAGTTTCCTATGTTATTATTTATTAGAATTGATGAGGGCTTTGATTTGCTGAGTGCTTTTGTTGAGTGCTTGTTGAATTGTTCATAAATATTCTATCATTACAGCCTGTGCAGTTTGATAGCATGGAAGACTGACGTTTACATTATAATTTTGTTGAACAAGCGGTATTATTTACGTATGGGATTACCAGCACGTAGTCAAGGGGCGGGGAAAGTTGCTTTGCCCTCTCAGTGCCAAAGAATGCAAAAAATAAAACAAATTACCAAAAGAGTACATATCGTTTCATACTAACTTTGCAATTAATATCAGATCTCATCTTGGTACTGAATAGAAACTCTATTCTGTATTTAGAAAGTTTGATATTCACATATCTTGGTACTGAATAGAAACTCTATTCTATATTTAGAAAGTTTGATATTCACATATCTTGGTACTGAATAGAAACTCTATTCTATTTTTAGAAAGTTTGATATTCACATATCTTGGTACTGAATAGAAACTCTATTCTATAATTAGAAAGTTTGATATTCACATATCTTGGTACTGAATAGAAACTCTATTCTATATTTAGAAAGTGTGATATTCACATATCTTGGTACTGAATAGAAACTCTATTCTATATTTAGAAAGTGTGATATTCACATATCTTGGTACTGAATAAAAACTCTATTCTATATTTAGAAAGTGTGATAGTCACATATCTTGGTACTGAATAGAAAAAACTCTATTCTATATTTAGAAAGTTTGATATTCACATATCTTGGTACTGAATAGAAACTCTATTGTATATTTAGAAAGTTTGATATTCACATATCTTGGCACTGAATAGAAACTCTGTTCTATATTTAGAAAGTTTGATATTCACATATCTTCTGCAAACCGCATCCTTGACATAGTGTAAGTCATTTTTATATTCATTTTTCTTAAAGACTTACCGTCTGTACTCGCGTATAATTCAGGTCCAAATGCAAACAACATAGACCCTGATCTGCCGTCGCATAATGCGCCGGCAGATCAGGGTCTATGTTGTTTGTTCTACCGATTATTCCTTACAAACTGCATAGACCCAGATCTGCCGGTGCATTATGCGACGGCAGATCTGGGTCTATGCAGTTTGCAGTTGGTATCAATTTATACGCGAGTAGAAACAGTAGTAATCTTTTTCTCACATATATAAAACAATGGTTTTGTAAATTTCGAGTTTTCATATGTTCACCATAAACGTGTGAATAAATCTACTTATCAAAAGAAATTGAACATTTTTCTTTAATTTGAAAAGACCTATAGTGAAATCGAAGTATAACCAAAATGTAATAAACGATTACTTAGCTCGCCTCTACGAAGCTTTTAGTAGTTTCCAGCTGCAACTGTAAACAATAATCATGATGCATACAATAAATTCAAATAATAAAGTGATCTTGACAATGAAATGTAGGTCCCTGTGACAGGGCAAAACCAACATAAAACAATATAAACAAAATTCTTCTATTATATAATAATAATAATAATAATAATAATAATAATAATAATAATGAGGACTTTGTATAGCGCCTAATCTTTAGAAGCTCTAAGCGCTTTACAACATTAAATAACACCTAAAAACATATATAATGATATGATTACAAAAAACAAACACCATGAAATTAGAAAACAAAAACATGCTTAAAATAGTTAAGCTAAGGAAATATTATTAAGTCTTTAAGTCTATTCTTGCAGTCGAAATAGGTGAGTTTTAAGAGCACTCTTGAATGAGATCACTGTGTCTTTGTGTCTAAGTTCGTTCCACGTTGTTGGGCCCTGGTATGCAAAAGAACGTTGTCCGTATGACTTCGTTTTGATAGCGGGAATAATGAGAATACGAGTGTCGGAAGATAAGCGTAAGTATCTTGCTGGTGTGTACACATGGGTGAGGTGAGATAGGTATGTTGGACTGGAGCCAGTCAATGAAACGTAGCACATAGAACAAATTTTGTTTTTGATTCTGGATCGAATGGGTAGCCAGTATAGGTTACAGAGCAGGGGGAGGTGTGCTCTGTTCGTGGTACTCTCAGAATGATCCGAGCAGCTGTGTTTTGAACTTTTTGAAGTTTCTGGAGTAGATATTGAGACGAACCAGATAGAATTGAGTTACAATAGTCCAGCCTTGAAAGTACTAATGAACACACAAGTGTTTTAGTGGCATCAACTGAAAGATAATTGCGAATAGAGCTGATGCGTCTCAGCTCAAGATATGCAGCCTTGCATATGTTCATGACATGTTGGTGCAATGAGAGAGTACTGTCTAGAGTAACACCTAGGTTTCGTACTGACTGTGTGAATTTAATGTTGGTGTTGCTGATATTTATGTTTGAGGTAAAAGATGTGAATGAAAAAGTCTGTGTTGTAATCAGAATGGCTTCAGTTTTATCATCATTCATCTGCAGCTTGTTACATGTCATCCATGATTTCACATCGGAAATGCACCTCTCTATACCTTGGATGGTAGCATCAACTTCAGTTGGGTGGCTAGATTTGTATATGTGGGTGTCATCAGCGTACAATTGGTGAGAGACTGGATGACGATCTATGACACTTGAGAGCGGCTGAGTGTATAGAATGAAGAGAACAGGTCCAAGAACAGAACCCTGTGGAACACCAAAACATAGATCAACTGGGCTGGGGTGTTTTCCATTTGCGGACACAATTTGTGTCCTGTTGACCAAGTAGGACTTGAACCATAGTAAGGCTGTATCGTGAATGCCAAATACATGATGGAGACGGTGAAGTAATATATCATGCTCTATTGTGTCAAATGCTGTAGACAAGTCAAGGAGGGTGATGACTGTAATCTTTCTACTATCCAAAGCAGAGAGAAGGTCGTTAACTACTTTCAAAAGGGTAGTTTCGATACTATGGAGAGGGCGATATGCAGACTGTACATTGCTAAAAAGACTGTTTGAATTCAGATGAGATACAAGTTGGGATAGAACAACCTTTTCTAATATTTTTGACATGAATGGGATGTTATAAACTGGGCGGTAGTTCTCTAAATCGTTATGGTTAAGTGCTGGTTTCTTCAGCTGAGGCTTTACAATGGCAGTTTTGAAAAATGATGGGAATTCCCCGGATGAGAGAGAAGTATTAATAACATCAGTTAGTGAAGGCATTATTGGATCTAAGCACTCAAGCAGCAGTGATGTCGGAATCGGATCAAGTTCACATGACTTTGGGGCACTCTTCATCATGATTGTACGTACTAAATTCATAGAGACAGTTCCAAATGCTGCTAACGGTTGCCGCTGAAATTCTGTATCGCAACTGTATGGTGACGACGAGTCAATTGAAATTATGTTGTCAAGCTTATCTCTAATGGTTTGTACTTTGTCACGGAAGAAATTTGCAAACTGGTCCGGAAGGTCGACTGGCGAGAAGGTAGTTGGAAGTGGCGTACATTTGTTCCTTGACATTAGCTTGTTAGTAATCTCGAAGAGCTCTTGCAGCTGGAACTTTCAGTGATCTTACTACTGTAGTGGGCTGATTTCGCTGTATGGACTATGTTTGTAACATTCTTCTTAGCGGCTTCATAGATTTGCTTATGAATAGTGAGTCTGGTGAAAAGTTAAAGCCTCTCAGCCTTACGGCTGAAAGTAAGTAGAGGCAAAATCAGATATTAATTTTGTTTTTTGTTTTTTAAATCGTTGCTATAAAAATCTGTTTCAGAAGCTATTATCATTGTCCAAGAAACCAGATTTCCTGGAGTTAAAGTCACGGGCTTGAAGAAACCGTGAAGTGTCAGTCAGTATGACCACTATTACAAGCATAGTTTATGCATCAGCAATTACCTTGATTATCTACCGTCTATACTCGCGTATAATCCAATACCAATTGCAAACTGCATAGACCCAGATCTGCCGTTGCATAATGCGCCGGCAGATCTGGGTCTATGCAGTTTGTAAGGACTATTCAGTAGAACAAACAGCATAGACCCTGATCTGCGGGCGCATTATGCTACAGCAGATCAGGATCTATGTTGTTTGCATTTGGACCTATATTATACGCGAGTATAGACGGTACTAAAGCTAAGGTCCCACGTAAAATGCGTGTAGTCCACTGATCACATTCATATTCTCATTCAGATGTACAATACACTATTACCCGTTGAGGGTCGCCTATCGCAGTAAGGAATGTATAGTCATTATTATGGAAAGTGTACCATTGAATACACATATATATTCCTTCTTCCAATTGCACTGGTCAGAAAGGGTCTGGGCAGACTGGGATGTTTAGAGCATGGACTAAACCATGGTGTCATGAACTAAGCACAAACACTTAACCTAGATTAATAAAGCATACAATGTAGGTCACAGTGACCTTTCTTGGTTGCGTGGTGCATTACTAACAGAAATACATCCAATTATGAAATTTCATGATTTTAACATAAGCATCACCCAATAAATGAACTTTAAACACAACATGTAAGCAAAGTGAATGAAGCATAAAATATAGGTTACAAAGACCTTTTTTAAAATGAGTGTGTAGTATTTTTCATAATGCATTCCCTCACCAAGTTACATGATTCAAGGTAAGACAGTATGCAAATGGATGACCAAAACTACTGTGGTAATGAGCTAAACGCAAAAACTTAATAAAAGCCAGTAAAATATGAAATATACGTCACGATGAGCTTATGTTGTTCTGAGATGTGGTACTAACATCACTTTCACTAACCTAGCATGAACAGTGACTGAGAAATGAAAATCAACCACGACATTTAACCCAAAAGAGAGTATAAAATATCGGCCATAATGAACTACTTGTGCAATGAGAGTATAGTGTTCATCAAGAAGCATCTACTCATCAAATTTTATGATCATAGATAGGATAGAACAGTATGTACATATCATGCAAAAAGGATACGTGACCTTTTTTTGTTGTAAGGTGTGGCACTAAAAAAGAAGCATACTATCATTTATTTTGATGATTCTAGCGTGAACTGAGCTTGAGAAATAAATTAAAACACCAGATGTAACCAAAGTCAGTGAAGTGTGAAATATGGGCTACAGTGAGCTACTTTTATAATTAGGGTGTAGTACTCCTTAAGATGCATACCCTCACCAAGTTGTATGATTCCAGGTATAGCAGTATTTATTTAGTGTGCATATAATGTGGACTAGACCCAACTTTACCAAGAATTACAATTATGTACATGTATGTACCAAGTTAGCCCCCCAGGCCCCCTCCCCATGAGGTAGGAGCTATAAAACCCACTCTAAACTGTTGCCTTGAACCTACGTAGAAAGTTTGGTTGAGATTCAGTAAGGCTATACATACGTATATACTTTTATATGTGCGTACGCCAACGCTGGAGGTATTATAATAGCGAGCTATAAACAAATCATACAGTGATCAATATATTAGTTTTGCGTGTATCACTGAGTTTCTGTCAATTATGTGCAATCAAGAATTGACTCGAGCAATTATAACCTTTTCTCTGCACTAAAACAACCTTATTCGTATTATTGGTGTCATCCATAAAGGCTGCCTTAGATACCTTGATTTTATTGCTATTTCGTGTATCAGTGAATACGTCAAATTTACCCTGCCATGGTTATAACTTCAGAAGCATTTGGCTGCAGTAGTTTCAACGAAGTCGCTGCGCACAAAGCATAGTTTAGTTAATTCTCATATTTAAAGTTATGGTTACAGACTACAATTAGATTTGTCGTTGTTGTTTTGTAGACGAAATTAACATAACGATTGAAAATTACTGCATTAAGATCAGTAGATTAAATTAACATCTCGATAGAAAATTACAACTGCATTAAAATCAGTAGATTAAATTAACATCTCGATTGAAAATTACAACTGCATTAAGATCGGTAGATTAAATTAACATCTCGATTGAAAATTACAACTGCATTAAGATCAGTAGATTAAATTAACATCTCGATAGAAAATTACAACTGCATTAAGATCAGTAGATTAAATTAACATCTCGATAGAAAATTACAACTGCATTAAGATCAGTAGATTAAATTAACATCTCGATAGAAAATTACAACTGCATTAAGATCGGTAGATTAAATTAACATCTCGATTGAAAATTACAACTGCATTAAGATCAGTAGATTAAATTAACATCTCGATAGAAAATTACAACTGCATTAAGATCAGTAGATTAAATTAACATCTCGATAGAAAATTACAACTGCATTTAGATCAGTAGATTAAATTAACATCTCGATAGAAAATTACAACTGCATTAAGATCAGTCGATTAAATTAACATCTCGATAGAAAATTACAACTGGATTAGGATCGGTAGATTAAATTAACATCTCGATAGAAAATTACAACTGCATTAAGATCAGTAGATTAAATTAACATCTCGATAGAAAATTACAACTGCATTTAGATCAGTAGATTAAATTAACATCTCGATAGAAAATTACAACTGCATTAAGATCAGTAGATTAAATTAACATCTCGATAGAAAATTACAACTGCATTAAGATCAGTAGATTAAATTAACATCTCGATTGAAAATTACAACTGCATTAAGATCGGTAGATTAAATTAACATCTCGATAGAAAATTACAACTGCATTAAGATCGGTAGATTAAATTAACATCTCGATTGAAAATTACAACTGCATTAAGATTGGTAGATTAAATTAACATCTCGATAGAAAATTACAACTGCATTAAGATCAGTAGATTAAATTAACATCTCGATAGAAAATTACAACTGCATTAAGATCAGTAGATTAAACTAACATCTCGATAGAAAATTACAACTGCATTAAGATCAGTAGATTAAATTAACATCTCGATAGAAAATTACAACTGCATTAAGATCAGTAGATTAAATTAACATCTCGATAGAAAATTACAACTGCATTAAAATCAGTAGATTAAATTAACATCTCGATTGAAAATTACAACTGCATTAAGATCAGTAGATTAAATTAACATCTCGATTGAAAATTACAACTGCATTAAGATCAGTAGATTAAATTAACATCTCGATAGAAAATTACAACTGCATTAAGATCAGTAGATTAAATTAACATCTCGATAGAAAATTACAACTGCATTAAGATCAGTAGATTAAATTAACATCTCGATAGAAAATTACAACTGCATTAAGATCGGTAGATTAAATTAACATCTCGATAGAAAATTACAACTGCATTAAGATCAGTAGATTAAATTAACATCTCGATAGAAAATTACAACTGCATTAAGATCAGTAGATTAAATTAACATCTCGGTAGATTAAATTAACATCTCGATAGAAAATTACAACTGCATTAAGATCAGTAGATTAAATTAACATCTCGATAGAAAATTACAACTGCATTAAGATCGGTAGATTAAATTAACATCTCGATAGAAAATTACAACTGCATTAAGATCGGTAGATTAAATTAACATCTCGATAGAAAATTACAACTGCATTAAGATCAGTAGATTAAATTAACATAACGATAGAAAATTACAACTGCATTAAGATCGGTAGATTAAATTAACATCTCGATAGAAAATTACAACAGCATTAAGATCAGTAGATTAAATTAACATCTCGATAGAAAATTACAACTGCATTAAGATCAGTAGATTAAATTAACATCTCGATAGAAAATTACAAGGAAATGCAGTTTAAAAACAAAGACTGTAGTCGAAATGTAATATCGTGGTATTACAGCATGTGTGGATCGAATATTGTCTAATCCCTGGATTGAACAAGCTTAAAACATTCTACTCAGTTCTAAATCGGTACAAAGAACCAATATATATTATCGATTACCTAAACCAGCCAATAATTCTTTCTTGTAGAGAGGGCGATGTGGGTAATACATAGACCTCTAGACATTTAACTTTGCTTATGGCGGCTTCATTGATAGGAAAGTGATACCAATATAAATTGAATTACTGTGTGCCAGATATTTTGTCTCTCAGTAAAGACTATCATTTTTTCAAACCTTGAGAGGGTTTACGTAGAGTATTGAAATGTATCCGATTACATTTGGATGTCACTACGTCCTGTTGTTTGATAAATCATTGAGTGATCGAAAATAAGGTTCCATAAAACATAATTGAAGATGAATTTTAATACCAAAGGAAATCACAGTCCTTGGTAGTGGAAAATGTCTGGACGGGTATTCAGACAAGATAACGGACTTCTGAGATTACTGTGTATAACTGCTGTTCGATTCCTGTTAGATTTGGAGTTTTAGCAGTAAAGTATCAAATAAATGTTCCTATCAGAGGCTGATAAATTTACAGCCAAACTTTTCCTAGCAAAGAAGTTTATTTTTCCATATTGCGTCCAGGTGTCGAGACAGCAATACTAATGATTTAAAGATTGTTTAGAGTATTGCATATATTTAATCTACCATTTGTCCCATTGCTTATAAGGATGCTCACATTTTGGTTCGCTGAATAGTTCCTGAACTTACTTTATTTTCATCTTAACAAGCATTAACACATTTAATCAAAATTAGTGTAGGTTTTATCCAAATAAATCTCAACCATATTACCCTTGTGAATACCTTCTGATCAGCCACTTCAAAGAAAAGACCTATCAAACAAATGATGGCTGACTACGTCATCTAAAGACAGATAACGCAACCAGGAGTGGGTACAATTAGGCGTAAAATGTAAAGCCTGTCACTTCATGATAAGTACTGTACTGTTAGAGCAGCAGGAAATCGAGACCAGAATAATTACATTTTCATAACATGGGACGCAAATGATGATGGACAATAGGCTCGTCTTTCTTGGGAAAAAACGATAACAGTAGCGCACATAAACCATTTGTGACTGAGATTACCAACAGGCAAAGTACTGATACAAAATATTCTCTGTGAAATTTTTTGTCGATAAGTAAATACTGTTATTATATTCATTCCAACATGCAAAGGTCATCTGTATGACATGGAACATGTATGACAAAGTGAATGGAATTTTTTTAAATGGCTTTTTGTAAAATAATATCAGACTCACTTTTTTCATAAAAAAGCCTGTATTTACATATTTTAATAAAACTCTAGGCAATTTAAAGACTAATATCAAATTAAACATCAAATATAGTAAAAAGTCTATTTTTCGTGATCTCACGTTAGTCTTGAATAAAACTGACTACTTTGGAATTAGTTCGATTATAATTCAACAAGTTCATCCTCCATATTTTTTGTTGGGAATTGTGTCTTTTGGATTTATTTTTACATTCACAAAGCTTTGAAAAACGTGACTTGAGAAACCATCCACCCGGTAATGTTTAACGTTCTTCGGTATACAAAATAGTTAATTTTATTTAATTAATAGTCAAAGTTAATGCCTGATACTTTTTAGTAAAATTATCATTTTGTTTTCATCTTTAAAAGTTTCCTTAATTTCCATGTTGGCATTCGATAATATATCAGACGAAAACAAACGTGAAAAGAAATGTTTGCAGTCGCAAAAGTAGCATCATCAGATTATTACTGTATCAGTATAAACTCATTAACGTACATATTATTTTTCGTTGTTTTGGGCTTTTATTGTTTTTCAAAGTAAAAGATCCATTCGTTTAAACTTAAACTTGAGGTCACAGCTCTGAAGATACGATGTTCTAATTTCTTTGCACGTAAACCAGTTTGAAATTGGATTTATTAATTTCTCATTTGCAGTATGAAATTAACACAAATAGATGGTCCACGACCAAACGTGATTCCACGGTCATTTTGTAATCGTGACTGTTAACAAATTATATTTTCATAACTGAAATGGTAATGAAGGAAAATAACTAAACAATATAAGCTCCTTTCAGTGTCATAGCACCAACTGTCTAAATTCCGGTCCATATTCTTCGTTCTTTTGAATGGTCATGGACCTAATACACCGGTTTACAGTGTTGCGCTGTTCTTGCCATCCTGAGTTGCGAGCAAGCAAACACTACCATGCTTTACTTACCCCCAAGTTGACACTGCCTCGATTTTAAATATCATGATGAAAATAAAATGAAATGGAAATTAACTATTCAAACTAAGGCCGTTTGAATGTTATAGGGATGCGTAACATTCCGACGGTTCTTCTTTGTTCCTTGGAATTGTCCGGTACCCGTTGAACAAGTGTACAGTTTTACACTGCTTATGCCGGATGTCAGATGTAGTTGGGAGTAAAAAAAACTTATCGAAGTTGACACAGCCCAAATTGTGAAATACTAATATCATAGTTTCGAGCATGAGTATGTACGTATGTGTGTATGCATTATAGTTTATCGGCACGTTATCACAATAATAGCTATATGGTGCCATTTAAAAGTTAAATTCTGTAAATGTAAAACTGAATTGCACAAAAAACATCAGGAAGATAAACCATTCAAAATAAATGTAAACAAGAACAAAGAGATAAAATATAAAAGTTAAACATTTTAAAAGTTTGTAAAGTTTATATAAAATAAAACATAAAGCTAAAAAATACAAAATCCTTAAACTATGGGCTTAAAATTTGTTATATAAGCGGCATTCCGCAAAATGTCCAAGACTTTCTCTGGTGGTGCATCATTGTAATGTTCCTTAATTGAGTTCACATACAAAAAATACTGTCTTTCTAGGTGGATGTCGATACACTCGACAAGAATGTGTTCCACTGTTAGTCAGTACTAACAGCGTGTGCACTCTGGTCAAGGTTCACTGTTCAGTAGGTATGCATGAGTCAGGCATGTGTGTCTAATACACCTTCAGCATAAAACTACCTCATTTCTGCGATTTGTTCTATATAGGGATCTCACTCTCCAATAATGGTGATGGTATGAAGTTTGTTTTGTGTGGTTTCCATTCCGCGTGTTTTGTCAAGTATATAGAATATGTCGATTTATATAACATTTGAAGGTAGAATATGCAATCTTCCATTCGGAAACGGGCAGTTTGGGCTGCTTTATATGCCATTTCATTACCGTTACCCTCATCCCACCCCGTGGGCTCAGGGATGTAGAATAGGACCAATGCGGCCTTCTACATTTCGTAAGAGGCGAATGAGTGGATGCGACCCTTTTTGCCGCGGGTTGTGTCCCGTGTCGTTGGAGGAGAGGATCCTGGTACATAAGGTAACGAAAAGGCCGATGGTTGCCACACTGATGCAACACATTACTTTGTCCTAAACTTTAGCTAGATGGGTGCTCAAAAGAGCCTGGTTTAATCAATCGGATTGTCACGCCAAATTTCATGGGCTATGTTTAAGACATTAGTTTCACCGATCTCAATACTTTTTCAATGTCACCACTGTGATGAAAGCAACGTACTGTTGTTCCTGGCACCTTACAAAAGATATATCCTCTTGGAAGGTAATATGGATAAATTGGGTACAGTTTTTTGTTTGCTTGGGTATATCATCCTCTGTAGCGTTAGCATAAGAAACGCACTAAATGAGAGTAAATCTCTGTCCCAATGATGGGCTTCGGGGTTGGTGGGGTGTACAGGTGACAAAATAGTAGTTGTTCCATTATGGGAAAACACACCAAAACCCTAGCCAATAGAGTGAGACCTGGTCTCAAAATGACCAGGAATAATTCAACCAGTGTTCCGGAAGAGAAAATTGTTCAGAGTCAAGAAAATTGGCAAGGATTTCTAATCATTAAATCCGATGATGAGAATCATAAGTTAACCAAGCTCTCGCCTTTTGCGATAACCAAAGCACTGCAAGACATGGCTGGAGAACAAAATATTACTTATGTAGTGAAGCTCATTCCGATAATCTGCTTCGCCCAAAGCAATTTATGGAGATCCCCATTAAGGTATTTTCACACTAATCTCTCAACTCTTCAAAAGGTGTTGCAAGATCTAGAGATTTGGATGGGACAGGAAGGTCACGATGGATCGACTTGTACTGAGAATTTTTTTTGTGCAAATTGAAATGAAGACTATTTCTTGTACGCTAGAGATTGTTTAAGTGGAAATACGAGGAGAAACAAGAGAAAGACATGAGTTTCCCTGTGCCCAGGATTTTTTTTAAGTCAGACAGATATTACATGGCCAGAAGGCGAAACCAAGTTTAAAGTCTTGACGCACCCGAATCCATGCGAGCAGGCACGCAAACAGAGAGGAAAGCAGATAACACACACACAAAATGTGACAGTACTGTAAATAAGAACCCAACTGCTACAAACGAAATTAAGTTAAATCCAGCCCACGAAAAGAGTAGCATACCGATGGTTCCAGTGGTCATGTAAACAACGTGGCTCTTAAGATAACCAGTTCTACTACCGAGAAATCGGTTACGTCTGGTCCACCAAAACAGCAGCAAACCCCTGGAATCAGTCAAAATGCATTCTCTAAAAAACATAAAGAGCGAATGAAAGAATCTTTTAGACTCTTGAAGGATCTGACGATGCTATCAAGCTCTTTTATAAGTTTGAAAGTCTAGAGAGTATGGACACCGGAGAGCTTCCTGATACAACACCAGGGAAGTCCCGTACTTCCAACACTTCCATAATTGTCTAACAACATAATATAATGGAATTGGCGAAGTTTAAAGGCAACTATGGATGAAATTAGTCTTCTACTTAAAGAGCATGAGCCAATAGATGTCTGCCTTAAGGAAACCTTTTTAATAGAAAATGATCGAGTTCATCTTAAAACCTGCACAATCTACAAAAACTTTTCAAGAAATACTGACAAGGCCGCTGGAGGTGTGTGCATCATCATAAATAACAAAACTCATCACAGACAAATTAAACTCAATACTACTATACATGTTATAGCCGTTCGTGTGTTCATACACAAAACTCTAACAAATTGTTCAATATACTTTCCTCAAGCAGCCTGATCTTGACCATCTTACTGAACAGTTACCAACACCTTTTGTTTTACTTGGCAATTTTAACGACCTCCATACACTTTTCGGCTGTAAAGATATCAACGAGAGAGGGAACAAAATAGAAGACCGTTTTAAAACACAATCTTTGCATTTTTAAATGATAAATCTTATACCTACCTGCATCCTGCCAAAAGATCCTACTCGTCCTTAGATTTGACTATCTGCAATCCATCTCTTTTATCTGCAGTCTCTTGACATTTTGGTGACAACCTCTGTGATAGTGACCACTTTCCAGTATACTTAAGAAGTGATGCTCCCAAACTTCAAATAATAGGGCAAAGAAGACAACTGAACAAGGCAGATTGGGAAACGTTGAATCCCAGTGCGAATCAAATTGCATCAGTTTGACAATTTAGTGGATCCAATATCTCTACTTACAAAGACACTCCAAGTTGTTGGTGGGGATACAATAACAGCAAATTCGGTGATTCCTAACGTGTCAACAAATCGTGGTTCGATGATGCACGCAAAACCGCCTTCAGGGAACAGAAAAAGGCCCTGAAACATTTCAGTGCAATCCAATAAGTAAAAATCTGATTAAATGCTGTATATATCGAGCTAAAGCTCGTCGTACCATCAGAGAGAGCAAGAGGAAATCATTGAGATCCTAGGTCTCAAGGTTGTACTCCCGCTTCTCTATTAAATCAGTATGGAATATGGTACGAACAATCATTGGCAAACATAAAAGCAGCTGTATTAAATCTGATAAAATGGTCACGACCGTATTAGAACTCCCAAATACATTGGCGGAAACATTTTCGAAAAACTCCCCACAAGAGAATTATCCTAAAAACGTCCTCTGTATCAAAAATCAGATTACAATAAGCCGTTTACTGTCGGAGAACTACAGGACTCTCTTGATGGAACGAATGACACTTCAACAGGACCAGATAGTATCAACTATCAATTTCTTTAAAAACTTACATGATACAGTGCTCATTATACTGTTGAATTCTTTTCGATAAAACTTGGGAAATGGGAAACTGGCGATTTTCCCTAGTCTATGCGAGAAACAACAGCGATATCAGTACCTAAACATGGAAAGGACCAAACCGACCCTTCCAAATATAGTCCCACATTACAAACAAGCTGTATTTGCAAAATCCTGGAACGGATATTAAATGATATACTCCTCAGGTATCTCGAGTCCAACATCAGACATTCAGTGTGGACTCAGACGCCAGAGAAGCACATTAGAACATCTTTTGAGATCTGAGCATTTGTTACAGGAGCTTTCATAAAGAAAGAACATTTAGTTCCCATCTTTTTAGATTTAGAGGAAGCTTACGACACCACATGGAAATACGGCATAATAAATGACATATTCAACCCCGGTCTAAGCGGACGACAAACTAACTTTATCTCAATTTCTTGAATAATACACATTTTCGAGTTAATTAGGCACCACTCTTTCTGAAACCTATCCTCAGGGTATGGGTGTACTTCAGGGCTGCATATTATCAGTTACCTTATTCAAGATTAAAATTAAGAGGACAGTGAAATGCCTTAACTCCAGGAAAGACCGCTTATTGTATGTCGATGACTATTTGATCTCCTGGAGATCAAAGATTATGCTTATTATTGAATGTCAACGACAGATAAGGTAAAATAGAGTTCAGAAATGGCCAGAAGAATTGGGTTTGAAATCTAAAACTGTTTGTCTGCAATTCTGCCAATTGCATCAAATTCACGATGACCCAAATATCTATCTTGACATTTGCCTTTTTCCTGTTGTGGAGCGGGACCAAATGTTTAGGTAATATTTTTGACCGTAAGCCATCTTTCATTCCACATATTAGATACCTCAGGGACAAATGTCAAAAAGCACTGGATTTAATAAAGTTCGTGGAAAAACAGGCTGCGGAATAGATCAGAATGTTTTGCCTTGGTTTTACAGGTCATTAGTAAGATATAAACTTAACTAGTATGTACGGAGCAGCTTGTACATTTTACCTGCAGATGCTTCATCCAGTACCCAATCAGTGTCTTATACTTTTTCTTGGTGCATTTTTTTGCTACTCTGAAATTTCTATCTTCCAAAAAAACTAAGATGTAAAGTTAGTTAGGCGGCTCCTTAGACCTAGGTTGAATAGATCATTTATTGTGCCGTATTTCCGTGTGATGTCAGAAACTATCTGGAAGACGAAAAAGATGGCAACTATATGTTCTTTCTTTATGAAAGCTTCTCTAATAAATGCTTCAAGTATGAAAGGATGCAATATTGTACTTCTCTGGTGTCGTCTGAATCTACAAAACAAACGCTTGATAGTAGTTTGTTGGACTCGAGTTACCAAAGGAGTCCATCATTTATTATTAGTTCCATGGTTTTGCAAATACAGATTGTTAGTAACAAGGGACGATAAGTTGGAAGAGTGGGTATGGTCCTTTCCAAGTTTAGGTACTGGTATCACAGTTGTTTCTCACCAATACGGCGGAATATTTTATAACTCCATGACATCTCTCTATCTTCAATTGAGGAATAATATTTTATGTTCATTTTTAACTTCAAAGCAAAATAAGCCGTTTAAGTGATCTTTTCTAAACCCATACAGACGGCAAGCACTGTGGATGCACTCTTCTGTCACTACCTCAGGATGAACTCCGATCCAGTTTTACTGAGCTTTGATTTGTGAAATCATAAGGTCCTGTCAGTGGTAGAGTACTCACTATGCACGTTCCCGGTTTTGTGTTCGATATCTGATGTAGTAAATGTAAAGAGACTTTAGTTTCCTCAAACAATTCAAGTTATGCTGCCCCAAAACACATTACAATATATGATCAAGAGAATACTGAGAGTAATCAATAGCGAATACGTGTATAAGTTACTTTCCTCATATAATTGAAGTTCCTCGGCCCCAGAAATACTAAACATTACAATCTACGCCCTAGAGAATATTGAGATTAATCAGTAGAAGGTATGAACTGCACATTATGTGAAATAAACCGCAATGAATAAGGCCTTATTATTTCTTAAAGTCTCATTAATTCACAGAGCCTACCTCGTGCAACCAATTTATCTTCCTTTAAGCTGATATTTTGTTCCAATTGGTATTGACATTTTATTACTCAGACTGACGCTAAATATTTCATTGTTTCTGCATCACAGTGATGGAGAACAGATCTCGAAGACTGCAAACATCGTGGAAACTAATCTTCCACCTCTGGTCTTTCTTTACGTATCCAACGATTCCATAATTTGTATAGAACAAAACTCATTACTAGAGCAATGAATCATTATTCTGCGTGATTTTCCATCAATATTGGCTGTTCAAATCTTCTTTTCACAAATTTGTTTTGAATATTAATAGTGAATAAAGTACAACGGGGTGTAATATACACGATGCTAATTTTACACTTCGAAAAGAGGCATAAGACTTTAAGGCCTATGATCTGGACGTGAAGATTTTAAACTAATGGGAAAGTCAATTTAAACCGACAACAATTCAACACGTCACATGTAATTACTTCGCTGATAATAAAATGTGGCTATACAAAAAATTCAAAATTTTCTCGACTCACAAACGCGATTCATAATTCTATAGATTCAAATACATTTGTGGGAAGAAAAATATTACTGTTGAATTCTAATAGTACTAAGCAGGCAGTAGAATTATCTAAAAAAAATGAAAGAAAAAGTTCTTTTATAATTTTCTTTGATTAAACTCGCAATAATACTTGCAGTTTTCCACTGAAGTCAGGAGAGTATTATGATAAAATGTTTATACAACGTTGAATTCGTGAAATAAATCTCAGAAAGATGAGGGATTTTCTACAATCTTTATTAGCATTTTTCCTACTCTATGAAATATTAAAGCAGGAATGGCGTAGTTACGGCCCTTGTTCTGTTTGGCAAAAAAAAATTCATAACAACAAAAATGTCTCTTATTGTGTGTTGGCTACGATTGTTACTCTTCCAAACCTAATTAAAATAGCTTTAAAACTATACTGGGTTAAAGTCGTACGGAAGAAAATTCCGAAGTATCGAACAGGGTACAAGTGACACTGGTCTAAATTATTGTAATATCCCAAATCTCCGGTAAAGTAAGATTGCACCGTGCTCAATGCTGCACGGTGGTTTCCAATTGCTTGAGAAATAAACAGCCTGATTGTACTGACAGTTTTGGGAAATGTGAAAATCTTCAATTATAATCACCTATCCAAACGGAAAAAGCACAAGCCAGTTTAATTGTTTCAAATAGTTCAGTGTATAAAAATGTCGGATGCATTTCTATGTAGTTTGTGCGCTGCCATAAAGTCTTCTCTGTTCTAGAGGAAGTAATTTTTCTACTTCGACGCCCTTGAGCTGGTTCTTTCCATTTCAAAAGTTAGCAACTTGCGCTGAACGCCAGTAGACGGTACAGTTTCCACAATAGATGGTACACTTACTGCCGTGTATGTTCCGTCCTTCTGTCGACATTGGACGAAACTCTATATAATAATACCAGGCATGTGTGCACTTTTTAATATCAATATATATATATATATATATATATATATATATATATATATATATATATATATATATATATATATATTAAAAGCATTATTATATCATAAATTATAAAAGCAGTGGCAACGAAATATTACCAATAAATGATAATGAATTGAAAATATCAAGTCTTATGATATTGTATTTTGGACAATGAAGAAAAAATGTTCACAGTTTTGGACATGTCCACATTTGCAATTACAATTTGTACTTTATACCATTCCGCACTAAAACTACTACATCTTTTTCGGCGTTCTTCTATCTACAGTATTGACAAATCTTTCAAGAGCTAGAATGTTTGGGACGGTTGTTGATTTAATTGTATTCTGGTGACTTCTTGAAGGAAGAATCAGAAGAAGATGATCGGATGGACTCCGCCAAATTATTCCACATTTTAACTGTAGAACCCATAAAATGAATAATCTTTACATTTGTAAGCCTTCGACCCAAATTATACCGTGTTGACTTTAGACTGGTCTGGGAAATTTACCATTGGTAATTTTGTCCAAGGTACAAAGTTTTTCCTTTTTCCGTCTAGCATTTATATGTTTCTAATCAGTTTCTTCATAGGAGATCATCTGTAGTGAACATTGGAAGACCAGTCACACGACTATCGTTGCATCTAATTCCAGTTTTTCTAATTTATCTGTTTTTAGTAAGGTAACCCATTCCAAACTACACCTGTGTATTCTAACAGTGGTCGTATACATTTTAAGTACAGAAGTGACAGTATTTATACTTAGAGTAACTTCAAGTTTTCTTATATCAGAAAACCAAAATAAAACTGATTTCACCAAATGGTTCATATGGAACTCCGCTTGCCATCACTCAAAACATATAGATCTAAGTGCCTGTGAGTGGGTACAAACTGCAAACTTGTATCATTGCTGTGAGTCGATACAAACTGCAAACTTGTATCATTGAATATTAAATCTGGATAACAATTTAAACTTTGTTTGTATTGAACATTACTTCTGTTTTCTGTTTGAATTTCGTCAACCACTGCATTGACCATTGGTGCAATTTTTGTAAATTTTGATTCAAAACTACTTCAATTTCATCAGAGCATGGAGTTGTATATTGCAAAGATAAATCATTGGCAAATAATCTTGTTCAATTTTATCATATTATCGGCTATGTCGTTTACATAGGGCAAGAAAAAAAAAGAGGTCACTCTCTTTATTGAAAGAGAGCCATGAATCAACACGTTTTGAGATCAGCCTGAATTATAGTATTTGAACCAATCCAACAAATCACCATTTATACCCTATTGATTGAGTTTAATAAAATACATCTATGCCATAAGCTGTTGAATGCTTACGGTCATTCACAAAATACAAAAAGCATATATATAGCACGAATTATCTTGTACTTGAAATATTTCGCAGTAAATTTCGATAAATTGGTAAACCGTTTAATGAGCAGTTAAAAAAAAGGATTTATATTTATAAAAGACATTATTCCTTTGAAGAATATTATGTATGTGTATACATACTAATATATCAAAACCAAAAATTCCTCTGCAGCTAAGAAGGGACACAGGGCGATACTTACTCGTTGTGTTGATCTTCTTTCTTTTCAAATAATGAAAGAACGTGCTCGTTTCCATAGTGATAGAAAAGATATTTTGTTATATCGCCATTCTCCATAACAACAAAAAGGGTTTTACTTTGTTTATGATACGCCTTTCAAAAATCTTCCTTCTGGACCAACATTTTATGGTTATTTTTTTTATGGTGCATATAAATATGAAGTATATTCATTTTGCCCTGGGATGAGAATAGGAGTTAGATTTTCAAGACTTCTGGGTGTACATTTGGGGAGATCAACTCTATTATCTAAGGTTGAAATCAAAACAAGTTATCGTTGAGTAGACTTGGTCTTTCACAATCATTATAGACAAGTGTCTTTAAACCACATACATTCAAAATTCACAATGGTGAAAATTATTCAAATGATTATTTTCTTTGGACAATGATTTTTTAATCTTTCAACGTGTTTTTATTAGTACTCATAATTTCAAATAATATTAAATCAAAGCCCCAGGTGACCAAGTGGTCTAAGGCGCTCACCTTTACAGATGACTCACATTTCACGTCTGTCCGCGTGGGTTCAAGTCTTGGCTCGACCAACGTGGGTATGTGAGAAAGTTTGCCGGTAGCTCCCGTCGGTGGGTGGTTCTTCCCGGGTTTATTCCCGGGTTCTTCCTCCACCAAATATACTGGCCGTCACGTATAGCCTATCACGTGCTGGAAAATGGCGTTAAACCCATAAAAACGAAAAACAATGTTTGGAAGAAAACAATTTAGCACATTCCATTGACCCTATTCCTACCTGTCATATTTGTTCCAATCAGCCAGTCCGTTTATGGAGCTTTCCTCGGTCGATCCATGAGTCTGGAAGTACGGTGTACAAAGGTTTAGTACTCAGTAGAACTATTACCAAAGATGATGGCAGACATTGGATCATATATTTACTTAACAGAACCATAAGCTGTTCAACGGCAATATCAAGAAGCGGAATAGAGTGACCCCTCTGTATGTGCCAACAGATTCAACAAATTTGCAAATAATGCTGTTACCCGGTTATTTTGAGCAAATAATTAGTGACCTGGAAATATGATTCATGCATGCATGCACACTAATTCATTCACTTGATTAGAAAATATTGTTAAACAGATCTTTGATCATTGAGAGATTATATAACACAATTATATTGCTTTCTTGAGTTCCAGCCCTTTCCTATTATTTATGATTACAAAAGTTCTCAATTTATCTGTTAAAGAAAATGACAGAAAGGGTAAAAAAACACGAAAAACGACACGACTCATGGATGTTAGCCACTCAACCCAAGTTACTTGACTCCAATACATAACGGTGTAACTCAATCTTGAAAATGGCTTCGGTGATGAAAAATGCTAGGAATCAACAAATGACATTTGGAAGGAGCTCAATATTCTCCCTCTGGCGATAAAATGAAGGCTACCAATCTTAAACACAGAACCAGTTGACTTACCGGAAGAACATATGATTCTGAAATATGGTCACTGTACATTACAGTATTATTCTTGCATTATATTTTGTCTTAACATATATGTCTTAACATATGACAATAGAGATATGTCTCATCTAGTATAAAGAGTTTACAGGGCCTTTACTCTTTTACTAATCTCTTAATTTGCTTTGTGAAAGTTTTACTATCCACAAACACTACTACCTAGAGTTCTTTTTTTTCTAGAGCTCCAAGCGTAAAATGTCCAATTCAAATCCTGAAAATGTTACTTTTTTTTATCAGTTTTATCTCGGAATTCCGCCAACACTGATTGGAATGAAAATACAAATATAATCATGATAGTATTTATTTCTAAAGAAATTTAGTTTCTATAAATCAGTTGGAAAATCACAGTCAGATCCTGAAGTGGCTCTCAAGAGCTAATCTCAACAGAGTTTTATGTAATAAAGTTCTTGCTTTTTGGGTTTAACGTTAGAATAGGTAATCTTAGATTGGGTAGAGACAAAGATTTAGGCAAATTTACATATACAAATCCAAAGGACAGAAGTGTAAATCTTTATGCTTTCTTAAGAAAAAGATACACCAGATGAAGTATTTGATTTATATATTCATGACATTATGGAATATTCTGATTGTTCTCTAACTGGCACAACGCTTAAATTTTTTAATTAAAATAATAAGTGAACAGTGAGGCTATATTCAGGAAAGTACATCTAATTGGGACCAGAAACATGCCGTTGGTTTTTTAGAAAAACTTAAGGAAAAGTAAAAACAGTTTGTACAGTTTTCTATTATATCTTATTGATGATATTGAAAGTATTGATGTTGCAGTTTCCTGTGTTACTTCTGCACGGAATGAAAAAGTGGTTTTTTGTTTTTTCAAGAAATAATAGCTATAATAACTAGTAATGCTTATTGTACCGATTATGTACAAAAAAGAAACCAACCATCGTTTTCACACGACTCGGATGTTAACAAATCCAAAATATCTAGACCAAACAAACAGTTGTCGAAACTCTATGAGGGAGACATATCTAAAACTTTTGTTTGATTTGAAAGATCAATATACACCTAGCATAAAAAAGCAAAATTGGAATACAAAATCAAATGTCTAGAAGCTTATATAAAAAGAATGATTCTACAAAAGTTTGGAAACCGTTCAATAAACAAACAAAAAATGTTTTGGGAAGTACAATTTCATTACTAAATTGTTGCGGTCATTTTAAACATGTACTCTCGATGCATATAAATGTAAATGATATAAAAGTTGAATCTTGTGTTGATAATTTTGGACCATTGTCATGATGTGAATATTGAGGCTATATTCACAGAATTGAAACATTGTCGTGATGTGAATATTGAGGCTATATTCACTGAATTGAAACACTGTCATGATGTGAATATTGAGGCTATATTCACTGAATTGAAACATTGTCATGATGTGAATGTTGAGGCTATATTCACAGAATTGAAACATTGGCATGATGTGAATGTAGAGGCTATATTCACTGAATTGAAACATTGTCATGATGTGAATATTAAGGCTATATTCACTGAATTGAAACATTGTCATGATGTGAATATTGAGGCTATATTCACTGAATTGAAACATTGTCATGATGTGAATATTGAGGCCATATTCACAGAATTGAAACACTGTCATGATGTGAATATTGAGGCCATATTCACAGAATTGAAACACTGTCATGATGTGAATGCTGATGATATATTCACAGAACTGAACCACTGTCATGATGTGAATGTTGATGCTATATTCGCTGAATTGAAACACTGTAATGATGTGAATGTTGAGGCTATATTTACTGAATTTAAACACTGTCATGATGTGAATGTTGAGGCTATATTCATTGAATTGAAACACTGGCATGATGTGAGTATTGAGGCTATATTCACTGAATTGAAACATTGTCATGATGTGAATGTTGATGCTATATTCGCTGAATTGAAACACTGTAATGATATGAATGTTGAGGCTATATTCACTGAATTTAAACATTGTCATGATGTGAATGTTGAGGCTATATTTAGTGAATTTTAACAATGTCATGATGTGAATGTGGAGGCTATATTCAGTGAAATGAAACACTGTCATGATGTGAATGTTGAGGCTATATGCACTGAATTGGAACATTGTCATGATGTGAATGTTGAGGATATATTCACTGAACTGGAACACTGTCATGATGTAAATATTAACGCTATATTCAGTGAAATGAAACACTGTCATGATGTGAATGTTGAGGCTATATTCAGTAAAATGAAACACTGTCATGATGTGAATATTGAAGCTATATGCACTGAATTGAAACACTGTTATGATGTGAATGTTGAAGCTATATGCACTGAATTGAAACAATGTTATGATGTGAATGTTGAGGATATATGCACAGAATTGAAACACTGTTATGATGTGAATGTTGAGGCTATGTTCACTGAACTGGAACACTGTCATGATGTAAATGTTAAGGCTATATTCAGTAAAATGAAACACTGTCATGATGTGAATGTCGAGACTATATTCAGTGAAATGAAACACTGTCATGATGTGAATGTCGAGGCTATATTAAGTGAACTGGAACACCGTCATGATGTGAATGTTGAGGCTATATTCAGTGAATTGAAACACTGTCATGATGTGAATGTTGGGGCTATATTAAGTGAAATGGACTCACTTATTGCCGAACATGATATACTAACAGCCCCTATTTTTTAAAAAAGAAACAAACAACACGCAATGATTTATTTTTAAATGAATACTTCATACATGGGAAATAAATACTTGCATCCTTTAGTACAAAAATGTTTAATATAATTTTTTAATTTGATTCTTTCTAACAAGTTGGAGTGAGACAGCATAAAACTAAATCAGGAAATATTGATTCAACCAAACATTTCAGGGGAATCCGTACTTTTTTCCCCAGACGTCATCACTGGCATTCAACCAATCAAAATCAGCTATCTGATCTAACCGAATATGCGATTGGTTCCGTTAGTATGCATTCAACCAATCAAAATCAGCTATCTGATTTAACCGATTATGCGATTGGTTCCGTTTGTATGCGTTTAGGCCTTGACTTTGATAGTGTCCAAAATCGTTCCTTCCAATTTTGTATTAGAACTAAATATTTATAGCTAATAACTTTATTCCCAGGATTTTCCAAGATTATTTTTTCTGTGATGGCACAATTTGATAATTTGAAGGTCTGAGTAAACAGGAAACGGGAGTCTAGCCTGGTATAGTCCATCTGTCAAAGGTATTTATCAGCCTTTTTCATCACTGGTCATGTAACAAAGGATACAATTTCTGACACTCAGTGTGGTTTCAAAAAGGCTGTAGGAAATACATATGCTAATGTTATTTTCTATAGCCTTGTAAATAAGTTGGTATGTATGCCTTATTCCTGGATTTAGAAACAAAAAATCGATAATGTGTATAGAGATGAACTCTGCTTTAAGATTTTAAAACAGAGCATTTTTTTGCAAATTGGTCACTGTTGCATGGTCTTTGTGTATATGTATAAATTTATAATGAGGTTAAGTCTTGTATTTTACATACTGATTGTTATATATATATATATATATATATATATATATATATACATACATACATACATACATACATACATACATACATACATACATACATACATACATACATACATCCTTTGGATGCTAGGCAAGCTGGAGTACTGTCACATATATTCATTTCTTTGTTTTATAAAGATATTAAGATGTCAGTTGTGGGAATCGAAGATCCTGGAGTAACTTTTTTACCATATATATCTTTTTCTTATTGTTGCCCAAATTATATGGTTTTATTCTCAAAAACTGTTAAGAGATTGTAACTTCTAATTGAATCACTTGAATAGCACTGTATGAAATGAAGACTTAGAGTAAATATATATACATTATAAAAAAATTTAAATATTTTAGAGGGGGGACTATTTTGTATTCTTATAAATGATGCATGTTATATGATGGAAAAGTAGTCAAAATTGTTGGAAGCTTGAGTTATTTTCATATTGTTCTTTTCCAGTAATCGTAAGTTGTAAAAGGGTCAAACAGACTTCAGGAAATAGAAGAATGAAACCAAGAGAATCTATGACGTATTCGATACATATACTATTTCTTTCCTTTCATGCGCCTCTGAACTTTTGAAATTTGTATAGTGTTAATGATATTGTCTGGATACATTTCAAGTTTATGAAATATGTTTTGATTGCAAAAATGTCCACATTAAATCCTATCTATTAAAAACGCAGTTGTTTCTCCATACAGCGAAGCGACTTGTAAATATTGTAAAACAATATTGTTAAAATAAGGAGTAGTGAGAATGTAACAATAACTACATGTATATCAACAGTCACAAAACAATAACTATATGTATATCAACAGTCACAAAACAATAACTATATGTATATCAACAGTCACAAAACAATAACTATATGTATATCAACAGTCACAAAACAATAACTATATGTATATCAACAGTCACAAAACAATAACTATATATATATATATATATATATATATATATATATATATATATATCAACAGTCACAAAACAATAACTACATGTATATCAACAGTCACAAAACAATAACAACGTGTATATCAACAGTCACAAAACAATAACTACATGTACATCAACAGTCACAAAACAAAATATCTAATTGTCTATCATTGTTGAAATATTGTTTGAATATGTTAACATCTTTATTCATGTTTTAATATCTATCTATCTATCTCTCTCTCTTCTCTCTCTCTCTCACTATATATATATATATATATATATATATATATATATATATATATATATATATATATATATATATATAAAGATTGCAAACATCTACTGAATCATGGTACTTCCATACATCTGAAAAACCATACATATCCAAACAGTGTTTTAACAATATGAGGGAACAAGAAAGAACTTAAAAGAGAGAAAAATATACATAAATATTTACATTTTGGCACAGAGAAGCTAAAATATCCAGGATAATTAAAAGGTAAAAACCAAAAGAACTATCTAAATCTTAGGAAAGGGACCTATTATGTATATATAAGGTAAACAAGTTAGGATGCATGCAAGAAACACGATAGCGCTGTACTGCTTAGTGTGACTTAATTATCTAGGTCATCACAAGGAGTTCGGTCACATATGGCGCCACCTATGGGAGTGCATTTTTGGGGCATTTTGTCTTTAAATCACAGATATAATTTCGGCTATTTGGAAAAAAGAATATGTATGTGGTTACTGCACAAAAGAAGGTGCCGGAAAGAAATAATAATAATAATAATAATAATAATAAATACTAATAAATTGATGCCACTAGAGAAGAGTGAAGATGAACAGTGATGTTGAATGGAAATTGGTTTAGCTTTAATACAAAGAGCAGAAGTTTGGAACACATACAAATTTTCTAACAGTATATGGCTAGTTATTTTCACTGCTTATAATATATTTTTATATGGAAGCTGACCAATGAATTTTCACACAGTCGTATGTACCAGAAGAAATTAGAAGGTCACACTTCTATTTTGCACTTTATTTCTCTCTAAGAAGAAGGCATTAACTATCAGGGGTCACTAAATCAGTGCACTAGAATGTTTATCGCCATTATGAAATTTGATTAGTATATAGGTTTGTTTTACCATTAAAGAAATGAATATAATGTTGGACTCAGCCAATGTCTTTCCACACTCCTTTTGTAATAAACTGTGCATAATTACAACATCGAACCCGATGACTTCAAATATTTTGCACTGTAGCTGTATTATTTGTAAAAATAACATTGAGCATATCATGGCGAATAACAGTCATTTCAAGAGATGGTTCGTGTGTGTCAGGGATTGAACAAGACAACGAACAGTGCAAAAATGTAGGTTTTTTTTAGGTACAACTAATTTTAATTATGTAATATTTACCCGTCGCTATTGCGTAGCTTACTCATTTTCGTGACGAAAACCCTCGTCCGATTGATGTGAATACATCCTTTCATAGATTGGAGAATTGTCATTAGGACACAGTACACTCCTGTACCTCGCATGCCCATGCGCAGAAAAGTCATTCTTTTTCATAGACGACGATTACGCTAGGACATTAAAGCGGGGTGGGAGGAGGGCATTCGGCAATAGCGACTGGTAAGTATTACATAATTAAAATTAGTGTTACCCCCCTCAAAAAAAAAAATTCAATTGGATAGCAGTAATACATAACCCGTCAGTTATGTGGTTTAGTTGATGTGTTAAAACTGACACACAAAAAAACAGACAGAAAAAATGGAATGTACTCACCAGTTGAGAAAGATCCACTTTACTGAATGTAGGTATTCTATGGGCCACATGTTTTGCCGCTACTATGGGTCTCAGAGAAATAAATGCCTGTGCTCTGTTACTTTGAAAAGCGGAGGTACAAGGAGGAGAAGGAAGTACTGTATGTGATCGCCAAATTACTGCCTTCATGATGTCTTGCAAAGAAGAATGCTTAAGTAGGCCATGAGGCAGCGACGGTTCGAACTTCACGGGCCTTTAGTTCATAAAAGAAATGTCTCTATCGGTAAGGGTCCTCTGATAAGCTCTTTGATGGCAGTGACAATCCACTGTCAAATGGTGGAAGCTGAAATATCAACGCAGTCCTGAAGAGGAAAAAAGGACGTTTTCGACCCTTCTTTTTCCCATTGGAGGCATTAAGATAGAAACGGAGTGTTCTAACAGGGCATAAAACCTATCATGGTTATTCCAAGCACAGATTCGACTGAGACTGGGGATCTCTATAGGTAGCGGAGCTACCGAAGGAAATTGATTTGTCTAAAAATCCCGGTTGGCAAAGAAGAGAAACGGATTTGTAACTGTCTTTAAACCGGAGACAGCCAGTTTCGATAGGCAAGGCACGAAGCTCGTTCCGTCTTCTCGCAGACGCCACGGCGAGTGAAAACACAGTCTTGAGTGTAAGGTTTTGGAAGGAAAACTCACTCAATGGTTCATAAGAGGTTTTCGTTAAAGACCACAAAACAAATTCCATTGGGGCGTAAGATAACGAAGATGGGTCTCTGCAGCTCAAAATACATAACGTTCGGCAAAGTGCGAAACCGAACAAATTGCCGTGCCCTTAGAGAATTTAAGTGTGTTGGAAATGGCAGCTCTATAACCCTTGAGTGACAACTTGGATCAACATGTTTCCTACTGCACCAATCACAAAAGATTATTCACCTGGCATCATAGACCTTAGACGTAGAATCTCTCCTGACCTGAATGATGCAACTTGCAAACCCGCCCGAAACACTTGTCCTGGCGGATAGATCGCTTGAGATGAGCCAAGTGTGAAGGTGGAGAATGTGAGAGTTGTGAGAAAGATAAGAGCAGTGGAAGTTCTGACTTTGTTGAACTTGTGGTAGGAGACGGAACGGTGGGAATGCGTACGCGAAAAGACGATCCTGCCAGAAGTTTAACGCGTCCACTGCCCATGCTCACTGGTCCAGGACTGGAGTTCGTAAAAGGGAACTCTGTTGTTGAGCCTGGACGTAACAAGTCCACCAGAGGCTTTCCCCCTCAGTATAAAAATGGACTCTGTTACGGAGCGGTGTAGAGACCATTGACTCTACTGGACAGACTGTCCGCTGATGCATTCTTCTTTTGCCCGGAATGTGGTGAACTTGAAATGTTTTCCGAGGTTGTCCAGTGAAAGCGGTTTTAGACCTCTATGCACAAGAAACGGGACATGTGTGCATCCTTGACGTCGGAGATACGCTGCGACGGACGTGTTGTAGAAGAACATAACACATGGACCCTTTACCCTATCTATGCACCTTTGCAAATCTAAAAATACAGTCTTTATATCTAGATTGTTGATGCTGAGGGACAATTCGTCCAGACTCCAGTGACCCTGGAGGATAGACCCTCTGGTTCTAAATGAGCACCCCAAACGAAATCTGATGCGTCAGCAAACAGATTGGAGTGGAGGTCTGTTGGATGCTTGGGATCCCAATCAGGAACCTGTCCCGATTCATCCACCAACACAGCTAGTGATGAAAATCTGGTCCTAACAGAATTAGAGCTGAGAGTAAATCTTTGTGTGGCTTCCCCTTGCCAGAAGGAGAAACTGTAGAGTCCGCATATGGAGACATCCTAAGGGAACCAGTTTTGTAGCGGCGTTCAAGGTTCCTAGTAGTGAGAGGTAAAGACGAGCATACAACGATGTATGGGCTCGTAGTGCCTCTAGAAGCATCAGAATTCGTTCTATCTGGTTCAGTGGGACGCGGACTAGGTTCTGGTTTGTGAGGAAATTCATCCCCACGTAAACGAAGTCATGAGACGGAATGAGCTCTGACTTCTCAAGATTGGATAAAAGACCCAACCGAGTTACTGTCGACCAGCAACGGAACAGATTCAGATTCCCGAAATGCTCGCTCACAATGGAAAGGACCCATCCATCTTCCGTTATGGCTGACCAAGGTCTAGACGAGTACCTACAGGGACGTTTGGAAGAGGGATGAAGGTCAGGAAAGGCATTGAGTCCCCAGGGCTGTCGCCTCCCCCCATACATCCTTAGGAAAGGAAGGAGGCTGAGAGAATTTTCTCCTTGGGGGTCTTCCGCACCTTGTACCTGTCGGTCGAGAAGGAGGTTTCAATTGAATTTGCGGATTGGAAGGAGGGAGAGGTTGCAGCTGTTTAAAGAACTTGCGGACAGCTCCTGAAGGCGATTCGCGTTACCACGCTTCCTCGCCGATTTGATGGGACAGTAGCGGTGTAAAGGATCTGTGTTTTTGATCTTTCAGATCTTCCACGGTAGGAATGAATCATCGGAAGAGGGTAACGGCTTCCTCGCAGTTCTGAGAAGGTCTTTACTGTCGTTGAGTAAAACCTTTGAGGAGCCCAACGTAACATCACGGCGGATATGCAAAAGTTCCGCCGAGACAGCGCATGTCGGGAGGTTAGCCACAGCTTCCAGCACACGTTGCAGTGCGGCTGGGTTCAGTGAGGCCTCCTTCAGCATACTAAACGAAGTAGCTGAGAAGAGGTCGGCATGAGAACCTATGGTAACTAACAACCGGGCTTTCGATTGTTTTGATTGGAAGGCGGGCCCAGGTTCCGGTAGTAGTACCCACTTGAGACGAACTCGCGTCCAATTGGAGAGGTTTAATAGGCCACTGCAATATTCTGGCTAAAGAAATCCTCTGGACTAATTAGGAAGTAGCAGGAGATCTGGTTGACATCATCGTCTAGCATACTTTGTGCAGGGAATGACTGGGCCTCACTATGTTCATCAGAGTCGGAGGTAACCTAGGATCACTCGCCGCCACTGTCCATAACTCCATGCGGTAAGCAAGGGGTCCTTGTTCATCCGATCCATCACTGTGATGGGTGCGGTGCAGCTCCTCCTTCTCAGCAAGTGCAACAAGCTGCCCAGGAAATGATGGATGTGGTGCAGCTCCTCCCTCGCGGGAGGGTATGACAAGATACCCAGGATGTGATGGGTGTTGTGCAGCGCCTTCCTCTCGGGAGGGTGCGAAGCACTACCCAGGATGTGAGGCATGGAGTTTTACTTCTCCCCAGCGGAAGGGTGCAACATACTACCCTGAACGTGAGAAGTGCTCGGTTGATCCTCCTTCGCGGGGGGGAAGGCGATGCACTCCTCGAACGTTCAGTCCATCCTTCCAGAGAGGTCCTGCCTACCTCCTAAGAGACAGGTCCCAAGATCGACTGGGACCTAGAAGCGCTCTTTCGACCTGAAGATCTAATCGTCTTACAGTGAGGCCCTAGGGGTTCTTCAAGAGAGAACCTGATAATTCTGAACAAGAGGGGGAGAGACGTTTCCTCCGCCCTCTATATGTGCGTCTGGAATCAGCGAGATTCCAGTGTTCGGTTGACCATAAATTACAAAATGCACAGAGTTTTACCCAGTGCACTTTGAACAAGTGAGGCAGTCTGGGTAAGTTTCCTTAGGGCCTTTCTAGTGGCCACACTTCCCCACAGACTGTCCCGACATTGTTATCTGAAATAGAATTGCAGGAAAACAATGAAAACTCTCCTGTCTTTTCTTTTGTTAGTAAAGTAAGACGTTTAATTGTTAAACTTATGAAACTCGCCTTTATTAAAGGGGCATGTTGCAACCACACACTTTAACACTGCGAGTCACAGGGACAAATATCAAAATGCAACAAGAAAACACCGAATTTGGTGTTTAGACGATAATTAAGTGAAGGAATGCGTAATTCCGACTATGTTAGGGTTTGTTACGACTTACCCGTAACCAGTTGTCATTATGATTTAAAGTATAGGGGGACCCCAACCCCTTGGGGGTGGATACACTGCAGTAACCTATGTTGTCCCTTAACCCCTTAACGAAAACTATTCTGATAAGGAGGGGGAGGGAGGTTACTTGCATGGAAAAAAGAACCGACAAGGAATAAATGTAACACTGAGATATTAAATTTCGTTGAATGAAAGACCGCAACGCTGAGCCAACACCGCACTCTGATGCATCTAGAAACCTTAGCATATGTGTGCCGTGTGATCAAAATGAGGTTCAGGACGAAGGAAACTTTTTACTGGTTTGTAGTAAGTATTATTTGTTGAGAAAGTATTGGAAACAGCTATCAAGTATAAAATCCTTAAATACAACATCCAGTAGTAATTTATATGAATTTGTGTTTCAGTATTCAATAACTGTTTACTTATTTACGATAAATGTTGTGTTTTACTCGACAAGCATGCAATGCATAAAGAGTAGATAAAGAATCTAAATTAGTATTAACTATGGAACGGCTAAACATTGAGGTGTAAGCTTAATTACTACATGATTTATTAGGAAACCTATAAACTGAAATCATGTGAATCGTACAAACTATGTAAGTACTGTAAAAACACCATGCATAGTTAATTAAATAGACATGTGTCCATTTTGCTTTATATCCGAGTACGATAATGGGTTCTTCCAGATACAATGTGCGGAGGTTAAATAATTTACGAATTTACATTTAAAATATACTGAAAAGGATCTAAATGATGCTTTTGAAAAGCACATAGTACCCGATTCAACCTAACTTCATGATGATGCATTATTGTTTTCTAAAAGTTTGAAAAGTGATTGACAAAGAGAAGACAAAACTAATTATAAACAAGGATTGTGTTTGCGTTGATTGGTAGTTTCAATTATTTACCATGAAGTTTTGTTTTTCTGCAACATGTCTTTGAATAATTTCGGATAACCTGCAATTGCAACTGTATACTTGTTTGATGAGTTTAACATCTGCTATGCTCAATTCTTAGATTCAAACTTTTTAAGAAAAAAGAAATTAATCCCTTACTGTCACTCAAATTGACGGTTAAGATAAATGTGATAGATTTTTTTAAATGATCAAAAGTCCAGATATATTTTCAAATTAAATGGAACTTGGACTTCTACGTGGAGCAGATGAGAAAATTGCTTTAATATTAATCCTTTAAATGCCACAAAAAGCTATTCAGTCCCACAAATTTTCAGTCACGTCATTTTCATCGCCTTATATACTAGTAATACATCAGACTTTGCAGTATATATATATAAATATATATATATATATATATATATATATATATATATATAGGTTGATAAAATTTTGAGGTTTGCTTTCTTATGTTTAATATTATAATTATATGCAAAATAGGGGTCTTTCTATGAACGGAGGAGGATTTTTTAATGTTGACCTAATATTTCTGACCACGTGATGATCAAACAAAACTGGCGAGATCATGGTGACCTTGAACTTCCAGCAATGCCGATTTCAAACTCAGTAAAGCTTACACAGAGATTTGCAATTGTGCAGCATTTTCTGGTGATCCTTTCCAACGATTTTATTATCTGTGTAACGAGATTTTCTCTATATGATCTAAATCTAAAACTTTCTATACGGTTTTGTTGTACGATTGCAAATGCTGCACGATTGCAACTCTCTGTGTAATCTTATGCACTCCCTTGTCATGTCCATATTCCTGTATGCATGTGAAACATGGACCCTGACTGCAGAACTAGAGAAAAGAATCCATGTCTTAGAGATGAGATGTTATCAAAGGATCCTGAAAATCTCATACTTAGACCACGTCTCAAATGAGGAGGTGCGCATTAGAATCCAAGGTGCAGTTGGACCATATGAAGATCTGCACACCACCGTAAAGAAACGCAAACTAAGATGGTATGGTCACGTTTCACGCTCATCTGGCCTGTCAAAGACAATCTTACAGGGCACAGTGAGAGGAAAGAGAAAACGAGGCAGACAGGAGAAGAAATGGGATGATAATATTAAAGAGTTGACAGGCTTGGACTTTGCAAAGACCCAAAGAGCAGTGTAGAACAGGGCAAAATGGAGAGAGATTGTCGCAAAGTCATCAGTGGCGCCCCTACGACCTGCCAGGTTACGGGAGAGATGAGATGAGATGAGACTCGTGATTGGTATTGCAACCCCGCTATACGCCTTAGCTGATGAGCTAGTGTTATTAAAAGTAAAAAAAAAACTGTGGCACCAAAGCAATGACTTAAGCTTCCATGTACAGATTTAAACAAAAATTAACTTTTGACATTAAGCGAAATATTTCACAGGCGTGAATCCTTGATATTGAAAATTAAAAAGGAAATAGCGTCTAACACTTAAATTGCTGTTACATATTTTCAATTCACAAACGTATGGTGTATGTACTGTTGACTTAATCTATATCTGATTTGAATCGTGTCGATGAAACTGCAACATTGTCAGCTTTACGGTGTATTTGCTGGGGGTGGGGTCGGGGAGGTTTCCATTTTGGCCGAAAAATTTGCATGATTTATCTTGCACAATAAGCAAACATAACAAATAAATAAGTATTAATGAAACTTTAAATGTCACAGTGACCTATAAATTTTTATTTGTGGACACCTCTCCGACCTCTAACTATGATAAGCTAGTAGGCCTTGAAGGTGACCCCCAGGTTTCTAGTAGGCCTTGAAGGTGATTCCCATGTTTCAATGTCGATCTGGCAAATTTATTTGAATGTTTTCACCCGATAAAGTCTGTCTGTTATGATTAAAAACTGTGTGCAATTGGTGCACTGTCAGACTGCCAGTGATTTTGCAGCGCTATCTCTAAATGAATGTAACAGACTGAAATTAATAGCACAGCTGTTGAGGTCAGCAGTGAGCAGAGCAAGCAGCAAGAACAAAGAAAATCGCTAGCGATAGAAGCTATTGTACCTACCCAGGCCCCGAATGCACTGTGAGGGTTAAGCCTTACTCTGGCATCAGGATGGAGCATGAGATCGCAGGAGAAGAGGACCACTCTTCTCCTAATATGGGAGGACAAAACAACATACGAAAAAAGCCCCCAAGAAAGACGGAGAGGGAGACCGCAGGCACACAGGGAACCACAGCAGAGCCAGATTAAGCCTAGCGCCCTGAACGGAGCAACCCAAAGTGACGGAACGTCACAAAAACCACCACTGCCACCACCACCACCACCAAAAGCAACACAACAGGGGGCAAGGCAGGGAAGGGAGGAGGAGAGGAAGAAGCCGGAAAAGCAGCCGGGGAAAAAGCAAGAGGCGGTTGAGAGAAGGCAACTATATGATACATACACGACCAGGCATGCACAATGGGGCTTCGTGATCTCTGCCAAAACTGGGAGGCGACTTGTCAGCACATCGAAGGCCACCGGATGGTGATAGAGAAATCCAGAGGAGGGCAGAACAAGGCAGCCAAAGCACGCTGTGGGAAGGCGGCCAACAACATCAGGCACCGGGGAGAAAGCTATGCTGAATGCTCATTGACGTTAGCCACGATAATCTGCAACTGCTTTATTGACTACCACAAGTTGCAGGGTAATAATCAGCTATGCTGCTATGACGACACAACTGACTACGTCGTAGCGGACCCGATCGAACGGGGCTGGGGGGGGGGGGGGGGTGACCAAGAGACCGCGTGAGACGTCAGTTCTAGTCTCCAGACCATGTTAAAGAAGTCTTAGTCACGTTCCTAAAAAAGAAAATACTTTATCTAATCAGCTTTCTCAGTTCGGCAAGTGAAACATTAACGCTGTCATGTGGATTAAGGTTGAAAAGAGGCATCATTTACAGGCGGGATAAACTTAGGAGTCATGGATCATGGGCATTACTTAAACCGATCAGTTTCTAGTCCATCCAAAGTCAGATGCATTCAATGATATTTTCAATCAATTATATTTATGAAAAATTAAGAGAAAAATAAAAGAACAGCATAAAAATGGCATCAAATAATGAGACAATATAAAACATGTTGTTGCAATTTTTACACCCAAAGTTTACTTTATTGGTTCTAATCAATATAAATCATTATCTGTCTTTATTTGAAAGCAGTGTCACTTGATAGATCCTTTACAAGTAGGAGCTTTCCTATTTGAAAAGTGCTGTATGTAGCGAAGGATTTCCATGTTTGCTATCTTGAACCGGTTTATTCAATTATACAGTCATTAACAATAACCGGTTTATTCAATTATACAGTCATTAACAATAACCGGTTTATTCAATTATACAGTCATTAACAATAATCGTTTATCCATGATTAAGATACAAAGGAATGTAGAGTCGCCAAGATGTTGGCAATAATCAGACCGTGAACTAAGGTTAAATTTGAGAGCATGCAATTCTTCTGTGTGTGCCAAGACACACTCGTGTATTTAGGGACGATAAGGTGTATACCTGAAAGAGAAAGAAGAATGCAGTGTGGATATTTAAAACAAAAGTTTTTTTTTTTTTAAATAAAATGTTTCAATTGACCTCTTTCCACACATTATACAATTTCATAGCGTCAAGCAGATAATACTTAGAAACAAATATACACATATTACTCCATATTAGACTTTCACCAAGGTTTGGAGCAGTGTGTGTATGTGTGCGTGCGCGCGCGTGTGTGTGTGTGTGTGCGTGTGTAATACAAATAGATAATGAATGATCAATGTCGACAACTACACCATCACATGATAGGGACAGGAATCTAACTTAAAACCCAAGATAAGCAGAGCAATTACTTCCAAAAGGACGTTGTGACAGGACGTATATAGATAGAGACATTTCCTCTGTGACATGTATGATTATTACAGGACGTATATAGATAGAGACATTTCCTCTGTGACATGTATGATTATTACAGGACGTATATAGATAGAGACATTTCCTCTGTGACAGGCTAATCCTCGACCCCGTGAAACATATACAACTTTAACGGCTCAGACGAAGTGTTCCTTATGAAGCGTATAGAACGCAGTGATAGTCAATATTTATACAAGACTTTTTCAGATGAATGTTCGTAGATCTTAATAAATGATCTAAGTTGAAAGCCTGAAACTGATTCAGCTAAATAGTTTTTAAAAGTTTTTCGTGCAATTTTCGATGTGTGTATGATAACATTGTTCATTTATATCCATCATCTTTTTTCAGAATAACGTTGTAGATTAATGTATCTTTCTCTCCTACAAATCGAAGACTCTAAAGATGAAAATACAGAAATTGAATCTAATAGAATGGAGAATATTGTCAAAAGGCCTGATCTCATCGTCACTTAGATGAATGCAATCAATAAATTTCAAAGGATAATACTCAAAACGTCTTAAATCCTCAGCGACAGCGAACAAGGATCATGCTGTGGCAGCAATCAATCTAGGCCGACTCCATCCAATTATCTTACAGATATTGATATTTGTCCTTTCCAATATTTCAAATACAAAATCAGTGATTTGTTCGGTCAGTGACATTGCTTCACTAAATCCCTATAGTACTGTATTAACGTCCATTGTTATTCCCATAGTAAACCATGTATTGTTAGTATTCAATACTATTCGCATGGGCAATAGTATTTAAAGAAAGTTAGTACCTCAAAAGCTTATAGGTAAAAGTAAAGTTTGAAATCTTACGTTCTCGGTAACCTGCCACCACCCAGGTCAATGGTAACCAAATGGTGTTGCTGGTGATGGTGGTGGCAGTTGTGTGGTTGTGGTGGTCGTGGAATTCAGTTGTTCAAACATGTTTAGGGGGAAAGTAGAAACACATTATTGCTGCGCGGGCTCAAACCCACTAAAGCCGCATTCAGAGATTGTACTTCTAGACCAAACGAAGCCGCGGTGGCTTAGCTGTCAGCGCGCAGAACGGTGCTAGTTCAAATTCTGCATAAACCAGGCCAGATCGACCGCCGTTGTGTGTCTCTGGGCAAGACACGTTACTGTAATGGCTTATGCACTATATAGCCTTTCATGCGTCGATGTGCCTTTAAACACCAGTCAGTCAATCAACCAATCAATATTAAAGATGTTAACATTCGGTAAAATATGCCAATGCATATAAAATAAAAGATAAAGGTAACAAATATAAAATTCTTAAAACATATGGTCAAAATTTGTTAAAGAAACGACATTCCCTCAAAAAATTCAAGATTTTCTCGGGTGGTACATCATCATATAGTTTCTTCATGAAGTTCATGAAGTTCACGTCAAAATACTTCTGTCTCACAAGGTGGACGTTGACACGCTCGACAAGAATGTGATTCACTCTCAGTGGACGCTGGTATGGCATGCACTTTGGTCGAGGTTCACTCTTCAGAAGGTATGCATGAGTCAGGTATGTATGTCTGATACGCGACCGGCAAATAACACCTCGTCCCTCCGATTTGTTCAATGCGAGTGATGCCACTCTCCATTAGTGGGTTTGATGTTCTGAAGTTTGTTGGTGGCGTTTTCATTCCACATATATTTTGCCAAGTATGACGAACATGTTCATTTATACAATATTTCAAGTCAGTATATGGAACCTTCTATTCGAAAACGTGTGAATACGGGGCAGCCTTGGCTGCTTTATGTTCGCCTTCATTATCCTTTATAATAATGTGGCTAAGCAGCCAACAGCACAGAATACAGTTTCCAGATTGTATGAGCACATTACGTTTCAGTAGTATCTGCGATATTGACGGGTTGTCAGATTTAAGATTTTGCAAGGCTTTCAGTGTGGAAAGGGAATCCGAAAAGATGATGCAATTTGATTTTTGAGAGGTTTCAATGTAGTTTAAAGCTATAAGTATATCTGTAATTTCTGCAGTAAAAACTTGATGCTTTTTTCGGAAATCGACTTGAGATGGTGCCATGGGGTGTTGCAATAGCAGTTTGAACTTTGTTTCCATCTTTCGAACCGTCTGTATACAGGGACGTATGTCTACGATAGGATGCTTTGATTTCGTTGACTTTACTCTAAAAAAGGAGTGGATTTATTGTGGACGTTTTGAATTTGCAAGGTTCTAATATAATTTTGGGAGGTTTTGATAATATAGAATTTTTTAAAATATATGCAGCGCTGATTATTGCTGCTTCTAGGTGAGGACGAATTCGTATGCCAATAGGTGAAATAAAATTTGGTTTCTGTGTGTACAATGTTTGGTATTTTAGAATACAGACGATATCATATGCCGGATGAGATGGATTTGATGATAGTTTGGTAGTATACCGAAGAGCCAATTTCGTTCCCTTGAGATAAAATGATGGTTCGTTTGCCTCAGCATAGAGGCTTTCTGAGTGGAAAGTTCTAAATGACCCAAGCAAAGTTCATGTTCCTCCCTGTATCGGATCAAGCAACGGCAGATAAGACTTACAGGCTGATCCGTACACAATCGAGTCATGGTCAAGAAGATCTCACTAATAACCCGTATAACCGAGGCAAGACCTTCCGATCTGTTCCCCAATCGCTGTTTACCGCGACTCTTATTAAATCCAGGTCTTTTTTACATTTGTCCCTGAGATATCTAACATGTGCACGGAAAGTCGAAATTAAGCCCTAAAAATGTGCCCTCCTCCACAACAGGAATAGGACAACTGTCAAGATAGAGCTTTGGGTTATCATACATTCGATGTAATCGGCAGAAGTGTATACAAACAGTTTTAGATTTTGAACATTTTAACCCATTTTCTTCCGCCTATTTATATGAACCTTATTTAAGCTTATCTGTAGTTAATGTTCAATAGTATACATACTCTTTAATCTACAGCAGATCAAAAAGTCGTCAACATATGATGAGAAGTCAGTTCATGGATTAAGTCAATTCACTATGCTGTTGAGTATAATATTGAATATGGTGACTGACAATATGCTGCCGTGAAATACGCCCATCTCCTTAGGATAGATTTCAGGATGGGTGCTGCCTACCTTAACGGTGAACTTTCTATCTTCCAAAAATTGGACAAAAAGTCAGGTAGGTGGTCCCTTGGGTTAAATAGGTCATTCATTATGCCGTACATTCATTTGGTGTCAAAAGCTTTATCCAAGTCGAAAAAGACTTCTGTATGAAAGCTTCTTTAATAAATGCTTCAAGTCTGACAAGATGGTCTATTGTGCTTCTCTGGCGTCTGAATTCACGTTGAAGGTACGACTAGTTTGTTGGATTCGAGGTACCAGAGTAGACCATCATATATCATCCTTTCCATGGTTTTTTAAATACAGCGTGTTAATGATATGGGAAGATAGTTGCAAGGGTCGGTAATTCCTTTCCTTGTTTGGGTGCATATAACGCCGTCTCTTCTAGTCAAGGCTGCGGAAAGTCGCCATTGTCTCAACTTTTATTGAAACCGTTTTGCGGTGTATTGAGAGCTATGTCAGGCATGTGTTTCAGAAGTTGAGAGCGAATATCATCTGGTCCTGCTGAAGTGTCATCAGCTTGATCAAGAGTCTGTAATTCTATGAGAGTGAAAGGTCTATCGTAATCTTCATCATTAGCAGATCTGAAATTTAGAGGAGCCTTTCCTTTCAGGTTTTTGACAGGGCAAAAGTTTTCAGAATTGAGTTTTTCGCGAATGTTCGGCGAATGTAATTCAGATTTCTGATACGGTTGTGGCCATTTCATCATATTTCTTTAAATGTTTAATACAGCTGCTTTTATTTTTGACAATGATTTTAAGAACTATATTCCATACTGATTTAATTGAGGAGCGAGAGTTCAGCCCAGATCCATGGTTTCCTCTCGCTTCCTCTGTAATGGTCAGACGAGATTTTGCTCTGTATATGCAGTATTTATTCAGATTTTCTATTGTTGGATTTGTCTTTGAAAAGTTTTAAGACCACTTTTCCGTTCCCTGGTGGCGTCTTTGCATGCATCATCAAGCCATTGATTGTTCACACGTTTAGGAATCAGAATGTTTGCTGAAGTAAACAATGGAGGCAATATTTGTACGTTTGCGACAGTAATGATCAATGGTTTGGTTTTGTTGGTTTTAATGCCATATTGCAGCACATAATAGGCTAAACATGGCTGCCAGTATATTTGAAGAACCCGGGAAGAACCACCGACCAACGGGAAGCGACTGGCAAGCTTTTTCATATACCCATGTTGGTCGAACCCAGACTCGAATCCACGCGGACAGAGTTGAGATGTGAGTGATCTGTAAAGGCGAGCGCCTTAGACCACTCTTAATTAAAACTTTTTCCAGTGTATTATAATTGAGAGGTGTAGCCGTAATATTTAAAACAAAACAAAATTATGAGTTAATTCTATATATTGGCTGGTCATATAAACAATTAAATTTTTTAAAAATATAAAAAATCAAATTATGGTAATACGGTATTTTATATTAAGTGTATAATATTATGCACTTTTCTTTATTTATTATGTTATTATTTTACATTGGCCTAAGAATAACATATTAACATTTTTTTACAGACAACACCTTCTTGGTGATATATGTTACGTAATGTGTGATTGTTTTCTTGGTAATATATCTTACGTAATGTGTGATTGTTTTCTTGGTAATATAGGTTACGTAATATGTGATTGTTTTCTTGTTAATATATCTTACGTAATGTGTGATTGTTTTCTTGGTAATATATCTTACGTAATGTGTGATTGTTTTCTTGGTAATATAGGTTACGTAATATGTGATTGTTTTCTTGGTAATATATCTTACGTAATGTGTGATTGTTTTCTTGGTAATATATCTTACGTAATGTGTGATTGCATGGCTTGATAGATGTGAAGAGGTTGTTTACTACGTTCTGTAGATGAAAGATATCGCAGTTGCTGTTGTTGGGGGGGGGGGGAGGCGGATGTCGGTTACAATTTCCATTGCAATGGAGGATAAAAATAAAATTGATACTTCATCAATACTTTTAAAATAATTGAAATAAAAGAGAGAGAGAGAGATTGAGATCTAATGCGCATTGATGAAAATCTGTATCAACGATCTAAAAACCTGGCGATACATTATATGAGGAGATATACTCATAAGTGTCGTTCTTTGTCTCTCTTTCTGTAAATAAAGAGACAGGCGTGATATATATATATATATATATATATATATATATATATATATATATATATATATATATATGTGTGTGTGTGTGTGTGTGTGTGTGTGTGTAAGTGTGTGTGTGTCTGCTTCAAGTAGGAATGCAAGATAATGGTATTTCTTGGGTCAATAAGATATTCGGGAACGCAAGATAGTGTAATTATGTCAATGAGTCCCACATCAAAATACTGACAGCGTTTGATTGATTTAAATGTACGAGTCGATGCGAAGAGGCAATTAAACATACAGCATTACGAATAACTCTCTCTTCCAAAAAAAGACTTGAATATAAACATTATTATGTCTAAAATAATCAAAGCAGAACCAGTGTAGTATTAGTGTAACAAACGCAATATCTCAAGGAGGTGCTAAAATATAATCGTTTTTAAAGAAACAGAATAAACATTTTTCCTAGGTATGTGCTTCTGTCTATAAGAATTAACAACTATTTCAGGTCGGCCTCTACAAGATGCCTGACAGATTTCATAAAGCGTACATATTACAGCAGGGCATATTAACGGACCCTAATTTGAATTATGTAGAGACAAATGCACACAACTGATCAAATTATAGCGCAGAGCAGATCTATATTCGCTGGTAATATTAGTCCAAGATCGATTAAAAAAATTACATTAAACCAACCTCTAGACAGGCAAGGCGTTGGGTGCCGTAACCCACGGATCCGGGTTCGAATCTCTGTAAAGTACGAATTGGAATTATCTAACCTGTATAATAATATTATTTATTCGTATTTAAAAAGTATGTTAATGTTATCAAGCATTCTCCTGTAGAATCCAGGGGAACCACTTTCTTCTCTGTTTGGTGTACATTTGTAAGTCTGTCTGTCTGTCTGTCTGTCTCTCTGTCTGTCTCTCTCTCTCTCTCTCTCTCTCTCTCTATATATATATATATATATATATATATATATATATATATATATATATATACCTAAATGAAATGATTTTTAAAAATTACATTATATATACCTACATTAAATGATTTTAAAAAATACATTATATATATATATATATATATATATATATATATATATATATATATATATATATATATATATATATATATATATATATATATATATATACTACGTGTCTTCTGTTATAACGTCTGAGTTTAAATTCATCGGTCAAATTCTTAACTAATATGTATTCCCAAAAGCTTTGTTATAACGTTCCTTTGTTCTAAGGTATAATTGGTTATAGCGTTTGATTTGTGTGGTTAACCTGAGAAAATTAGCACAATCATAACGTTATTATCACCAGACGCCCCGAAGCCAGATAAACAATGGCGGTCAGTGCCAAAAAATCTGATAACCCGACGCCCGGGGCCCCTATAATTTCTGATCGGGCCCCTCCTGTATTCTAAGTGAAGTGTCCATGAGACTTGTGGGGAAAAAAATCTAATTTACCTGAGAAAACTTCGATCGCGCTGATGAAATGCGGCATTGATGCGTGGATGAGTAAGGCAAAAATATGTACACACAAAGTTGTTAACTGATTACCTTATTGTTGTAATCTGGTGGGATGTTGTTTTTTTTAAGCAATAAAGGGATTAAATGTGGTTCATGATAGCTTTTGAGTCTTTGAACAAAACATCGGCCGTCCTTTGGCAGAGGTGAGATAAAAAGGAAAGACCGATCAAAAAATAATTTCGGCAGAAACACTTGAGAAAGTATTTTCAGATTAATAGAAAAGAGATGACTATTGGCAATATATTTCCATCCAACTAAATAAAGGACTAATTTACTAGTCATTAAGTTTTTGAACAATGACGTTTTTACATAAAAGTGATTTTTATGATTCACCTTCTGATACATGCACATGTATGTTGATACTTTCATCAGATGGTCAAACTTAATTGATTTATCTTTTTTTTCTTCATGATAAGATGTACTTATACAAATGTATGTTGTTTTTTGAAAATTTTATTACCATTACATATGAGTTCTGACAGTAATCATGCCAGTATAAATTGTTTACTACATGTATGCTTAACGTCAGTGACATCGACAAGTACATAAACATTTTCAAAAATAAACGAAGCTGGATATACTGTTTCTCGGTTATAACGTTCAATAATCCCAGTATATATATATATATATATATATATATATATATATATATATATATATATATATATATATATATATATATATATATACATTTTTGCCGATCTTTGAATAATATTACCAGCGAATATAGATCAGCTTTGAGTTATAATTTGAAACAGTTGCATGCATTTGTGCATACATAATTCAAATAAGGGTCCGTAAATATGTTCTGCTTTTAATACGTAGACTGTAGAGGGTTGCTTTCTTGAATCAACACATATTTTGGCTTCTTCTCATATTTATCTCGGCAATCGGTTTCCTTTTTCTGGTTTTAAGAAATCAGTCAGAAATCTTGAAGAGGCCGACCTGAAACTGAATAACATACCTAGGAAAAAATAATATGATTTTTTTTCTGTTTCTTTACAAACGATTATATCTCAGCACCTCCTGGAGATATTGCCTTTGTCACACTAATAATACATTTGTTCCGCTTTGTTTATTGTGGAAATAATAATGTTTATATTCAAGTCTTTTTTGGAAAAGAGAGTTGTTCATAATGCTGTATGTTTAATTGCATCTTCGCATCGACTTCAATCGAACGCTGTCAGTATTTTGATTTGGGACTCATTGACATAATTACATTATTTTGCGTTCCCGAATATCTTACTGACCCAAGAAATACCATTATCTCGCATTCCTACCTGAGGCAAACTGGAAAATAAAGCACGCCTAATTTCGTAGCGATGAAGACTTATTGAGTATCAATCCTCAATCGTTGATAATTTAATGTTGAACAATTGATTACATTCAATCGTTATATGTTAGCCATTTGGATACGATTCGATATTATGCTTGCAATGTTTATGAGACTATTATGCATAGTAAATACATACTTTTTTTCCATAAGACCACTTGACTCATTAATTTGCATTCAGTGATTTCCATTTGTTCTTCATTTATGCTTATATCCATTTAGTCTCAGTAAGGACACTGTACTCTGTCTTTAATAGCTAACTCCAGCAATTGTTGCAAATTTTTGTTACTGTATTAATTTTCCTTCCTCATATGCAAATATAAATACCAGTATAGCATCTACACAAGCGAATTCACCAAGTTTTATCATAAAGAAAACGTTGGAACTAAAAATAAAATCCGTTTGCCATTTAATTGCTGCAATTTATGTTTCTATACCTAGGAATTCAACTTTGACAACACGTAAGATTCGACCACTTGAAATTTGAGCTATATCCATCTCTGATATCTTATCAGAAATATTTTAGGAAATAAATGAACTAATTATTATTATAATTAAGGACAAATTGTTTGGTTTCCGATAGAAGAGTTTTAAAAATATGATTTCAATATCAACCTTTTACATTTTCAGACCAGGCTTGTGCCAAATTTAAACTTGAATTTGCGTGTTATTTACAATAAGCGCATTTGATACAGCATTACTCTGATAAACTAATGAGGGCTACACATTATTTTCCAATACAATGTCTGGATACATTTGGAAATCAATGATGAAAAACATGAGATCATTATTGGATCGGCGTTAAAGATGTTTCTGCAGAATTATACATTTCTCACAGACTTCAGTGAACTTGCTTAATTCGGGTAGGATTAACATTCACCAATCTGGCTTTGTATTAACTTGATTGTAACTGAGTTAATATTACATGATGGTGGATTTCTCATAATCCCTAGCACTTCGTAGCACCACGTCATTTTTAAGAAACAATTTGTCACAAATGTAATCAACAACACCGTCTTTGCTCGCTTATAAGTCGGGTCAAACAGCATACACCTAGATCTGCCGTCGCATAATGCACCGGTAGATCCGGGTATATGCAGTTTGTTAGGAGTAATTAGTCTAACAAACAATATAGACCCTGATCTGCTGGTGCATTATGCGACAGCAGATCAGAGTCTATGTCGTTTACTGTGAATACATACGGCGTGTAATAAAGTCATAAAGAAAACGCCACGTCACGTAAAATCATATATTCGAAGAGGCTTTATAGCCAAGATCTAATACTATTATGTAGGTAATCGACATATCCGAACCATTCAGAATATTTAATTTCAAAATATATATTGAAGTTTTGTATCTCTAAAAATCAAAGTGCAATTCCTTGGATATAACTTTATACGTTACATACAGCTGTCATGAAGAAATTCTGCAATACTTTAAAAATTGTACCTGGACACAAACTGGTATAAAAAATGTACCTAGTTTTTCTCTTTTGAAAAATAAATTTCATTACCTTGAAATGATTGATATTTGGCTGAATAAGGTAGTATGGGATGAAGGTGATCTCTGACCTCTGTTTAAAAACGATATGACCTCTAACTTCTGTCTTTATTAAACTGTTCCACCAGAATACATATAACATTTGAAAATCATATTACAGTTTCACTACGTTTTGTGGTGGCTTATTATGCAATCGAAGTTTTCATGGAAGAGTACCTATACATGAAAAATGACAACTACCCCTCACACGGCAGTGGGTAAACTACCTCAGGGAAGTACATCTACCTCAGGGAAGTACAACTACCTCAGGGAATTACATCTACCTCAGGGAAGTACATCTACCTCAAGGAAGTTCATCTACCTCAGGGAAGTACATCTACCTCAGAGAAGTACAACTACCTCAGGGAAGTACATCTACCTCAGGGAAGTACATCTACCTCAGGGAAGTACATCTACCTCAGGGAAGTACATCTACCTCAGAGAAGTACAACTACCTCAGGGAAGTACATCTCCTTCAGGGAAGTACAACTACCTCAGGGAAGTACATCTGCCTCAGGGAAGTACATCTACCTCAAGGAAGTACATCTACCTCAGGGAAGTACATCTACCTCAGGGAAGTACATCTACCTCAGGGAAGTATATCTACCTCAAGGAAGTACATCTACCTCAGGAAGTACATCTACCTCAGAGAAGTACATCTACCTCAAGGACGTACACCTACCTCAGGAAGTACATCTACCTCAGAGAAGTACATCTACCTCAGGGAAGTACAGCAGGCACTTGCACAGCTTTATTGTGATATGTATATCAGTTAGAGTTAGAGGGGAAACATTTTATCTAGCTCATATCGACATTTTATATATCTAAAAATGAAAAAAGAGAAAACATCAAGTGGAAATGTTGAAAGACGACATTGTTTATGCAGATACGCTTCGATACCTTGATTGCTTGAGTCTGTTATGTGTATGAACGTAAGAATGTCTCTGTGGAGCAGATGGTTTTACATACGTTGAATTTTGGGGAGAGAGAGATGGAGTATATTTTTCTATAGGTACTGTATTTCCAGTACGAAGAACTTCTCCTTGAGTAAACGTAAACCGGGTATATAACAAATTCGTGCATACAAAATAGATGCAAGTTTGGGAGAACATTTTTTTTAATACCTACTAAAGATAAAAAAAGGGTTCCTTCAAAAACTTTTGAAGTGAAAAAGTGTAATGCCCATTTTAAAAAAATGCTCTCTCTCTCTCTCTCTCTCTCTCTCTCTCTCTCTCTTATGTGTGTATGGCAAGTGTCTCGTGTATCATGATTACCGTTTTTTTAAGGTTAAGTAATTCAGTCAAGGATCATTTCATCAAAAAAGATAAGTAAGTTTGTCTAGCCAAAATAAAATGTACTTATTCAACTTTAAAAAAAAGAAATTGCAAAAGAAATACCCCGATCTCGTCGCTCTCAGACTTTTTCCGAATCTACTATATTTGAAGAATACAATGAAAATGCGATGCTTAGCTACTTTCTATCGATTCTTGTGTTGTTAAAGCAATCAAAAGTCGCGGATTTTACCAAATTATAGACCGATAATGATATTTATCTTCTCCAATATCTCAAATACTAATTGAGTCATTTGGCGTGTGATTTACCCTTATTTGTCAGGTCCCCTATACATCTGTGACACTGTCTATTGCTATTTGTATTGAACTGTGAGTATTTGCCACCAAAAGCGTGGAGATTTACTCAGTTTAGAAGCAGAAATGAGAAGCTGGAGAGTTTTCGTTCTCTTAAATCAGTATAATCGTCCATTCTGTCCTCAAGCTGCCTGATTTGAAGAATATGTTTGTCAGTTCCAATAATAAATTTATAAACCTTATCCAGCCACTTAGAAAGTAAACCAAATACAGATAGGATCTTAGATTTGATGACAAATTGTATTTTGCTCAGGCTTGTGACATATACCGGCTATACTCGCGTATAAAACGATGCCAACTAGAAACTGCAAAGACCCAGATCTGCCGTCGCATAATGCGCCGGCAGATCTGGGTCGACACAGTTTGTAAAGACTAATCAGTAGAACAAACAACATAGACCCTGATCTGCCGGCGCATTATGCGACGGTAGATCAGGGTCTATGTTGTTTGCACTTGGACTCGCGTTATACGCGGGTAATCTTCAATGTTCGGTGAAATCTCATAGAAGTGAAACAACAGGTTAAAAAAGAGAAGAAAGAAAAAATCAGATATATGTGCTTCCAGACCGACTTGAGCACCATTTAAATACCAAAAACACAATGTGAGAAAACAAAATCATGAAATTCGACTTTTAACAGATCTTTTTCATGAGTTTAACAAGTTTCATATGAAATCGAAATGTGTTGTGATCATTCCCTAACTGTTTTTTATATTGCTGTATTTTAGCGATGTTCATCTTTATGGACGAACATGTGATATTTGACAGTATGCCCATTCAAAAATGTCGTATATACACGTATAGTACGAGGTACCAGATGCGTATTCAGTGCTGTATGCAATGAGTTATACATCGGTCAGTTCCCCTTCCCTTTCAATTAAATATTTTTTTTTAAAGCTTGTGCTGAAATTATATATACATGATAATTATTACCCTTGTACTGTCTAGAATGTGTGTTATAGTGCAAAGTGATCAGCCTTGTACTATCTAGAATGTGTATTATGGTCGCAAAGTGATCAGCCTTGTACTATCTAGAATGTGTGTTATAGTCGCAAAGTGATCAGCCTTGTACTATCTAGAATGTGTATTATGGTCGCAAAGTGATCAGCCTTGTACTGTCTAGAATGTGTATTATGGTCGCAAAGTGATCAGCCTTGTACTGTCTAGAATGTGTATTATGGTCGCAAAGTGATCAGCCTTGTACTATCTAGAATGTGTATTATGGTCGCAAAGTCATTAGCCTTGTATTGAACAGACTCAGGGCCGGTTTAACTACTAGGCAAACTAGGCGGTCGCCTAGGGCGGCAAAATAGGGGGGGGGGGGGGGGCTGGCGCAAGGCTGAAGGTTCGGCAATGGCGCCAAATACCCTTGCGCCGGCCCTGAACAGACTTTCTGAGTAACAAGAGCAGTGTTGCATAATAGAGGATATTATGAGTGATTATTTGACATATAATAGAGGATAATGTGAGTGCTTTTTTCACATATAATAGAGGATAATATGAGTGCTTATTTCACATATAATAGAGGATAATTTAAGTGCTTATTTAACAAATAATAGAGGATAATAGCAGAGACAAAGTTACAAAGCACTATTGACTAATATTTTGTGACGTCAAATGTATATAAAGTGCTGACAGACACCACGCGACGCCATGAACATTTTTGCAATACGGCACGTGCGCGTTCAAAAGTACACTTCGTTCGATCAGGTGAAAATACATTTTAGTTTTTATTTCTGTAAGTGACTAGCTTCTCAGTGTGAAATAATAGGTTGCTAAAATTCAGTCTTTTTTTTTCGAGTTTAAATATAGCAATATTTCATAAATGTTCGTTAAATTTTGAAGTTATCTGGTCCTTGGCCTGTCTGTAGTCTACCTTTTGAAGGTGAGCGACAGTTGGACATACTTTACCACGCTCATTTTGTTTCGAAATCAACCTTTTGAAATCATATATTCATATTTTGATCATTTTAAATGTCCTTTGCTCAGTCATTTTAGACGCGTTGAATAGTTTAAGTGTGATTTGATGGTACACTTTTATTCAGGATAATCTTACGATTGATGACCTAGAAACTGTGGTGACATTTGGACTTCCGGGTAGGATAAACGAAAAGAGGTAAAAGCACATCGCAGCGGTGACCGGCTTCACCTGGCGCCGCCGCTCTTCGACTGGCGATTAGCTACAAGAAGATTGCCATATAGCAACTAGAAGATTGCCATATATCTACAAGAAGATTGTCATATAGCTACGAGAAGATTGCAATATAGCGACAAGAAGATTGTCATATAGCAACAAGAAGATTGTCATATAGCTACAAGAAGATTGCAATATAGCAACAAGATGATTGAAATATAGTTACAAAAGATTGGCATATATGTACAAGAAGATTGTCATAAAGCTGCCATATAGCAACAAGAAGATTGTCATATAGCTACAAGAAGATTGTCATATAGCAACAAGATGATTGCCATATATCTACAAGAAGATTGTCATATAGCTACAAGAAGATTGCCATATAGCTACATGAAGATTGTCATATAGGAACAAGAAGATTGCCATATATCTACAAGGATATTGTCATATATCTACAAGAAGATTGTCATATAGCTGAAAGAAGATTGTTATATAGCAACAAGAAGATTGCCATATAGCAACAAGAAGATTGTCATATAGCAACAAGAAGATTGTCATATAGCTACAAGAAGATTGCAATATAGCAACAAGATTATTGTCATATAGCAACAAGAAGATTGTCATATAGCTACAAGAAGATTGTCATATAGCTACAAGAAGATTGTCATATAGCTACAAGAAGATTCCAATATAGCAACAAGAAGATTGTCATATAGCAACAAGAAGATTGTCATATAGCAACAAGAAGATTGTCATATAGCTACAAGAAGATTGTCATATAGCAACAAGAAGATTGTCATATAGCAACAAGAAGATTGCCATATAGCAACAAGAAGATTGCCATATAGCAACATTTGTTTTCTTCTCCGTCTCATAATATAATATGTTTAGCCTTATTGCAGAGCTATAAATAGACTTAGGGTCACAGACAAATAATTACTTTATGAGCAAAGGAACCAGGCTATATGTGATGGAATATTAAATACCATATTTAAAAGAATGAAGTTCGCTGATTGGTTTAATTGGCTGAAAATAATTTCCTAATGGTTTTCATTAGGAACCAACGTATAGGTAAATTATATATATCCATCCGAGTCAGAGCGAAGCTTTACGCCAATCACACAATCACAAACCAAGACCACCCTAACAAATCTGGTCCCTCTGGTGATAAAAGGTGCAAAATCTGTCAACATATGAGAGAGACCAGTACATTCTCTTGCACAGCGACGAACCAAAAATTGAACATACATGATACAAATAGAACTTGCAAAACAAAGAATGTAATTTATCTCATCACATGTAAGATCTGCGGCCTTCAGTATGTCGGAGAAACTGAAAAGATACACAAAAGGATCAATCTTCACAGATCTGATTGGATGACAAAGAAGCTGGACAGAAGTCCAGTTGCAGAACACTTCTCTTCCCGTGGCAAACGTCGGATGAAAAATCCTTCATGTGAAAAAACATGCTATAATCAGTATATGGCAACTGCATTAGAGTTGAGCATGAAAGCAATATATAATAAATATAGGGCAACTGCATTAGTCTTGAGCATGAAAACATGCTATAATCAGTATAGGGCAACTGCATTTGAGTTGAGCATGAAAAAATGCTATAATCAGTATAGGGCAACTGCATTAAATTTGAGCATCAATGTGTCTCTGAGCCAGTTGATGGTGAACGTCGGAACAAATATGAAGAAAACATGCTATAACCAGTAGAGGGCAACTGCATTAGAGTTTATATATATAAGTTTGTCTATTAAGCTTCATATGACAAAATATTAATATCAGTTACTGGAAACCGATTATATTCAGTATATATCACAACTTTCTAAAAAAAAATTACAGGCTACGTAATCTACCAATCGTCTATTTTATACGTAGATGTAACCACATAATACCTTTTTCGAACGCTGATATGTGCATGGACCCATCATTCAAAATTGATTGGAATCGCACGTAAAAATCCGAATGTATGATTAAGCAATAGCCAATCTGACTGCAATATACTTTGGATGGACTCGGCAGTATGGGATTTAAGCGGTGTTCCCTTACTCTCCTCCCCAGATGATTGATCCCTCCAATAACTAGTGTAAATGATTCAACCTCAGCCATACGTAAATGTCAATTATTCTGGTTATGAAACCACAGAACCGTCCAAAATGAAATATATGTGTATTCAGTTTATTCAATCTTATTACGCCTATATACTGATGAGTAACGTGCGTAGAACAATAGATGTTTACATTTTGGCATAGAGAAGAAAAACTATCTATAATAATGAAAACGAAACAAAATAACAAAAAATAACTACATGCCAAGAAAGGAACGTATTATTCATGAAAAAGGCGAACAGGATTGGATGCGAGCTAACACTAGCATAAGACCTTTCCGATGGACAGCTCTTCGATAGTTACATCACATTGTCCGTTACGTGTCGCTATACGCGTCCGCCATTAAGGTTACAGGTAATAATTCTATATATGCCTGACAATAGAAAGGCTGAACAAAACAGGATACGCCGTAAACACTTACATATTGCTTTATTGTTATAAATCAACTTTATTTCAGCATAAATCTTCAAATGTGTACTCTCAAACGAGTAAATGGTTACATCAGAATACAATTAAAAACAAATATTGTAAATAACATACACATTAATGAGGACACTTGTGTTCACAAAATTAAGAGCTTTATTTCTGAACAATTACCAAGCAGGAAAATTGGGCAATTACTGTACAAATTAATTTAAATGGAGCAAGTAATTTCATTTATAAGAAGTTATCAAATTTGAACATACAGAGGAATTCTGAAGTTTGACAAATTATCTGTCAAAGAAAAACAGACCGAAATGCCCAAGTAATTGGAAAATCACCCATTTTATACAGTTGATGGTTTCATTTTTTACCCCTTTGATATGTAATCACAACTAGAAGAAATGTATATATATATATACATATATATATATATATATATATATATATATATATATATATATATATATACTTCTAAGGATTATGATTAATTTCCTACTTTTCTTGAAAATTGAAAAAGCACTTACTATAATAGAATATTTTCGATAAAAAAAATCTTTGAAATTTCGGTTATTTGTAATAGTTTGTAATATAGGTAGTTTGTGTGAAGAAATATTATTTTATTAATTAATTTTATGTTTATTTATAGGTATATATAATTCAATTATGTACCTACTTGTGTGATATTCTTCCAAAAACGTATGAGAATTAGTGGACAAAAAAATACCTGAACGACAGTGAAGGTACCAAAATTATTACCTATTTTAGCTGGCGTAATTGATAAAGGCATAACAAATTAATTTAAATTTTTTTAAAAATATAATTAGATAAAATTAGTTACATAATTCACAATTTAGAACTATGAAATAAATAACTGAGGAAAATATTAATTATTTAATGAATTGTAAACTCTGGATAAAAAACAAACTAATTGTACAAAATTACACGAGAAACGGTCTAAATTATAACAGCAATGAAGCTTTAGGGTATTCAATTCACCAAATAATGTTTCACAGCGATGCACCGTTAACTTAAATGCTTGCTTAATAAAAATGATATTTACAGTAAATGTGTACGAATATAGCTTCCATAGTACATAGCAGTGGGCGATATCATAACCGTAAAGGCTGAATGTCACATGACACAGATATGACCGTGCCCAATTAAAACCGTAATGGCAAGGTCTATAGCTCTTATTGCTTGATGTGACCAAGTTGTCAACGTTATTGACAGGCGATTGTGTTTCATACAACAGGGTGTTGCTTCTGTAATGCATTATCGACAAGAAGCAGGGAAAATTATATATTTTATGACGAGATCTTCGAAGCATAAATATTCAAGAGTGTATGTGCTCTGAAGACTTCAATTCTTGGGTACTATTCTTGATAGTAGGAAGCTAGAGACAGTTCTCAAATAGAACAGAACCTCTTTGCTACTTACATGTTAAATCACTTACCTGGGAATCAGGAATAATTGTCAACACAACAATTTAAGTATTGATTTATCGGAAGGAAACAAATATTCAATAGTGCGTTGCGCGTAATGAAACATTTTTTTTTTAAAAAGCACATCAGCATGAAGAACAATTTGTAAACAAGCCAACAAAGCGATGAGTTCAACTTGCTAGGACATACTCTGCATAGCGTGGAGTTGTTACGAAAACAAAAAAATGTCTTCTTGTATGTGATGAAAAATGCATGCTATTTTAAAATCGTAACGGTAACGTAACTACACCTTACAACAAGTTTTCCGCACAAACCGCCGTTTAGTAGCTAGATCAGCTATAGTGTCATATGTATGAAAATGTGTAAATTGCAGGAGTTCCGAGATCACAATATTGCAAATCTTTATTTAAAAAATGCAACGAAACATAAACTACCCTTGGCCTTTGATTTAATACAGCATACAGAATTGCTTCCTATAATTCCGTTTGCAATATTTTCATTTCATTTATTTCGTACTATACAGATGACAGTTAGTTCAATACATGGCACTAAAATCGCCAAGATGGAGTGTCTCTGTCGTAATGAAGAAATAATTTCTGTTCGACATTACGACCATTTGTCCGGTGGTGTTCGTTAGCCGTGCCAATTAGCTTTCTCCTGAGAAAATCCAAAATGGCACGGCTTCCCGTCATGCCGTTTACTTTTTGTCATGCTTTTCCTATATGACTTGCGATCCATTTCCTTATAGTCTACTTTTCAATACAGTGGGGCTGAATTAAACGTAAACTTTGATGTGTTCAAGGTTTTTGTATAGAAACGCAACTTGGGAATCTTGTTTAATTGGAAACGATAATGACCTAAGGTTCTCAATATAAAAAAAGTATTTTGTATTTTCGTATAAAGTCAGGACAATTCGAGGACATTAGCGGTCTGATAATTACAACAAAGCGGAGGTAATACGAGAAAACAACAATGCCTTGCAATCATTTATTGCGAGAAAGCAAACAGAGTTGGTATGTAGGTAAATCTTTTCTGTGTGATCAATGTCAGCCTGTACTTTTTCACATGGTGTGACGAGAACATCGTATTTGTTTAGGAAAGCAAATCAGGATCTTATACAACAGTACTATGAAACATGGTGTGCGAAAAGAGTCAAAACTACCAGCACAGTTACAACGGCAAGCAAATATCGTTGCAACGGTATCGAATTATCGTTGTAAGGTTACATTTTCTTGATGCAACTGTAATTGTTGCTGTTGCAACGATAACGTTTACCGTTACAAAGGTACTTTTAACACTGGTGTCGTTGCAACGGTATTTATACGTGTTGCAACGGTGTCCATATACCGTTATATCAACAGTATTTAACTTTGCAACGATAACTGCATACTGTTACAACGATATTTTGATGCCGTCTCAACGGTGCCAGTAGTTGTAACTCATTTCGTACACGATAGTGAAATGTATATATGTTCGAGGTAGAAGGAACACTTTTGTTTAGGCTCATATGAACATTTAATATGTATAGATACTAACAAGACAAATGGTGATGGACAATTCCATTGTTGATGCGATTCACCTTGACTGCATGATTCTGGACCTTAAATGATTGTGATAGAAGTGCCTTTAATGGAGCTAATAGATTTTACATGTACTGAGTTGATTTATTGAGTTCTTTAACAGAGAATAAATCTTTTCTTGTAGAAATGCACTGTTTGGTATGTTGAACTTCTAGCTTTATAAATGAAGTACTCTAAATATTGAATAAATTCGTGAATCAATAAAATAGATGCAAAAGATTGAGGAAATAAAAGCTTTATGAAGCTAAGACAGGAATGGAAGATTTATATCCAAAAAGATTTAAAAGTAATAAATGCCCAGATTACTTATTAATGAATTTATCCTGTTTGTTATGGTACAAGTCATCATACATCACGATCTCCTTTACTTCGCGGTTGTATTGGTTTTTGTTAAGCATCTTTCTCTCCCATAAATCAGCGATTTTCAAGAGAAAACACAGACTCGTAATTCGACTAAAATAAGAAACTGCTTTAAGGGTCATGTTCCCTATTGATCTCGGGTTATTTCAAATCTATAATTGTCGGGGTACGGGGGGATGTACTGGAAATTTCTTCAATGTTTAGCGACCATTTTCCACTTGTGTGTTGAAGCAGTAATCAATAGTGGCTATTTCCATTCAGTTATTATCCCATATTGATATGTGTCTTCTCCAATATCTCTAATACTAATAAAATAATTCGATCATTTGCTGGCGTTCCCCATAACTAGTTCTCCTCTAAAACTGTATCAGTGTTCAATGGTATTTCTGCAAAACAATAAATAGTTCGCACTGAAAGCTTATCGGGTGGTTATTTGCTCAAATGTATTTCCATTTACAAAGGGGAATTGAAATAAAAAAAATGCCTAAAGCAGAAACAAACAGAGTTAAATTTTGTTTGTTCTTATAATGTGGAAGACGCTTCCTCATTGATCTACGTCTGACTGCATATAGGTATTATTTATTTATTTATTTTGGTCAAATTTTAACAGTAGCAATAATTAACACAGTACGATCTTTCATACAGACCATTTAGTTCAAATATTATTACAACTATATATATATATATATATATATATATATATCATGTTTGGCATTTGTAACATTCAATCTTCTCTCAGTTGTCTCAGGAGATAAACAACGGCAGCTAAGAAATATTATATGAAATGATATGTGTGCTGGCAAACCGATGTGAGGTGTGAGGAGTGTTTGGAATAAAAGAAACAAGACGAACAGATTTTACACAAGTGAAAAGTCAACATCATTTTTCATACGTTTATAATGTTGTATGTTAAATATAAATGTGTTACATTCCATATTAATGAATATTTCGTATACTTGCCTTTTTAAGTTTGTTCCCTCTTTGATAAATGCCGTTATACCATCATGGTCATTAGAGAAACTGTACGTTAATGCATCTCGTAAAGGAACCAAGAAGTTAAAATGTCTATAGGCAAGAAGTCATACATAACCATTTTCCATTTTTTCATAACACCTTGCAAAAGTCTGCGGTCAAATACTGATTTTGTAATCCATGTATCATTACTACCTAAATTGTGTATCATGGCCACGTTGGATTCATTCTTGTATTTGAAGACCTTCCTAGGTAACAAGTACGATGGTAGAAAAAGATTACTAATCTAAGAAACTGTTTAATGAGTTTGTGAGATGCCTAGATATGTGCAAAGACCTAGCGTTTTGTAAATGCGGAGACCTATTCCTTTGTTACAGAAATTAAAGATTTCCTGAACAAATTTAGTGTGTCAACAACATACCGGAATCAGCATTCACCCAGCCGCTCCTAAGAGGTGCTTGGATCGATTGGTTACGATTCATCCCTCATTTCTAGAACCTAATACAATATATTTCAGTGACCAACTAAGGAAAGCTGATTATAAGCATATAGTTTTATTTCAGCTACATGAAATCTAATTTATCATGCTCCAAAAAGAAATATTGGCTCATGAAACCTATAAATATTCCTTGGATATTATAGAACAACCACAACGAATGCTTTGCAGATCAAAATGATATGTTCATAACAAATAAAAATGGTGGAATTCAGCGAAGATAGTTGTAAGGATCATACTAAATTAGGAGATCAAACTAACTTTGCATGGAATTGGCAGTACTTAGATTAAAAGGAGATTCAGCCCCTAGTCTCCGGACAGCTGATTGTGACAAGTACTTTCAGATGCCAATGTTAGATTTTTATGTTCCGAAATATCAACACGCTTCCAGTATAAAGTATTCATTTTGTATGATAGAACTTGATAAAACTGTAAATATAAATCATTTATGTCTCCCGGACGCTTCTTTTGTAAAACGAGGAAAATAAAGTATTTGAAGACTGTGAATAGGGGAAATGTAATCACTATATCTTCATCAATTAAATTCAATAAAGAGCTCACATATCGAGATAACTTTCCAAAATAAAAAATCTCCGAGACACAATCAGAATGACCATTGCGTTAAGTACACTAAGCTGAGCAATATTCATGTATTGTTGTACTCTTCAATCCATTTATTTATGAAACAGTTCGCGTTTCCAGATACATTCGACGTTTACTTGTCCATATACAGCAATTTTTATTAATTGTACAAAACTGAACGCTGCAGAGATCATTTATTCGGCTCAGCTAGCATAGTAGATACAAGGACGTTATATTGCAATTAAAATACACGTAGCAAATCAAAACATGAAATTAACAAACTATGGTTTATATTACACCTTTCTAAACATTATTTATACCTCGTGATTATTTTTGCTGATCTTTCCAGTTCAAAGCAAGAAGTTTGCCTCATTTTAGCCACATATTTATTTGTAAACATTTAGAATTAGAAAGGGTTATTTTTGTTCAACATCAAACAAATAAATAAATATCGAGTCCAAAAGTAATGCACACAATAATTATGCGATATTTGCAATTATGCGATATTTGCAGTAAAATAAATAGGATTACACTTTGTTCCGAATTCTTTATTGAAATGTATATTATACATTCTTGACCTTACAGGTGCAGCATCTTCAATTATCCGATGAATCAGTACAAGGACATTTTTAAAAGCTATCAGACTACGAAATTAACTAAGCTCTATAGGCAAATTGGTTGTTTTATCTACTGAATGTTGTTGTGTGGCAGCATACGACTTCTGCTGCTACAGTATCACGAAGCAATGTGTGCAATAAGACTGTAACCATTAAATAAATACTTTGACTCGAAAATGTACTTGTTTCGTCTTTTAACATCACAGATTATATGTATAATATTTTCCTTTTTCTGTGATAACATCTGCATGAAAATTACTGATTGGGTGTTTAATTATGTTCATGTGGAATATAATATAGACGCCTACAATTTAATCATGATTTTAAAAAATATGCCTTTGCAATTAAAAAATATCAACGACGCTCATTCATCTCATGGCCACTAGCTTTCTACTCTGGCATGAAACAAAAACAAGGGCTGTGAGCCTGAAAGGAAAGCCCGTGGAATTAATTTAGACGTCCGACATTCAGATTTGCATGATAATGCAGAACCCGCTTGAGGAAGTGATGGGTGGCAAAAGTGATGTGTAAAAACGTTTTCAGATACAGGATCGATTTGCCGTTAAAAATCTAGTCAAGAAGACGTTTTCTGCAGATTGCATTATCTACTATGGTCAATACTTTATGTGTTGGCAGTTTCATTGTTAAGCCACAATACGTGACAAAAATAGATCATGAAACCTTTCCACCTTAACAAGCAACACAGACATTTACGACACGCTACAACTTTGCCAATCACAGATGATCGCTGTTGTCGTCGAGCATTCACTCCAGATCTTCATTCAATAATCACTCTTCAGAAAATATGCACAATCTAGATACCGTCTTTTTGTAGATGAAACAATCAGACTGAATTGATATATGTTTCGGTTTTGATGACCTTTATATTTGAATATAAATATGTTTAACATTTTCTTATATAGCATAGCATGCACTATGTGGAAAATAAAAACATTCAAATGGAGTACAGTCCAGTTGACAGCGAGATGGATAATTTCCAATGTAAAATTTAAGCCGGTGAGGGATTCCATGCAAAATTGTTTACCGTTTTCAATATAGAACAACAAAACCTACAGATCGTACAACAATTTAATTCGTGTCCATTTCCAAATTATTTTAAGATGATTACACTTTCTAGAATGCATGCCAGGAACTTCTTGTATGTACCACAAGCCGGCGATAATAAGGAAACACTAAGTGCCTGCAGGAAGAAAAAGAAAACGCTCGAATTCTCCCGCAATGCGGTAGGTCTCACTCAGCTAAATGTTGTGCTCTGGTTTTCCATTACTTTAAGACATGTAGCATATAAGCTGAATGCTATGATATTACAATCTCTAGGACTTTTTAGAGCCGAAGATAAGAGTCCATCTCTCTCTTTTTTGCTATGTTACAAGAAATAAAAACTTGATGCTTACCAGATGGAACGCAAACACTGTTAAGCATTTTTTTTTGCCGAAAAATCTTTTACGTTAACGAGGATTGTCCAACAAATAACTTTTTTGCAAAGTTTTTTTTTTTACACCGACGTTTAACTACCGATTTTACATGAAGAATAATAAATATGACTGTCTTATATTGACTGTTTTTGCCTTGGTGGATGAAAGACCGTGGTATTCAGATATCTCATCTGGCATTGGGATGAATATCTTGTCACCCAGTTTAAAAACAAAATACCAGCAAAGAATATATTCTTTGCAAGCTATAATTTATTTTGCTGTACACATTTGTATATACATGGGGAAAAAATGCAAAATATGTGCTTCGAAAATATATATTACTACATTAATATTTACGCTATAATTTCTTATCAGATTTAACTTTCGGCATTTGTTTTTCAGGCTTTGCCGATTCAATTAGACATTTTTAAGTAGCTGAAATGAATTATTTATTGATACCAATGAACAGACAGACATAAAAAAGGAAACGCTTTTACCAGATTTGACAATAATTTATGTAATATTTCAACACTTCTTAAATCCCAAAAGTTTGGTACACGACAACTTATTATTTACTTTGAACCGTAACGATCAAATTTAGTGCCGTTTATATTTAATCATATTTTTCTGAGTGAGTCTCACATTGTTATGGTGTATGGTTATAGTCTAGCTTGATATCGATTCTTATCATTTATTGAAGAGTGGCGACGGTTTATCGAGAATTGATCAATGGGAAGATACAGTGGTAATTTGATGTAAAAGATTCACTTTATTATTCGTAAAGTGTTGACCTATATTGACTCGCCTGTAGATCATGCATGGGACAGTACAGGTTATATTTCCGTGAACAGCGTTCCCCATGGTATATGTTTTAGTTCTGTCGAAATTCGTTCAGATAGTCGTACCAGAGAAATATAGGTCACACGTGTTAAACGTGGCGCATGCATCTAGTATGGCGGATCAGTTTGGTATAAGGAAAGACGACTGATCGAGTGGTAGCTGAATGTTATTGGTCTTGGGCGAATAGTAACGTAGCATGATTCTGTAGGTCGTTTGACGTCTTTTAGAAAACACACTTTCAAAGGGCAGGGTGACGAGAGTACCGTTGGGTCAAACGCCTTAGATAAACCACGTTTAATAGGATGACTGTGGACATTACATGTCAGATCTTCCCAGTTACAGTCTGAAAAACCGTTATATACTAACCGATGTATATTACAATACCAGATATTTAGGCGACGTCGTTTTACTGAGTATCGAAACTGAGCATATAGCCGAGGCAGTTGCAGATAAATTTAGCATTTTAGGGGTGCCGAAAGAGGTCCTCATAGATTGTCGAGCATACTTTACTTCGGAGCTTATGGCGGAAGTCGGTAAACCGGCAAGTACAACGCCATACCACCCAATGTGTAACGGTTTGGTCGAAAAATGTAACGGCATGTTGAAGCAGGTGTTGCGTAGTATGCATGCGGAGAGACCGCAAGACTGGGACCTGTATTCAATATGCGTATTGGGAAGTACCGCAAGCGAGTTTAGGCTTTTCACCATTTGAATTGTAACGTAAAACAATTCGTGGTCATATGTGTATTCTATGCGATCTGTGATCAGATGATGTTGAAAGTGATGACGTGAAGTCAACATACTAGTACATCCTAGACTTAGGCAAATAGTTGGAAATTCCCGAATTAAGGTAAGCGATACGCGAAGTACTGCAATCGTAGGACTAGAATCAGGAAGTTTGAAGTATTGAATAGGGTATTGGTGCTTCTCCGAACTAGTCAGAATAAGTTGCTAGATCACTGGAAAGGACCACACAAGGTTATGGAAGTGAAGGGTGAAATGGATTATAGGGATAGATATTTGATGAAAATTGAAAATGTTTCACGCCAATGTGTTGAGACGGTACGTGGAGAGGACCTAGGTGAACGTATAGAGGGGTGTTGAAAGCATTTTATATTGCGGTGATAGAGGACGAATCTTATGATGAATAGAAACAAGATCACAGTACAGACATACTCATAGACTGTCTCATGGGATTGGGGAAGGAGGGTGTGGAGAATTATGCGGTTTTAGTTAGCCCATTAACCGATTTGACAAGGAATGAACAACCAAATAAAATTACTTGGAGTCTATGCCAAGAAAGAGCATTTAGTGTCCTTAAAGAAACACTCATGAGCTCACCACTCTGGAAGTTGCCCGAGTAAGGTAAGTCATCTGTATTAAGGACTGACGCCTCCGACACGGATTTGGGATCCTTTTTGAAGCCGGAACAAGAGGGCGTCAATTCACCTGTACCATGGGCAAGTAGAAAATTGCTACCTAGGGAGAAACACTACTCTGTATTTGAAACGGAGAGTTTTGACAGTTGTGTTGGGAATAAGCAAATTGCACACGTACCTCTTTGGGAAGAAGTTCGTTCTCTACAAAAATCACTATCCCCTGACCTGTCTGAATTAAGCCAAACTAGCACTGCAACCGAATCGGTTTCGTATAGAGACGATCAAAGATTGACAACATAGGACCAGACTATTTAATTAGACTATAAATTGCAATGTGTCGTGGCATGTTTAATCTTTCTGTGCCCATGGTAATGTCTATAATGTTTTCAATTCATATTTTGTTCACATTGAGTGAATTCTAAAAGGTGTTTTAACTTTTGTAAGGGTGGGTGGGTGGGTATCGTATTCTAATGTAAACATAGTATGGCTCTCGGTGGTTGCTCAGTATTACCCATGGTGTATGTTTAGTTTCTGTCAAACGAGTATAACATGTATAGTTTTATTCACTTGGTCGACCGATTTACTGTGGCGCGTACAAAGTTGACAGTAGGTCGACTCACTTACCTCATGTTTTCTGTCATTTGGTCCTGTCACGTGCCAGTATGTAGAGTTTAAATTGTTCAGTGCTTGATGCCTTCTCAAGTTGCTGTCTCCTGTGCGATAGTTATCGTTCAGATGTTCCCGTGCACCTTTCCCAGCCTTTGTCTGCACGGAAGTGAGGCTCCGAACGGATTCTTTGGCTGACGGTCAGGAATGTCATATAAGGGTTCTTTTCATGTATTACGCTCTATTACAGTGCAATAGGGCAACTTCATGTTCGTTATTTGAACGGTGTGGTTTCATATCTTCACGTCTGATATATGAACAGTACAATATCATAATTTCATATCTTCATGTATGTTATATGAACAGTACAATATCATAATTTCATATCTTCATGTCTGTTATATGAACAGTACAATTTCATAAATTCATGTATCATGTGAATAGTATAGTTTCATATTTTCATGTGGTCAGCATAGTCTCGCAGATTTATATCTGTCAAGTGAACTGAACAGTTTCATATATGTTATGTTAACAAAATAATAATATAATTCATGCTTGTTACTTGCACAAGATAATGTGTGATGTTGAATAAGCAACGTGTAGCTATTAAAAGAGCGGATAAATGCAGCATTCACAAGCGGAAAACTTCTCAAAACTTCATTTAAATTCACGTAACATTCGAGTAGCAACATTTAGTGAATGTGTAGATCCTATGTAGAATGTATATGTCTAATTTAAATTGTGTAAAAGATCAAAACACGATTGTGTAGATAGGTGGTGTCACAATTGCGGATGCTAGAGTAGATTGCTATTCCTTTCCACATATATGCCAGTCCTCGAATTAGTGGATTTTCCAAGGGAAATAAATTTGATGTTTAACTGGAGAGTCAATTTTATTTTTTCACTCAAGAACTTGTTTCCAATAAACATCGATAACATTATGATCAAAGAAATTCATCCACCATATTGTCATTCGCTTAGTGCAATGGTAGCAAATCGACATGTCACGATAGAGACCACGTTCGAATCCCACTCTAAACCTAATTGTGTTTCAATTTTTTCCAAGTATTTGCTTTTTTACCTTGAATTAGGAAAGAGAATTACGTTACTACTCATTTTTGTGCGAATGTGTACAAAACACGGCATAACATAAATGGTAAAAAGCTGATATTACCGTAATACCGTACAACATAAATGGTAAACAGTTGATATTACCGTACTATTCTACTACTTCAATGTGTTAAATATTTTGGCCTGTCAACACGTTTTAACATAAAAGCAAAATTTGCTTGTATTGAGTGAATAACGGATATATTTCATCTCGTGGGTGAAAACCCCCAGTATATTCACCCACTCGATATAATATATCCGTTATTCACTCGATACAAGTAAATATCCTCTCTATATACTTAGATTTGACATATACTTTATATATATATATATATATATATATATATATATATATATATATATATATATATATATATATATGTATGTATGTATGTATGTAATATTCTTCCCAATACATAATGCCAATTTTAAGGTATAATTTTTCTTCGACGTGAGCAGAATCTGTGCAGTGGAAAATACGCTGTTATTCAAGGAAAACTTGTAAGCGCTTAAATTCATTTCTGATCTTTTTTCCAAGAGCTAATACTATTGACGACACAAATAATTCAGTTAAACCTTTAACATTTATCTCTCTCATCACTGATGGAAGAAGCAGCGCATATTTCTGAAAGTGTAAAGTTAATTAGGAACTCTAATTGCGAACAAATTGTAGGAATTCCCAACAACAGCGATGAAATTACTTAATTCGGCACTGTATAAAAGCAAATACTACTTTATCTAGAATGTCAGCTTAAGAACAGTGGAAAATTAAAACTGTCATTTTAGTGCTGTTTAGACAGCTTTCTGCTAAATTTTGAGCCAATTTATTTTTTCTTTTATTCTAAAAATTTCCTTATATTTTGAATTATATTTACGACAAGAATTTTTGGACCTTTCAGTAGTCATGATTTTAAGATGATTCTGCTTACTAAAATTTAGGTAGACTTTGACGGCCTTTCCAAAATCCTGCCTAGTTTACCGGTACTGTCACTGAACCTGTATCATCATATCATCATTGACGTACCTTTATAATATGAGGTATTCTCATTCCCCGTCTTTTCCGGAAATATGAGTAAAATTTTTCAAGAAACAATATATCAACATGTAACCTACCTAACAATGCGACTCAGTAAATGCTTTCTACAAATATACCATAAAATATACCACTATCTTGCAAGTGTTATCAGAGATTCTAAAACTGCTGATAGACAAGATAGACAATGTAGGCAGAATATAGGGACTTTTTGACCTTTTATTAAATCCTCTGCTTAAAGTTCTATCAAAGCGTCGAATTTCTGACAAATAATGTTTGATGGATAACTCAAGTGTTGCTGAACTTTTGCACACAGTATACATTGACTACACAGTATTGTACTGATGCGTTGTATCTGGGAGTCATAAAACTTCTTTTACATGTTTAAGCAATAGAATTCTTCAAAACAATAGTACAAATAAAGTAGTTTGCATTTGTTATGACCTAAATCTCAAGTCATACTATCAACCTGCAATAATTTGTTTTAATGTCCCAGGCACAAATGTATATTTTATATTAATGATGAGGTGAGGTCAGCTCTGCTTTTTGTTTTCAATACATTAATCTAATATATCTTCAATACACGAGTCATTTTGAAACTATTGCGATCTTGAGGGCTGCCATAAGTAATTATCCCATCTTCTGAACAGACAAACGTTGATAAGTGTACATCTTCGATTCCGAAAACCTAGCACGAATAATATAATTATTATAGTCTTATCATACTTTTATTGGAACTCAATGTACAAATCACTCGCTCTAGGTTTTCAATCTTTTCAGCATGCACCTTTTTACCTGCACAAATAGCTTTGACTGATATGGCTCGTATTTAAATCAACGCAAATCGCCATCTCAGTATGCATCTATTCTTCAGAGAGGCTGCTTGTATTTCTTTCATCAAATCAAACATTTCCTGGTTGGCATTTTTGTGCTTTGCTTTAAAAAATTTCCAAACAGAGAATGACAGAATTGTATCATGCCTTTTTGATATTATTAGGGGAAAGTAAGACAAACTGCTATATTCGAGATTATGCAACGTTTGGAAAGCATAGCTCACTCGTCGACGGTGGTATTCTCTTGGTTTATTTATAGGTGATAACCAGAAGATAGGCGTGTTTTATACCAGCATGTATGCTCCCCTGATATAGAGGTAGACATGGAGGGCGTATACAAATGGAAAGCCTAAGAAAAAACGCGGTACCTATAAAATATACAATAAACAGTACAATAGTACTAAATACATGAGAGTTTTGGAGCAGTGTAATATTCTCAAACCAACTCACTCGTATAGGTATACTACAACACTAAAATAAAAAATCAGACTTTATAGCACAACAAACCCACCCACTCGAGTAGGGATACAACAATACTACAATCAAAAATCTACATTCACTAGCGCAGTAAGACTAAGACACAAAAATCGATATTTACAAGTGAGAAAAAATTACAACCACCAACCAACACGTGTTCAGCTAGAAAAGATAAAGACGTATGAATAAGTAAAATTTAAATTCCATCATCACGAAAGTCTCAAAGAGTTTTTAAACATAAATGAAAATGAGTATTTTTTAAATCCAGATCTTTTATTAAACATTTCATGTCTAAAATCAAGAAATTACCTCTTTTACTCTCTTGCATTGTCTCCTTTTGGACTTTACTGACACATTGTTAAAGTCTAGTATCACTCTAGTCTATTGAAAAAATTAAATCCCCAAAGTACAGTCGAAGGCCAAGTAACTTACAATTATAACCTTATTTTTAATTTTTTATTATCTGGCCGACTTATGTCGACACACATACGGTTCAGCACATATATTGCCATCAGTTTTCCGATACAATTTGCCCTGAAAGGGGTTCTAGTGCTTGTTTCCCTACTTACTGCGACACTTTCTAAATGACTAATGTGAAAATCAGATCCAGTATCAGAAATCAGATCCAGTATCAATCATAAATTCAGTTTCAACATCACGGACTTTTCCTTCGCACAGTAATGATATAAGGTTTCTGGTGTCGAACTCAGTCGAAATCACCTGCTCATGTTTGCCTCAATCTCAGCTATAAATAGTTTATCCTCTTTTTTCCTTGAGATTGGGACATTCCAATCTCACATGACCCTTTTTTCCGCATTTGCAGCATATGTCGCTCCTGTTCTCATTTGTGCAATCTCTGTGTAAATGGCACTTTTTTCCGCCTCCACTCCCAACATTCCAACCCTTCTGAATTTCCATGCGCCATTTTAGATGGTCTAAAGTATCATTTGGCCCTTTTCTCTTTTATGCTTTCACGCATTTTTTTAATCGGTTTTATCAGTTATATCATTTCGGATTGACCTCTGGCTGCTACTGCAACAACAGTGTTGCTACAGCATGTGGCATTCCTTGAAGTAGATCGTTTAACCTAGTTAAGTGTTTTTAAGTTCTGTTTTGAGTGCTTCACATTCCATAGATCGCTTCACTGTATCGTTTAAGTCTTATGACATGTTGAGTTTAAAGTCTAAAACCATCTTGGTGTCTTCTAAAGCGATTATAAAATTGGTCTCTTGGCAACTATTTTCTAAATTATGTATCCACAGATGGGTATGCTTTTCTTGTTAGTGTCCTTAGACTGGTACGCAGGTCTATCAAATCTTCATTTAATTCTCTCGTGTGAGTAAAACATTCAGATTTAGATGGCTGGTTTTTATTCCCCAACAATATGTGCCTGGTGGCTTTTTTAAAACTCCTCCCAATTCAGCCAAACTTCTGCACACACCTCTCGATATAGCACGTCCACTAATTCTTACCTCTACGAACATGCACCTAATTTCGTCGGATCACTTATTTATAGCTGCGCAGACTTCGAATGGTAGTCACATAATTCCATTCTTCCTCTCCAGAAACTCCCTCGTTTTTCATCCGTCATGTCAATCAACCAATAACAATCAACTCAACACTTACTTTCATCGCCTTTTTCTTCGCTGAAAGTCCTTTACCCTTTCTGACTCGCTTCCACTATTTTCAATGGTAACTTTATTAGGTGGAATGTCTTTACTCGTATAGTCAATCTCCGCTATCATAGTTTTTACGATGGCATTGAAGCGCTTCAATGCCTTATTTCTATCCGTATGCAGTCCTTGATACAAACATTTGAAATAGTTCTTCACTTGACTCCTCAGTAAACCCCTTCGATGGCGGACTTTCGTTTTTCTTTTTTTTATGAAGGTATGAATTAAGGCTATCCCTTCTGTGACCTCTCTGTTTTAAATTATTTAGTTCTTTATTATTACATTTATTTCGTTTAGCCTTACATCTAACTATTAATGCTGTGCACTTTTTATCTTACAGAACAGAATATTTAACTTTTCTAACTTTAACACGTTTGTCTCTGTATTTCACAAATGAAAAGGTCGGTACAATGTAAAATCCTACTGGTGCAGTTGATAATGAGCGTTTAATCTTCCTCTTTAAGCTTTCACATTCTGTTTTTTAAACTCCCGAACGTTAATGTTGTCTAAAACGAACTCGTTTTGCCCTTTTATTCCATGAGTTAAATTGTTGATATGTTGTGGGCATATTTCACCGACTGGTTCACTTAAGTCTCTCAGTTTTGCACCTCTGTTTACCAAAACTTCAATATTTCAATCACTGATTTTCTGGTCTTTGAAACGCAGTCGCTATTAACATAGGGCACGGCATCTATCACCTATTGGGCGATTTAAACAGTTCTGATCACAGAGCTGCCGCCCCGATAGCGGTGCTAGGACATAAAACAATCAGTGATATTCAATAATAAGAGTATATTCTAAAAAGAATACGAAGGATGGATAGATCCCTCGATTGCTCTCGCCCCCTCTAACACTCTGCCATCTTCCTCCACGTTTGCTTCTCTCGCACTTTTGTCTCAGTTCTCATACAATTTACATGTATTTTGCAATCATCTAGACGATAGTCAGGCAATCACTCTCCAATTAATCAAACTCTTCCAACCATCGAGTCGCTTATGATCACACTACACGGGACAAGGGATCAAATGGTATTGGATTATGTCTCTTGTAACTATGTGTGCTTATTATTTTTTAAGTATAGAAAGTACAGAACATACTAAAATCTAGCAGAGCGCAAACCTTACCATTATGCAGTATTATTCGTAATAGGTCATATTCAAAGTAGTAGTCTATCTTATTTTTATCAACAAGCAGGAATGAGTCAAGAACTGTGTTTCCACAAAATTCGGAATTCGGTTAATATCCATTAAAGACTTCATCAAGCGCTTCCTTCCGACTCTTTGATTGCTGAAGCCAAATGATATCCCGAACAAAATAACTGAATTGTGAATCTTTACCAATGGGATAATAAGGCTTCTGAGCTCAGTGATGTTTCATGGCTATAATTTACGATAAAAATTGTCGCCTTTTTGGTATTATTGTAGATCTTTGGCAAATTAAACTGTCATTTGTTTGACTTTAGTGTATTTTATTTTGGTTTTGGTTTTTGCTGGGGGGGGGGGGTTGTTGTGCTAAAATGCTTCATTTGAAAAGATAAACATAGACGCGCTTTATTTTGGGGAAACCAGTCTTAATTAGCAGTTGAAGCACGATACACGGCCATCTTGACTAAAATTTGAATCATACACATATATGCCAAAACATGTGCACGCCCTAGGGTTTCATAGTCTAGATAACATATTTTCCTTTTCTGTTTGGTAACCATGTGACGTTTTATACGTGGCACAAACTTACTAAGATCGTTGATTATGAAGAACATTCTATCTGAGATTATTTGCTTAAATGTATGTGTTAACATCAAGAAGACTTGTTCAACATCTAGATCTTCGACTAATACAAACCTAAGAACTGGTCAAAATTTGAAATGACGTTCGATTTAACATGATCTGGGCCACTGTTTGGATTGCACTCAGACGAAATTAATATTCAGTAAAATGGACAACCTCCTATAATGGCGCAAAGACAAACGTTGAAAAGAGCTTTTCAGGATCACTGAGGTTTGTGAATCAACTGATACTTACATCAAATTTATGACAATAATAAAATGGGACGGCACTATGGTAGATATAATTGCTTTATATATATATATATATATATATATATATATATATATATATATATATATATATATATATATATATATATATACAATAACTTAAATCCTTGAATTCGACACCTGACTATATATAAATATATTTACGAACTGTTTATTCTCCAGGTGTATCTGCAAAAGACTTGTGGTGACATTGACACTTCACATTTCATATTTCACGCTTCATACTTCTCAATTCACACTTAACACTTTATACTTCACGCTTTCACACTTTATACTTCAAATTACTTGCTTTTCAAAACAATTTGAACATTACAAATTGTTAGAGAATATTACACATTTTATTTAAATTGTGAGTTGAAGACGAATTTCCTGACATCCTTTTGTCCAGCCATTAGTGGATATTGTTTGCTGCCTTCTAAAAGAGTTATCTACTGCCATAACAATTTATCATCGCTTTAGTACGAAGTTTGCATGTACGCGTAAAACAGTGCAGATTTCAAATTTTCTTTGTGTTATTTTGCATTGCCTTTTTGTAGTCTTTTTTGGTTGTCACCCATTTTGCTTGGATTTAATCTTATGTATATTTTTTATCAATATGCATCTATGACATATTCTCTGTTTCAGTTCATTATTTAAACAAACTGGTAAAGTCAAGGAAACCTTGGAAATTTATAAAATACCATTTTCCGTCAATAATTGATGAGACCGTTTCTCTCTTGCAGGTATAAATTGGTCAATGTGCACTTAAAAACGCTATTAGTGGCTGTTATCAGCATAATTTCACTCTCAATTCATATCAGGTTCTATCTGCCAGTAGTGACAGTTGGTCAGAATATTAATATCAGCATCCTGGATATTTTATATCAGAGACTGTCAACAGGTACAGTTCTGTTGTTTATCTTTCCAGGGCTAATTGAGTTTTTGGATCAGTTATTTGCCCTTGGATAAGTGGTATCGCTATGGCATTCACTGTTACTATCATAGTGGCAATCTTGCTAATCTTGTTAGAGTTACTAATCCGAAACTGCGAGTCTTATTCTTGATTCCACACATCCAGGTATTATCAGCGCCAACTTCATTCGTAAAAGGTCAAAAACTTACTCTTTATTCATGTGAGGTTACCTAGTTATTGACCTCGCATAAACACAATAATTGTCTCTAAACAACATTTTACTAGTAATACAAAGACTACAACCATTCAAAATACCACCACCAATAATAATGATCATAATAATAATAATAATAATAAGAAGAAGAAGAAGAATATCCTACTACCACCACCACTCCTAGCCACCACCACTGCTACTATTACTTCTGCTAAGACTACTACATTTTAATCGAACATGAAAGGATGAGGAGGAGGACTGGTGATGCTGGTTTAAGCAGTAACAATATCAGTTTTTACAACAAAACTGTATAAGTATATTGATTATTATAAGTTTAAACTATGAATTATAACCAAAGAATATCGTATTTCTTGCACCACTAATTTATGACAGAACATTTTAAGTTAAAGTCTGTAGCAATACATAAGATGCTGATATTTGATGCAGTGATTTGTTTCAATCTTTTTTTTCCAACCAAAATCTTTCTTGTGACGTCTAGCAAAATATTGGTTATCAGAAGTATTGCACTCAATATAAGTTCATACATTACCTCACAAATTACAGCACAATACACCTACATACATTCTTAGTATCCTAATAAAATCCTCCAAATGTAAATATAAGTAGATACTCTGAATGATTTTGTTTAAAATAAATTGTACGTTTATATTACACTTTAGTGACATGTTTAGTGACATGAACGCAATAATTTGGCATCCAAATACGAAGGAAGGAAAAGTGTTTCTGAAATGCAAATAGAATGTCGTTACATATTGTATACCATTGACAGTATTTTGAACACAATAACCATCAGTTCGGGATTTACAAACTATTGAAACAATAATAAAATTAGATCATGTACACATTATCAACAAGTATTTCTTAAAAAAAAAATGCATACCGTCACCTTCTTTGCAACGTCTGTTTTGCTAAATTTCTTCGAAAGAAAAAACAATATAACTTTCTCCTGTTGAGGACTGAAAGACTGCCCTTAATACATTTAATTCCTATCAGTTTTCTTATAAACTAATTAAAGAGCATATTATTAAACACTTATGGATCGCTATGCATAAAATAAAACAAAATAAAAAATTACTCAATCTTTACCCTATGTTTTGACACCATGATAACATAAGACCAGATATACATTAACTCCAGATAACTTTTACCAAAATGCATAGCTTTACATCTTTGTTGTGCTGCCTAGATTCAATGCTTCTTCGAAGAAAAGAAAAACACTCTTTTTCCTCTTGAGAACGAAAGAATTACTTTATAAACATGCAATTTTATCATTTTGATACAAAATATGCATTACTTTTTCTTAATAAGCTATTCTTATAGGATACAGCAAACTATTCTTGAAACACGCAACAAACTATTCCTGTAGATTGCAACAAACTATTCCTCTAGATTGCAACAAAACTTTTCTTATAGGTTGCAACAAACTATTCTTATATGTTACAACAAACTATTCTGATAGATTACGACAACCTATTCTAATAGATGTGAACAAATTATTATTATAGATTGCAAGAAACTATTCTTATATATATCAAGAAACTATTATTATAAATTGCAACAAACTAATCTTATAGATCTCAAGAAACTATTTTTATAGACTGCAACAAACTATTCTTATAGATTGCAACAAACTATTTTTGATAGACTGTAACAAACTATTCTTGTAGATTTCAATTATTCTTATAGATTACAACAAATTATTTTTACACACTGTAACAAGTTATTATTATGGGTTGCAACAAACTATTCTTATAGATTCCAACAACTATTCTTGTGCGTTGCAACAAACTATTCTTATAGATATGAACAAAAAATATTCTTATATATTTCAACACATTATTCTTATATAGTACAATAACTATCCTTATAGATTCCAACAACTATTCTTATGGGTTTCAACAAAACTGTTCTTATAGATTACGACAAACTATTGTTATTGATTATGACATACTATTTATATAGGTTGCAAGAAATTATTCTTACAGATTGCAACAAACTTTTCTCATAGATTCCAACAAATTACAAGAAACTTCTTATAAGTTGTCACAAAGGCAGCGAAAGAGACGCTTTTTGTTCACAAATCAATATCTTAAACACCCAATCCTCTTAGAATTGTGTAGCAGAGATAACGGACAACTTACATGGCTGGACTATGAAGATACGATAAACGCTTACAAATGTATACATGCGACACTGAAAATATTTTTCTACGTGCCTATAAATTAATCATTAAGAAAATGCGACACTTTATACAAGAGGAAATCAGTATACTTTGTAGCAGAGAGTTTCTTTCATTGACGCCCAGAAAATAACAACGAGTTGAATACTGAATTACTTTGCATTAGTGCGCTTCTAGAAGGGATACAAGTTAATTATTTACCCGTGATGTCAATTTTGACTGCTCTGTCTTCATGAATAAGTTTTGCATCGTTGATTATCTAAGTGTATTATTTGTCTCCTTTGATAGAAAAATTGGGTCTGTTTTTTCTTTAATGTCGAAGTTGCGAAGATTCAATAACCAGACACCCAGTTTCCTTCTTTGTCTCACAATACGGCAAGTAGGCAACTGAATTTTGTATTTTACAATGAACTGAGCACATTATTTTCTTACTAGTAAATGTATCGTTAGGTAGTTCGTCAGTCAGAGTATTCCAAAATCCTTTAATCCAGATCCCATTATCCTTCTTGTTTCACAATACGGCAATTAGGCGAACAGCTTTTGTATTTTACAATGAGCTGAACACATTCTTTTCTTACTAATAAATGTATCGTAAGATAGTTCATCAGTCAGAATATTATATGTCTATTTTCTTCTAATTTATTAATAAAGACATATTCACCAAGGGAAGGAAGTTCAAATGTGAGTACAGTGATAGGAATCTGAAGTACCTTTTCTTCGAAATTATCCATACTACTGATAACGAAATTGGGGTTCATTTTAGGTATAGCAATTAGACGACATGTGCAGACTAGAACACGAAACGATTACAAGGTTTTAAGGGTCATAAAATGAAGAAATTGTAGTTCTCCCTGATCTTTGTTACCGTATCTGACTAAAGGCGAATGATAATCTCTTGTGCCCTGCCAATAATAAAAAGGGTTTGCCCTGTCATCAATAAAAAGGGGTTTTTGCCCTGTCATCAATAAAAAGTGTTCATTCTTGACTGTTTGTTTAACTTTCAACTGTATATCAATAGCGCCAAGTGAAGTAGCAGGGACTGATATGTACGTATTGATGGCACTGCACTTCCAATATATACAGTTAACAATTGGTTAATTAGGATGTGATTTTAATAGAAATAATCAGATTCTTGACAATTACATGAAATTTAGCAAAACAACAAAGGACTCAAAATCATATTTTATGTATGATGTATATTTTAAATCCGATAAATAATTTACCAGACTAACAAGTTATGACTTCCTGCCAAAAGGTAATCCACTTCAGTACATTAAATTATTTATTAATTATTAAATCGAATTAGAAATTCCTTTGCCTTCCAACGAATTGTATGTTTTGAAAACGAGGTGTCATTCATCTACATGTATAATCATTTATATATGTCACTGCAGAGACATGCATAGATATGTAATATTTATGTTACGTGATTTTACGTTCGAAGCCATGCCAGTATGATATATAATATCATGGGGTAAAAAACATCTTACGCTAGTCCGAAAATTAGTGGATTTTCCAAAAGAAAAAATTTTGATCATTCACTGGAATGAATTATCAAAAATATTTGTTTACTGCGGTCAATAGACATAGATAACATTATGATCAAGAAATTGGATCCGTCATTTTGTCACTTGCTTGGTCATGTTGTAAGCATGGCTACCAATCACGCAGGACTTGCAGGTTCAGATCCCATAACATGCTAAAACAATTTTCCTGCATTTTTTGTTTATGTGCTTTTTTGTTTAGATGCTTTCTAAGGAAGGAGAATTTTGTTACAACTGATATTTTCTGTACGAATATAAACAAAATACACCAGAACATAAACGGTACACAGCTGACTTTATCGCGTGGGATACAGTAAAAAATCTGCTACTTCAATCTGTTATACATACTGCTAGCCAATACGTGTGAGCATAAAAATAAAAAGAACATTTGCTTGTTCTGAGTAAATAACGGATATATTTCATCTCGTGGATGAAAAACAAGTATTTTAACCCACTCGATGAAATATACCCGTTATTCGCTCGGAACAAGCAAATCATTCAGATATAAGAAAGTATATTTATTTCATAAAGTATAAATCATGAACAATATATTTGAGAATTCTGCATAAAATTATGACAACGACAAACGTTGATGAAGTTAAATTCAAGAAAGTTGAATGGTTAATGAAGGTAATTAAGTCTGTATTCGCACATAACGCACGAACAATGATTTAGTGTGACTACTTATTTTAATCTCTATTTACTTTTGCTATATTTTATATGATTTTGACCTTGCTTTTATTTTACCAACGACAAAAATATAACTGGTATATTCTGAAACATTCAAAGTTAGTAAGCTTTAAGTTTGGAAAGCATAGTCATATAACTATTGTTCTGCTTCATCGTTTTCACGTTTGTTTCTTGTTTTTGCTAAAATTGCGATTTTAAAGAGCATCATTGCTGCTATGCTGTACCTGAATATAAAAGTGTCTCTCAAAGTATTACTAATTCGATCTAGAATAAACCAGATACTTACCATCAGTTATATCGCGAGGAGAATCCCTCGCGATATTTCTGATAGTAAATATCTGCCTTATTCAATATCACTGATGAAATTTGTATTATTAATTGGTGAATTGAGCTTTGCGCCTCCATAAGCATTGACAGATTGGAGGATTGATTTTAGCATTGACAAAAGAAAATTAAATGACCTCTCGGACTCTCTGTCAGATGCTTCATTTGCACGTAGCATGCTTCTGATTTCCTCAAGACTTCTTTCATCAGATTTTCTTGAATATAGAAGATATAAATTACTTCGACAAACAAGCGTCAGATTGCATAAGATAAGAATGGCATTACATCCTTTCTGATTATAATATACGTTTGGACAGAAAAGATCAATCATCCACCGTCTCCAAGCTGTTATTAAATTTTTATAAACCAGTATCCATCAGTTTGGACAACAATAGAGGTCTAGCCGAATTAATTTGAAGGGAGTTTGAAGAAGAAATTTAGTAGTATTCTGCGGTAGCTTTCACATGTCTTCGAAGGATAAATCATAGTGGAGAAAACGTGTAGAGAAGCATTTGTGGTGACATGTTTACTGTGCCTGGAATTTATTAGTATAAAGACTTGGAAAATTACTACTACTACTATTGGCAGCAGCTGCATCTAACAGAATACCTTTAGCACTGACATTCTTTATGTAGTGCCATATTTTCATATCCTATAAACAATAAATTAAATTGTATATTTCAGAGAAGCCTATGCACAAACGTTTTAAAGACCGATAATAATCTACTACTCCCATGTGTTTGAGGAAGGTGCCTTCTGTCGAATCAACAAATGACATTGGGCGGATATCTGTGGTAAAAGGTTGATTTGGTTTATCCAATATGCAAATTGATTATCCACACATTTCTCTATGACGCATGCGATGAACAAGAGAATGCAGTCTCACATCTCAATGAATAATGAACTTAATCGGTGCCTCCAGGCCTTTCAATTGTCCATATCAAACGTACCGTCGATATTATTGTATAAACAGAATGCTAAAGTTAGCATCAAACAGCCGCAACTGAAATTTGCGAATACTGACAATCTTTCACATCTTGAAGTTAATTTCAGTTTTTTCTTTAAAATAATAGACATATCACAGCTTAAATCTGATTGTTTTTTAATTTTTTGTATTTTTTTGTTTTTGTTTTTGTTATTTGTTGTTTTTTTTTTAAATCGATTTAAATCACAGACCTATTCAAACTGGTTATGGAGGATCGATTTACTAATGTATCCACTACAAACGTTTGGACCACAAGTCCGCAGAAATATCGCTTTGGAGACAATAAATCAATCATTCTTTCCAAAAATAGGTATATGTGTATGTGTATCGTGACAAATATCCTTTTTATGGAATGAAACAATGAGACCAAGAAACATCCTATAAACCTTCTTGGTAAAGGCCCCAAAAACTGTCATACCTTGGATGGACATCACATGACCGAGGATAATTGACGTTTCACGTTCCATTTCTATTCATTTTCGAAAGTTAATTCGGGGGGGGGGGGGGGCGTAAGGCTGAAGGTTCGCCTAGGGCGCCAAATGTCCTTGCGCCGGCCCTGTCCAGGCGATTGAACCTGCCTGTAATTAATGCCGCAAGTTTACCTTCATCTATATGTTATTGTAAGTTTTCCAGCTCAGCAAAGTTGGAAAGACTTCCAATGTATAGTATTTTTTCAGTTTAAATAAACGTTTTTCATTGTGACAGTAGCCGCTTTGGCTGAGTGATTAGCATGCAGGATTCGCGACAAAAACGGTGCGGGTTTCAATCCTGCCATTGGATCAGCTCCAGTCGGCTAAAATGGCTTGTCCCTAGGCAAGGCACTTTACTCCAATCACCACGGAACGAAACAACCTTCATTCGGTGCTGTGCCAAAACACAACAAACCAAACCAAATCAAACCGGTCTGTTAGGCAATACCACCGGGGATAACCGAAGACGTTTTGGATACAATGACCACGCTCGGAATACGCTCAAATTAAAACGTGGAATACATTTTAAACATGTAGAAAAATGCACGTCAAATGTAAAGTTTTACTATTTTTCCTTTAGGCTGTACACTTTGAAGAAAAGTTGTATTCCACGGAATAATATAGACAATCTTGTCTGCGAAATGTCAATTATTTGTGATAATTACTTTGTAACACAACACAATTTGTCTAAGGTATGCACGAAGTTCACTTGGATTCTAACACAACACAATTTGTCTACGGTCGAATTGCACGAATTTCACTTGGATTCTTCATTTCATTATATTTTCACCTTACTATAGATCAATAACTGATTGTCACAACAAGCTAAAAGGTAAACTAGACCTGTAAAGTGTATCTTCCACGTTACTTTAAAGTTTTCTATCCGTTCACGAACGATATTTTAAATTTAGTAAATTAAGCTTTGCGATGCGCTCCATTGTTTAATCTGGGGCTATGGTCAAATTGCGATTTCTGAATTTATTGTATTTCTCACGCCTTTTAGATCTTTTCCAAAGCACAGATAAAATTCTTTCAAGCATTTGTTGTTGATTATGTTGTTTTCATTTTTAAGCAGTGTGCTATGACATAGAAATACATGTTATGGTTTCATGAGCCGATAAACAATAAATCCAGAGCCCTCCGATCTTTGCTAGCCAACGGTAGCTGATGTAGAACAAAGTGGACCGATGATATTTGACTTGCAAAGATGGGGTCTTTGAGGAAGTCAGGTAAAATGAGTAATTACTCCTGCAAAAAGAACACAAAAAAAGGCAAAGAAAGAAAGAATTAAAAAAAACAGTAAAGGCTATTTTGAGAATGATTCCGACTCCGTGCAACGAACAGATGGACAGACGTAGCCATGTTACACTTCAAATTATTGGGCCCGTTTTGGAAATATTTCATACAGGGAAGGACTATGACGGGAGTGGGGGCAAAATTAATCTTCCAAGTTTCAGGATTGGAAGGGTGCGTGCGCGCAAATAAAAGGTCAATGCTTTCCCGATTTCCTCCACCTCAAAGACTATCAAAACTATTTCCATCTGAGATTACTTTGAGTAAGTTGCTAGAGCTTCTATAAAACTGCTGATAATAATAATAATAATAATAATAATAATAATAATAATAATAATAATAATAACAATAATAATCATCATCATAATAATAATAATAATAATAATAATAATAATAATAATAATAATAATAATAATAACAATCATCATCAAATAATAATGATCATCATCATCAGCAGCAGCAGCATAAAGTTGGAATAATTTCATCGTTAAAAAGTAAATTTAAGGAACTCATTACAAAGACTCGTCAAAATATATTCTGTTGTTAGAGATACAACATTGTGTTACTCCAATATTTTTTAAACAAACTGTAATGAAGAGTGGATTTGAATACATATTAATAATTACAGTAATTTTAAGCATCAATATAGAGACACATCTTAACTGCATATGAAATTTCATAATACGATATTTCCGTTTTTAAAAATTGGCCCCATGAATGTGTTTGGTGCTACCCAGAATCATAATGTATAATAAAGATAGTCTGATTGGTGCTTATTTACCCATATACATGTACCTTTATGAAAATGGTTGCTCTTGGCATAACAATGTGGAAAACATTTTTTTTACAATATTTCAGGACATATATTCTTCTTTATTATTGAAAATATATTTCATGAAGATTATATTATGATATGAAAGTATTAAATAGTGTCTGAAATGCAAGAAACCCCCAAATCGCTGTTTGAGCTTATCTTTGGTTTAAATAATGAAACATATTACCCAGCAGAATTTCGTATATTTACAATATCGTTAGTACAAGGCTATACAACTTGCAAGAAACTATGAAAAGGCGCTTTCGGTTCTATCGTCAAGAACTTGTGATAGTCATTGATGTATATCTTTCAATGGAGAAATTATATCAAATACGGAATCCCAGTGAAATTCGTGTACACTCCAGGCACATTATGTCGAAGTAATTGCAACAATCGCAACACATCACAGTCGACTTTTCAAAGACCAGAATGACTATAGTGTTCTGTGGACTACAACATTTCTACAAAAAATATATGGGTCAATGAAGAATATAGGCAAAACTTACATTTGACGGGCATTTAGCTCTATGTTTGGAAGGTATTCTGTGCATAACTTGCTTGTATTCTGCGCATAGTCAAAGTACCCGCAACGTCTACAATTATCCACGGTGTATATTCTGCAGATTATCTTTTCAACTCACTTTTGGCTCGTGCAATACTTGCTCTGTGCGTCAGATGGTACAACAGTCCTTTAGTTCAAAGAATAATCATTTAAAAGCATATTGCCCTGCTTCATTTAACTATATTTTGAATAGATCATGTTTAGATATAGGTTTTCTTAATTGTTTATGTCGTAATTTAGAGATTGGGAGGCCTATATATCGTTCACATCACGCTATCTAACGTGGCGTCGAACATTCAACTATTGATTTTTCTTCCTAATTGCGTATTCTAATAATAAATTGAGAACAATTGGAGAGGCTGATTACACAATGCAATTTATTGCTCAAACAACACATATAAAGGATAGACATTGATATAAATTTCATGTACTATGGCAGGAATAACCATATTAAATATTTACTGTAATAATAATAGGTTTTAGCTACACCATCACTACCACCACCATTGTCATGAAATTTATGATGCTGAGGATAATGATAATTTAAACCGGTTACTGACATTTTCCTATTTGCAAATATCTCGTTTGAAAAAATTGCACAAATCTCTCTGACTTGTATTAAATATTTTGATTTATTATTTGTGAGCAAAATAAAAATTTAGCTACATCTCGTTCAATATTAATATATACTAACAATTAACTATTGCTTTGGCCGGAGTTGATTACTGTCCCATACACGTGAGAGGCAGGAAATTGAAAGTATGTTTGTGCTAAAATTAAGGAAATTGTATTAGCCTTATTTTCTGGTGAGCTCTTCAAATAATCACCTGACTACAAATGTCACCCTGTCGATTGTTATTGACATATAAAGTCATTCATATGTACCAGTATATATAGTATTGTCCATTTGTACAGTAAATTGTAAAAACTATATCTATCCTTTGCCAAACTTTCCATTTGTCATGTCATGACCAATTTCAAAATATGGGTCATCAACCCAGAAAAAAAAATCACTCGACAACCATACATTATTATTCGTTTTTCTCGTGCAATTAAGAATACTCCATCGTATCCATCTTTTTATCTTCCTGCAAAAAAAAATGTTGTTAGCCTTTTCTTCTTGATCTTCAAATGAAAGGGTTAGAATCGACGAGGCTTCTTGTATAATTTAAGTAATATTTACGTTCCAAATTACTACAGTTCGATAAATGTTGTTCGTTAGAAACTGAATTCCGCTATTTCCTGAACGAAGCCGTACTGACACGATTTCTCATTGCTTTAATTGCATGGTGCCCCTTCACATCCTTGGAAAAACCGAAATGTGTCCTAATGTTTGATCCTTGTATGCAAGACATCCATATCAAACTTTTATAAACTCACCCAATTTTGAGAAGGGGATATCAGTAAGCCTGTTTTGTAAACCTCCTTTGCATTCTGGAAACATATACTGGCAGAGCAAACTTTTGCAATAATGAAATACTAATGTTCTGGAATCCCTTTATAAATTGCACTTACACATTGCTTACATTTTCATGTTCTACTTTATTATATATTTCATAATGAGATACTGAAATGATATCGCCACAATGGTGATAAAATGGTAACTGCCACTGTAGCGATATCACCTCTGAAACTACTTTCTCTTCCCATGTAGGAAATAGATTTACCCTTATGTCTGTTATATTTCCATATTTAGGTTTAATTCATTTTGCTTCTTCTTTCTTTCTCTCTCTCTGTCTCTCTCTCTCTCTCTCTCTCTCCATCAGAATGAATATATATTAAAATATTAAAATATGACAACACTAATACATGTATGTGGCGTGCCATCAAAAAATGTATAAAAACAAACTCCAAACAACAGCAAGTAGGTTTCCAATGTTAACTTATTTCAAATTGTTTTCCACATGAATTTGGAAAATTGTCATTGACAGAACTTACATGACCGGTTTATATTCTATATTTAGTGTCACCCGTACCTGTTACACTCTACGACAAATTGTAAAAGTTTTAGCGCAAAACTCTTGATTAAATATAATGCTGGAAACATTTTAATAAATTATTTTAACCCTCATCACCCTCATAATCATCTCTGAAAACAATGGAGAAATCGGGAATAAATGAGTGTTGATTGCAAACTGAAATTAAGTGAATTTCGAAAATTGAGTGCAGCATCTTTTACCGAACGAAACTTCAAGCTTGTCGAGGCCACATAATTCACGCGTTTGAAAATCAATAAGCAAGATCCTAATATGTTAACTCACAATCATTAAAATCGTAAGTTTAAAATCGTTACGCTCTGAAGTCTGTTGGAACCGACTTTTCTCATGGGCATCTGCAGGAATGTTTCCGCTGGGGTAATGTGGGTTGGGTGGGTGGGTGGCGGGAAACCATTTTTCCGGGGGGGGGGGGGGGGGCAAGGGATAAAATCAAAGGTACTATATATATATATATATATATATATATATATATATATATATATATATATATATATATACTGCACTATGATACACTTCCCACCTTGCCCCCCCCCCCCCCCGCGGACGCCCATATTCTCTGTGATGATTCAACCCATACCCCAAAAATGTTCACCGTATCGATCCGCGCAAAAATGTGTTAACGGAATAACGGAAATAAAAATAATTTCATTTTTCGTATCAAAATAGTCATTCATTTCACAAAATACACTGTTTAAAGCATTATATGTAGGAGATAAATTTCTAAAATGTAAGTGTCATAAATTTTTAGAAAATTTCGGAACTTCTTTTTATTGATTTAGTATCACAGCCTTGAACCACATTGGCGCAGAATGCAAACAATCCATGAAAGTCCATTCTTTTTGCCTTTAAAATTATATAGAATTAAAAAAGTCTACGTTCTTTTAGTAGATGTAAGGAAAAATTTCACTCGTGAAGTTGAAGTGGAAACATTTTGCTCGCCACTCGTAACAATAGTGTTTCCACTTCACGAGTGAAATATCTCCTTGTATCTACTAAATAAACGTAGATATAATATATGTATCACTAAATAAACGTAGATATAATATATGTATCACTAACTAAACGTAGATATAATATATGTATCACTAAATAAACGTAGATATAATATATGTATCACCAACAATGAGATCCCTAACGAATGCCTTTTATTCTACAGCTGTGTGACAGCGAACCATTTCACTTGGTAATACAGACTTGAGGGTATAAAAGTTCGTGTATGAGGAAATGTAGATTTCTTAACCTAAGAATTGCATTAGAAATGCGACTATATATATATATCCTTAAAAAAACTCAACCTCCATTAAAAATCCTCATGTCTTTGCTATTATGGATGGATTGGCTTCAGCTTGTATCTAATAAGTAAGGGTGTCGCTACTTCAGTTCATCGTTTGTATCTATCAGGAATGTCCTTAGTTTGAAAACTCCACTTCAGAAAGGACATATGGATGTGTCCATTCAACAGAAACTGCTTCATTATTGTGGAATTCTTTAATGAGTCAAAACTTAGTTGTGTGTGTGTGTGTGTGTGTGTGAGAGAGAGAGAGAGAGAGAGAGAGAGAGATACAAAAATAGCCTTATTAAACAATTCTTCCAACCATTATCATAATCATTCATATGTGGGAAGAATGGACATATCAACGTCGTACATAACCCACATGAGAGGTTTGTAAACAACAAGACTGTACTGGTTTCGCTGGGCAGCAAATGATTGGTAATTTTTTTATTTTCTCTAATATGTAAATGCTTGAAGAAAAAAAACTTAAGAAAAGAATATAACTAGCTCAGACCATTAAAAAAAATGGTGTCAAACAATAGTATTCATCGGACTGACTCAGACCACTATAAAATATGGTGTCAAACAATAGTATTCATCGGACTGACTCAGACCACTATAAAATATGGTGTCAAACAATAGTATTCATCGGACTGACTCGGACCACTATAAAATATGGTGTCAAACAATAGTATTCATCGGACTGACTCAGACCACTATAAAATATGGTGTCAAACAATAGTATTCATCGGACTGACTCAGACCACTATAAAAATGGTGTCAAACAATAGTATTCATCGGACTGACTCAGACCACTATAAAATATGGTGTCAAACAATAGTATTCATCGGACTGACTCAGACCACTATAAAATATGGTGTCAAACAATAGTATTCATCGGACTGACTCAGACCACTATAAAATATGGCGTCAAACAATAGTATTCATCGGACTGACTCAGACCACTATAAAATATGGCGTCAAACAATAGTATTCATCGGACTGACTCAGACCACTATAAAAATGGTGTCAAACAATAGTATTCATCGGACTGACTCAGACCACTATAAAAATGGTGTCAAACAATAGTATTCATCGGACTGACTCAGACCACTATAAAATATGGTGTCAAACAATAGTATTCATCGGACTGACTCAGACCACTATAAAATATGGTGTCAAACAATAGTATTCATCGGACTGACTCAGACCACTATAAAATATGGTGTCAAACAATAGTATTCATCGGACTGACTCAGACCACTACAAAAATGGCGTCAAACAATAGTATTCATTGTTCTGTGTCCTGTATCTAGAGAAGGGCACCTTTACATAGGGTGAGCTCAATGACTATTTTCTTCGCAGCGGTTAATTACCACTAATTCTAGAAGTTAGAAAGAAAATATGATGCCCAATTATGTATAGTCTACGATAGTTTTCATTGTACACTTTTGACAATTAACGATAAAACCAAGATTATGACACTAGAAAAATAGTCCATGCACACTAGGACTGAATCAGTTAGGAGCAATTAGAGGGAAGGGTGGTCGACCCCTCCCAGAAGCTTATGCTACTTCATGCGGCTAAAAAAAAAAAAAAAAAAGCAGCAAGCACTTGATTAGCAATTAAAGTCATTCTTTTGGAGCCATTGTAAGTCGATGGAAAGTCTTGTTCATCCTTTACAAATCCCAGACACAGGGCCGGATTAAGATTTTTAGAGGCCCTAAGCACTGAAAAGATTATGGTGAATATTAGGAAAATAGTCATTAAGCTCACCCTATGTAAAGGTGCCCTTCTCTAGATACAGGACACAGAACAGAATGTAATTAGGCATAGAAAGCTTCGCCTAATGATGAAAAGAATATGTCATGAAAAGAAAACATAATTTCTCCTTTCCTTTTTTTTTTTTTTTTTTTTTTTTTGGTGCCCTGCTTTGTTTGCTGGTGCCCTAAGCATGTGCTTAGTCTGCCTATTGGGTAATCCAGCACTGCTCACACAACATTTTTACCAAATTTATCATCTTGTCCTCTCGATAAATACTTACTTAATTTGAACAACTTTATATCGCATATTGCAATCAAAGGAATCTTAGAATCGTTTGCGTTCTTGCGTGCAAGATAATTGTATAAATAAACATGACTCAAACAACAGTGCGTGCACGAGTACATGACCTATCCATATAATTATTCATATGGGTGGAAGATTCGTTGATATCATCTTGACCCGATTAAATAGTCGTTTGATATCCCATCTAAAGAATGAGCCTTTCGTCTGTTTAACCATAACAGGTAGAGTAAATATCAATGCATCATTTGCCTATATCAGCAATATTTAGTGTCAAAGGAAAGAGCAACCACATTTCTCTTAGAGAGCCTCTTAGTAAGTAAAATGTGTCATCAGTTTGTTGCCATTGACATTAAGAAGTATTTTCATACGTTCATATCTGCAGATTCCTGATCGTTCAAGCAAATTACTTCAGCACATTTTGTAACGTCCTCGGTCATCCGGCAAGCAAAAAATGGATAGGAATATTTATTACTTGGCAGATCATAGAATAGAGTTATTTCTCAGTGGAAAAGGCTTCGACGGTAATTGGACGCCTCTTGACCTTGTCAAGGCTGCTGTATATCTGATTTAATCCGTTGTGATATTTTGTTAACCTAAAATGCCTGGGAGCTTTATGATTTGTGACAATCTAGGATATTACTGGAAGGAATCCACTTAGCATACATAGCCTCGTCCGCCGACAGAGATTCTGGGCCCCTGTGCAGAACAGTCATGGGACCCAAAACTAGTTTAATTTTATTTATATAAAAACCTGTGTACAGTTTTTCATATAAAACTTGTAGTAATCTACCATAACTTAGACTCATGCAAGGAACAAATTTTAATATTTACTGCAAAGATTAACTTTGACTACGGAACCCTAGAAATCGCCGGCCCCTGGGCAATTGCCCCCCCCCCCCCCACCACACACACACACACACCGCCCCCTCTCTCGGAGGGCCTGTAGATAGCTTCAAACTGTATCAAAAAATATTCATGGTCACTTGATGATCAGCAAAATACAAAATGCGTTCATTATGTATAAAGAAACGTCCTTTCGTTTGGAGTATGTTTTTTTTTATCAAGATAGTTTCTTGTTTCCATATTTCTTGTTGTAATTGTCAAAAACATATAGCGATGTGATTTTCAGCCTTATACTTAAGGATCCGCTGACTCTGAACCCATCTTCCTTGAAAGAAAAAGAGATATACTTTATGTACAGCTCATGGTATAGAATTGCTATACATTCATCTAGTTACAAATTCAAAAACAATCCAAATTCGGTCGTTGTCCTCAAGTAATCCAGATTTACGTTCAAAATCATTATTCAATACATTGATGGATTATAGATCACGCAGAAACAATACATTGAGAAAACACATCTTTCGCCTTTGGTCTTCCCAGGAAACTCATCATTTCCTAATTGGTATTGAACGAAACACATTCTTAATGCATAGAATTATTACTGTCCGTGTCCATGCATTAGTAAACCAAATCCAATTTTCCCTCCCTACATTTGTGTAGATTATTAATAATCACGTGGTTAATAACAAGAGACCTTCTAAGGAGTACTTGTAATCGGGGCTCGCACTCATCGAACTAAGAATTGTTCATTCAAGTTATGACCGAACATTTTTAAGGCGCCACATATTTAGCATAGTAGATACTGAGACATCTCTAAATGTTGGTCACTGTAAGTAAAACTTAAAATGTAATTACGTTGACAGACTAAAAGTAATGTTTTCTGTCTGTTAAATTTGTCTGTAACTGCCTGGGAATCTATGGAGAGTCTTGCGATTACTGGTCCAGATATAAAGATATTTATTTTGTGTTCTGACTTCCAAGTCACTTTGAACCAATTGTCAGGATAATAATAATAATAATAATAATAATAATAATAATAATAATAATAATAATAATAACGTTATTATTACGAGTATTATTATCATTATAACGTATACGTGTATATATATATATATATATATATATATATATATATATATATATATATATATATATAAAATTCAGTGCTAGCTGTTAAGTCTTTGTTTGTGTCAGAAAAAAAGCATTGATCATTAGAAGAGGCAGCGGCAAAATATTCAAATTGAAGCATATTGTCTTATCTTAGAGGCTGTCCACATATAACAGTAGGTTAACACTGAGGACTTACGTGCCCGAAAGGTATTGTTTTACAGATTTTTTTTTTCTGACAGATCAACGATCGGTGGGCAAATAATTCATAAGCGGTTTTTCTTTCTTTCTTTCTTTCTTTTTTTTTTTTTTTTTTTTTTTTTTTTTTTTTTTTTTTTTTAAATGTTAGGTCGCAAGAAAAATGTGGTTCATTCCGACAATAAATGAAACTAATAAACGGAATAGCAATATCAAAAGGTGATAAAAAAAAAGCTGTAATAACACATAACTTATCTCGATTATGAGCTAGTAAAGAGAACGGTCTAGGTCTTGAATGTTAATCACTAACAACTAGTGACAAAATATTTATTGCGAAATTATTTTAAATCTTGGTTTTCGCTGCCACGTACAGCATTACCCGGGGTGTATGGTTTTTGCCTTGGCGATTTCGAAATACTCACTTCTGTTCACTCACTGCAGTGTGGGGGGAGGAGGTGTTTATTCTGAGTTCTCTGACCGTGGATATGACCACGAATATAGTACCTATCGTTGTAGTTCTCTCTATATCGTCATAATGCAGATTAGTCTTGTCAGGAAGTAGATGCTATCCGTTGAATGTGATAACATTGTTTACTGTATTGAATGTTTCGGAATGTATTATACATTTCTATTAAGTCAGACCTATGTCACATAACGCCATGCTATCGGATAGAATATAGTCTCTGTTTCAAGTTAGACATTTTATAGCTAGACATTTTTATAATCTAGTCTAACAAGAAGGTCTCTTGTTATTAACCACGTGATTATTAATAATCTACACGCTGAATTGAATTATATGTTCTATGATGAGAAACTTTCGAGTTATTATAATCTAGTGCGATTATTTTTGTCGGCGACAGATTCATGTGCGAATGTGGTTTTAATGATAATAATAATCTCCTACAGTCGTTCTTATGAAAGAATTTGATGTATAACGAAGTAAGTTCATGCGTAATGTATATCACTGTATTCGCACTTAAACGTGGCTCGTGGATTACACGGCTCAGTTATTGTATTTTTAGCTGTTACGGTGATTCGTCGAACTCTGTGGGGGTTGTGTAACTAACCCAGATACTGGTGTCAATCATGACGTTGGTTCGAGGGATGATACTGGTTAACTCAGTGAGGGGCCAAGGTTCTGATCTGTGGGATACGGAGGTTCACAAGAGATCCTTTATCAGGCTGGAAAGAGTGGACTACATGAGATAATTCCTCGGCCAGTTACTAGGAACGCTGGATCGGAAATGTTTGTGATCATCGCCTGGATGCCACGAGATAATATCATCATATATGTTGATGGACCATATATTATATTAGGTTTTGGACTATATATTATATTAGGTTTTGTCATTATATGAATGACAATCTAATGCACCATCATACTTGTTGATGAACAATACATTATCATAATTACATATATCATAATTGTTGATAATTCCATACATTGATGATATCCGTTGATAAATTCATGCATTGATCATATCTGTTGATAAATCCATATATCATTCATATATGTTAATAAAATCGGTGTATTGGTCATATCCATTGACAAACGATATCATTTGTAAAAATCCATTCTTTTATCGTATCCCACGAGGAACGAAACAATTTTGTTATATCCGTTGTTGAACTTTGTGCGCATGATAGGGTTTTCTGTTGTTACAGTTTACTGTATGAGAGGTGGAAGTGAGAGTGTCCGCAAGGGTGTCACAGATTCAATCATCATTAATTTGCGTAATAAATAATCATATCATTCACGTGATTGTGTTAAGTGTCTTCGCTATATCCAATCCCTCCCCGTTTCATCCTGTTACAGCTTTATGATATCAAGGTCTGATCATTTTAAATAACACTGTAATAGCATTAGGTATGGTGAGAGTTCTCACAATTCACTGGAACTTTCACATAGTGAAATACACAGTTACGTTTTCTTATGTACTATAGAAATCCCAGTGTCCTACGTCCAGAGAGAAATGGCAAAGTAAATTGTACAGTTAGTTTCAGTTCATTGTCAAATAATGTAATGTAAATAAAAAATTGACGGTCAAAGGCCATACGCTTCCAATATCAAGGGCAAACATTTTTAGACGGAATACATGCAACTCTGTGTATATGCTCATATTTGGGTTTAAATGGAACAAAAGAGCAGCTGGGGTTCAGACATGGCATTTCATCAATGTTTCTCTCATAAGAAGTAAAATGAACTCCTGTAACTAAATAAAGTCTACAAGAAACTCTTTTAATAGAGGACTATAGTATTTGCACACCCTCCCGTTTATTTGTAACACCCCCCCCCACACACACACACACATACACAAACACACCGATTTTTAACACAGAAAGCATAAAGGATATATATTTTAAAAAATGCACAGAACTTAGTAATTTCATTCATCAAATTTGTAATTTCTAACCAGATTGTCGCCAGAGGGTCCCTAACACTGTCAACTTGTTGGCGTTTCGAATCAAACGGGAGTTTCTTTAGTAACACGGTCGCCATATTTGCATGGGCGAGTCTATATTTTCAAGCAACAGATGTGTTGTAGTTAACCGTCTTTTGATAATCTCAATAATTCCGTAAAATTTAGGAGTTACATCTCTTTGAAGACATGTATACAAGAGTTCCTCCGTTTTATTTGTTCAATTTTTTTTATAGAAATATTAAAACTAGACGTTGCAAATATTGGATGCAGACGACAGTTTTTACTGAAATGGACTGTCCTATAAACCAGAAATTTACAGTGAAAACAGTCCGTCTGTTTGTTACATCGAGAGCTTCCGTTTGGTTTTAAACGCCGATAAGTTGACAGTGTTAGGTTTGAAATTATAAATTGATGAATGAAATGACTAAGTTGTGTGCATTGTTTTTTATATCCTTCATGCTTTTTGTTTTTAAAAAGCGGTGGGGGGGGGGGTTTACAAACAAACGAGAGGGTGTGCGAATACTATAGTACTTGACAGTCTGCTTGAATGCATTACTGTTTGTGGTGTAGAAGAATGTTTCATAAGAGAAGACAAAAATGGAAAAATATTTCTGTAAAAACTTTAGATTCCTTGAATTTATTGACAGATTTCAGATTATAGAGATATGCTTCGAGACGAATATTTATATCTGCAACTTCAATTTAATGCAAACGATCAGGAAAAGAATTAAAGTTAAGCATGGTTTTCATTGCTTCTCCTGTTCTTGTTTTGTTGTTTTACCTGGTCACTTTCTGGTTACAGTTCACATTCAAAGAAACGTCCGAATCGACGCTTTATTTGATCGAAATCCATTATCATAGCTGCTGCTTTTTTGTTCCATTCATTTGCCAATGGCGCATCAAACACTGTTTGCTCATATATTTGGTACCCCAACGCTGTATTTTGGATGGTAGCTCTCCAATGCTTGGTGGGAAGTATTCAGAAATGTCTCCACAATATTTATGGTGCTAGCATCGACTGTGATATCCAAATTGCTAATTAAATTCGAACTTGTGATTTAATTGAATCGACCTGAGTACTCTTAAGGAAAGAATTCAGCTCTAATTCTGCATCGACAGATCTGTCGATTGATCTTTACTTAAACGAAAGAAAATGCCCTATCTTCGAGGCTGTCTGTCAAACATTCTGTATAGCCGTATTTCGTTGAAGATTTTCCCCACAAATTACTCAATTAGATTTGTTCTAATCACAGACAATATAATACAGCTGAGAAAAAAACGAAAAAAAAAAAAGAGTATCCGCCGCATACAAAAGATGTGTCCTTTCTAACATTCGACTTAAAACGCGAAGAATCCATCAATTACGTTCTCCATATTTCTCTTATTTGTTTTCAATCAGACTCCATCACATCATCGACAAGCCGAGGCTCGACCAAACAAATTTAAGCCTATTCTAAAATAATGAATCAACGGCACAGAAAAGGATTTCTTTCCAAGTACAATCTCTGGTGTCCAATAATTACGTAAGGTTCTCAGGTTTTGTGTTTTTTTAATTATTTGTCTATTTCTATTATCTTTCAATAATTTCTAGAGAGAGAAGTGATTCGGTAAAGAGCAGCACACTATGCTTGAATTATCTAGATTTAATGCGTATTGATTTGGAAAGAGAAAATAAAATTCAAACATTAGCTCCTTAATAGAAACATTAACTCAGCTGTGGGTATTCGCCTTTAAGTCGAGTCCAACTGCAAACAACATAGACTCTGATCTGCCGTCGCATAATACGGCGGCAGATCAGGGTCAATTTGTTTTGTTCTACTGATTACTCCTAACAAAAACTGCATTTTTCTTCAAAGCTTGCGTCCTCGATGATCTCTCATAAGCGCTATTTAATGAAAATGTCGACTTGTAGGTAAACGGTGTTATTATGGTTTTATTCAGGCTAAAAGACCGCGAAAACCACCCCAACTTCTGAGCCGTCGAGAGCGCGTTTCGGATAATTTGTTAGAACATGTTGTGAAGTAGCCGTAAAATAAATTTATATTATATCTTTAGGCTTACAGTGTAACAGTCTTTCAAATTCTCTGAAATATTCTTCCTGATCATTTTACCATCCTCAGTACATTAGTGTTCTTTTAGATAAAATGCTACCACACGACCATGAGGACCATGTAAAGTCACGGTCTTGTATTGTCTTGTTCCATAAATTAATTATTTCAGTCAGAATGAAATGATTGTTTCGTATTATTACAACAAGCTAGAGTGAGTTCTGCACTTTATTTCGGACTGATGCAGAAGTACCACAATTTGATATATAAAATATACCAAGGGACATAATTGTACTGTGTTTATAAATCAGTCAGGATCGATAAAATCTCCATTAAATTCGTCTCTCTAATACACATCTTTGATGAATAAAGCCGAACAAAACCCTAAGTGGAGTAAACATGATTATGATCCCTCATTACCCACAAATCGTGAGGTTTCTGAACTAAAAAGTAACGTAGACGAGTTAATGCAATCGGACATAAAAGCAATTATAGACTCTGAGATTATCCTTGTAGGGCTTCAGCAAATTATAAGCGATAGTTTCGCAGCTGTTGTGACATATGTAGCTTCAATCGCTATACAGTTGTTCGAAGTAAGCGGTAAACTGTAATTGTCCTTGTTTATGAGTTAAATAAGAGGTATATTTGAAGGAGACAGCATGAATCAGTCCTTTTCCCTAATTGTTGCTTTAGAAGCCAGATAGGAGTGTAGGATGTCATTACAACCTTTTCAATCAGGATCTAGTAATACATTAACCTAATGAAAAACAGCAAAAAAATCTTAATTAAGCTCAAAAATATTCTCACAGTAGAAGAGCAGGTTCTAGTAAATATCAAGTTTGAACAAAATACGATAATTTGTTAACTGAAAGCGTCAGAAATCTGTACAAAAGCAAAATGCTGGAAATTAGTTTTGATAATGTAGGAATCTGTATAAAACTAATGGAGAATTTTCCCAAAATAATTTAATTTACAAGCGTAGCAATAACACCGCAAATTATACACTTTTATGAAATACAGAGACAATTTAGTTCGTCCTTCTCCACAGAAAACTCGATGTTAAGGAACAATCCATACTTATTCATTTGAAAATTTCCAAGATGTTGCCACGATAAAGGTTTATTTGCAGCGGTGTCCATCTTGTTCGTTCAATTTAGAAAAAGAGTCTTATCAAGCAGAGAAGTCGTAAGTGGGCTTATGACGTAACAAAACTAGTCACTGACGTAGAATATGACGTCATCCTCAGAGTCCATATGTACCTGACCAATGAAAAATGACTACAAGGAAGATCAAAAATTTAGATCTTAAATATTCTATAGAAACTTAAACTTTGATGTTTTCATATCTAGGGAACCTTTAAACTCAGGACATCTCAAATATCTTCTCGAAAATTGTGTCGGCTGAGTGTCTTCCCTACAAGACTTAAAATGCTAGAGATCTTACCTTCCTTGTCGGCTGACTGACTTCCCTATATGACTTAAAATGCTGGAGATCTTACCTTCCTTGTCGGCTGACTGACTTCCCTACATGACTTAAAATGCTAGAGATCTTACCTTCCTTGCAGAGTGCTGGAGACATAAACAAAGATTCCTCAGAAAGTAATGTGACGCCAACGACCAGCGCTGAACTATCTGTTAACACAGGCGAGTCCTATTGTTATGGGTTGCAAACTTAGAGACATACGTTGATATTGTACCAAACTTTCAGCTCACTAGAGCAACTGATGTAGAAGTATTATGACTTTATAAACTTAACATAAAATCTGAACGTAGACGCCTGTGCAACCGGTGGAAAATTGGTAGCCGTCGTGATGCTAGTGATACCGAGAGAGAGTTGAGTAGTTGGAGAAAAAAAACTTACGTGTAAAAGAGTTATCAATTACCAGGTACAAAGAAAAAAAAAATTAAAAAAAATTGGAAAATAAGTAAATTGAAAATGTATAGAATATTTTGTATTCCGAATTTTCAGACCTTGGTCATAAATATATATCCTATGACGATTCTAGTGCCATTGATGAGATATAGAACTAATTTTATATCATTCAAGAGGGTTTATAGTTGTTGTTGATGAAGGTGATGAATTCAACGGAGAGGCTGATTTGTGTAAGTGCATGGTGCCTCTGTGTCAATATGTGTGTGTGTGTGTGTGTGTGTGTGTGAGAGAGAGAGAGAGAGAGAGAGAGAGAGTTTGCATTCATTGTTTTGTTGTTCGATGGTGCTGCTAACCTTGGTTATGATTAAAAGAAATGGATTCATGTTTAAGATTCATCTGAACCAAAGTCACTAAATCATCTCAGGGTGAACTATATTTCTGGTCACAAACATCAAAACGTACCCCCTGCGAAATCAAGACTCGAAAACACATCACTGTGCACGTCAGGTTCATTGTCATCTCGAAATGGACTACACATTCAAAATGAATGGCTGTATATGCAACATTGCAAGAAAATTGGAGCTACATGCAAAACATGTATATAATTATGAAAAAGTATGTCACCGTGATCTACGTATGCCAGTGATGGGTAGTACCCCTGAAAATAAATGCATCAATTGAGTTTCATTAGTATGAATGCAAAGCTGTAAGAGAATGTAAATAAATAATTTTTATCACTGTATAGTGAAAAGTATGTAACTGTGGCTTACTTTTGCCAACTATGAGTAGTACTTCTCAGATGATTGCATCAATCAAATTTCATGACTGTATATACAAAAGCAATTAAGGAACGTAGAAGTTATGACAGATTTAAAAACTTTAAAAAAAAGTTTAAAGCGAAAGCTTAATGGAAATTCCTTGCTGTCACCGCCTAAAAACGACATTTGTAGATGCCAGACATATCAGAGTATAACCCTACTGCAATACTATTTTAGAGTTTAACTGAAATACAGCAACAAAGCTTTAACATCATGTCATCGTTACATTGTTGATGCCACCGCCGTCACCGCTGTAACATATATGCTTTAGTTTTGCCATTTTCTTTCGCAGACGATACAAAGATGGGTTTTGTTTAATAAAAAAATGTAGGTAATATGCTAGTATTTGTTGGTAAAATCTATGGCTGGAATGTTTGCTGGAGGTAGACTTGGGGAGACAACCAGTTCTCAATGTAGCAGTAGTCTTGACAGAGTAGTCGGGATTTCATCGGTTTCAAAGTGTGGATGGTTTGTATTTATCATATTTAGAGTACAAATCAGACCGAATACAAGTGTGCTGCAAAAGACAGTGTAATGGCCATCAAAGCAAAGGTTAGGTCTGTATTGATTGAAAAGTCATAAAGTTCAGAGTAAACTTTACCTGGTGTGTTGTTTATCAACAGCCACACATTAGGATATTTAACAGAAAACTTAGTTTGCTCCAACTTGTCTCTTTAGCAATCATATGTCTTATTGCAAGGGATATATATAGAGAAGGTTCTTATCTTTTAGTAATCATTATACAACTTGACATGTGGCTGAGAACGTCTTAGTGCATAAACGCCGATCTTTGATTGCTCGATTTGGATGTTCCGCGTTGACTCTCTGCTGACGAAGTTAGGAAGGAGTACTAATATTAGTACTAATAACAGCAGTGAAACAGAATGCACACAAATTGTACAATTATTAAAATTTTGGATCTACAGTACTGAACTTTTTAGAAGGAAACTTTTATCGATATTGTCGTCAGTTAAAGCACCATCACTTTTCATTATATTAGATAAAGGACACTACATATCTCCGTAGTCAACGCTGGGGTCAGATGGGGATAAAATGCATCGAGGCCAACACCCAGCTAAGTAGTTCATCTCTAAATTTAGAGGTTTTGCTTGGCTGTGTCTTTCATTGTGAAATATTCATGACAGGGACTGATTTTTACCATGGAATAATTGAGAAAGAATCTTTCTTTATGTTGAGATGCATACTATTTAACCATATTTTCAAAGAGGAATAAAAATATAATAGTAACAATGATGTAGGCAGCACACATGTTTTTTTTTTTTTTATTCTTCTTTTCAGTCTTTTTTAAACATGCAGTTTAACTGTTCCGCGATTTTCAGTCGTCGTGTTATTGTTCAGCATTTTCCGGAACAGTGATCCGGTATACGCTTGAAAATCCGCTATAATTTACAACTTCTTTTGATTGTCGAGGATAAAAAAGATAAGTTCCGCAATTTTCAATGATAAAAATTCATAGGTGGATGAAATTATCAGTTATATACAACGGTCAGTATGTAAGCATTTTAACGTTGGGTCTGCAGGTTATAGTAGTCAGCAAAGCTCGGACATATACCGGATCACTGTTCCGGAAAATGCTGAACAATAACACGACGACTGAGAATCGCGGAACAGTTAAACTGTATGTTTAAAAAAAGAATGAAAAGAAGAATAAAAAAACATGTGTGCTGCCTACATCATTGTTACTATTATATTTTTATTCCTCTTTGAAAATATGGTTAAGTATTATCGCATATCTTCGAATATATACGTCTTTGAATGAACATTAAATTGGAAAAATGATGCGCTATTTCTTTCATAGGATCGCAGACGAAATTACTACAATGATCACAAAACGTGGCTATGATAATGAGAATTTGTAAAATGCTGGGCATTTAATTTTATCTTCTTCTGTTTCTGATTCATTGTAACTGCCGTGTAATCTTGAATAAATGAAATTTATTTATGATTTACTCAGTAGAATTATTTTAATAGTCGTATCGCAGACATATATTGATCCTGTCTTTGGTGGAACATATCAGAAGTTATGATGAACATAAAATTACCATTGTTTTCTTATTATTTGAACATTTAAAATTTATTATTATTATTATTATTATTATTATTATTATTATTATTATTATTATTATTATTCCACAAAAAATGTAATACTTTTCTGCAGGGTACAGGTTATTCAAATATTCATTAAAATGTGTAATTCTAGTACAAGATTATCATTACCATGATTTCGATCATTTAATTAGACATCGTCTGCGATCTTGCATGGGGTGAGTACGTCTTCACTATGTTCATCCAAATGACACATATATGCCAAGAAATTAGTTAAAATTAAGAAGAGATTATTATTATTTTCAAGAGGAATAAAATATAGGGTAGAAACAATCTGAACGTGATATACATGCTTTTTTATTGCTATTTTGAAATTCCGTTATAATGGTAATAATTTACAATTTTCTTTGACTGACAATGATAAAATTAACATTTTGTACATTTTTTAGTCATTCAATTCCATATTTCGATAAAATTAACGGTTATTTACAATGGTCATCAGGTCAGGGTTTTAGCATCTGGTCAGGTGGTTTTCGCGGTTAGCAAAACGCTGACGTCGACAGAGTTTAAACATGACCCTATCCGAATGACAAGTCACGTGACCGCATAAAGTAGTTCTCGATTACTCCGAGTCTCCAATTCGGTTAAACTGGTTCCTGGCCGTCAGCTGCGCTCGCTTACTCGCTCCACAAACTACATTTGCAACATCGAGGTCAATTCTACGGATCGTATTTGGAATGTTTGCCGATAGGTGCCATTCGGACCAGCTCGGTTATTTACGAAACAAGGATTGACCGAGAATCTGCGAATGCATCAAACGAATTTATCATTCGAAACGTCTCGATCGATCATACGGTCAGTCCAATCGTAGAAATAGTTAAAGTGGTTCGAATAGATTGCGGTTTCTTTTTTTTTTTTAGAAGAGATTTCTGGCGAATACTGCGCCAACATACAGCAGAGACATATTGTTGTTTCGCAGAAATAGCCGAGATATTCCAAATGCACAAACTAATGTTGCATTAGCCCCTTCCGGTTGTTTGCGTAGCATGTGAGCACGCGAAGCAGACGGCCGGATACCAGTTTACAATTTGGTCATTCGCAACTTCGAGCTCAATCCTACGGATCATACTTTGAATGTATGCCGATGGCTGCCATTCGGAACACCTCGGCTATTTACAAAACAAGTATTGATCGAATAAATTTTTCATTCGCAACTTCTCGGTCAGTCCCACAGTCAATCCAATTGTTGAAATACCCGATGTGATCCCAACATAGATTGTGGTTTCTTTCTGGTGAAGAAGTTTGCGACGAACAAAATGTATGATTTTTTAAGAATTATTACTGCGGATACATACATTCGAAGCATACTTTTGTCTCGTATAAATAGCCGAGGTGGTCCGAATGCAAATCGGTAACGCCAAAATCTCGTGTCTTGCGGGGCTATCCAAAAGCGAGGCAAGGGGAATCGGCTATCTTTTGACGATGTACAATTTGTAGGTATACAACAAAGCCATTAGGTCTTCTTGCCTCATTAGAAAATAAAGAAAATGAGAGTAAAAATAACTAAATGAATTTTAAAGAAGTCGGAAAAGTGATTTAATGTATTACTTTAATTGTAGAGTCAGTATCATAATATGTCTTATGAGTTTTTGTGCAATGTTTAAGTTAGACTGAACAGGATGAGGGGAAAGAAGCAATAATACATATTTTGTTTTGTTTTCTTTTTTTTTCTAAAACCGCAAGTTTGTAAATTTTTACTGCGACATTCAGGCAAAATTACAAAATTATAATTTTTCTGTGGAATTTAAACCTGTTTTGAAGCACTGAAAAGAACAACAAACAAAAATAATATCGTCGTCATCATCATCATCATCCTCATCATTATCATCAACAACAACAACAACAACAATAATAATAATAATAATAATAATAATAATAATAATAACCATCAAAACCAAACCGTATTTTTGTGTGAACCTTTCTATATTGTTATGACAAAGCAAGCAAGAAATATCTGCTTAAACTATCACGTAAAATCCATCTTTTTCATGTTTAACACATCTCTCAAGTTTAAATGTTTGTTTTTTTTTTTTTTTGTTTTTTTTTTGTTTTTTTTTTAATCATATTCATCCGGTGGTTAGACAAAGCCGAAATGAAATAAGCTTGCTTTTTGTTTAAAAAGAAACGTAGATTGGCGTACAATAAAGTCTGCATGTACCCCACATCAGTTAAAGGTTTATCGTGTCTACTTTTTTGCTTCATAAACATAAATTATTGGGGTAAAAATCGCACTTAGATTTAACTCGAACACATCATTTTGCGAGACTGAAAACATTTTGAGCATGGTTCATTGTACTGTAAGAGCGCCGGCGCACTCAGGTTGGTCACCCGATTCCAGGTTGGTTTGAACAATAAAATGGCAGAGGCTGAAGAATATCAAGTGGTGACCATTGAGGACATGCACGTTTTGAACCATAACCTAGTGATTCTGAGAGGAGAAAATATGTCAGTTTTTCACATAATAACAGTGCATCTATCAACAAGTTTCAGTTCTGTATGAAATGACCTGCCTTGGAAATCTTTTGCTACTATTTGTTGTGAAAATACTGATAGAGACAATAGCGTGCAAGAAGAAACAACATTTCCGTATATTTTAATGTTTTTGGCAGAGATTTATGTCTGGGACCTCCTGATTGGACAATCTGAAACTTCTCCCAACCTACAGTGACCAGATTCAAATTTTCAGTTCACGTCATGTATGCGTAAATGACAAAACACGAAGTTGTGGCTCAGAGGTAACCCGGCTGGTCTCAACCCGTTTTTAATTAGGATACGGTAATGATACGGATTGGTGTTCGTAAGGATACGGATTGGTGTTGGTAAGGATACTAATTGATCTTGGTAAAGAATCTGATTGGTCTTGGAAAGGATACTGATTGGTCTTGGTAAGGATACCGAGCAAAAGATTTCAAATGTGGCTACAATAGCAGATAACGCAGATGCGGCCAATAAACGGTATTCAGATAAGTATGCAAATGCTAGGGTGCTGTTAACATATGCCGATACAAATTTTCCTCGAGGACGTTTACTTTCTCAAGTACACAACTTGGCATCGGTAATCCTTTACAATGAAATGTTAGTGTCAGCGCCATATGTCTTGCCGCTAGCTGGTGGAACTATAATTGGTGACATCGAAATTAATTCTAAAAAAAATTACAAACTTAGCCACGCCAGCAACTGAAAAAGATGAGGCCACCAAATGGAGATACAAAACGTAGCGCAGATGGTGACATTTTGGTTAACGCGCCATCTACAGTAAACAGATATATTGGAATGCCTGCGGATCTGCCAGTGGGTAAATTCCTGTGTTTTGTTTTTGGTTCGCAGACAAGGCGGATTTTTGTTAAAAAATCATTTGCGGCATCTTTTAGTCCAATAATTGTCCAAACGCCAGAAGGTTTCAGAATTATCAACAATATAAACTATGTTATGTTTGAAGTTACTGGCGCTAGAATCATGGCAACCTTTGTTCAGATAAAAAATGTGGGCGTGTCAAATGATGATGCAGATGCAACAACTAAACTGTATGTGGATTCCAAGCGAATTAAAAGTGTGATCGGGCATATTCCATCGCTGTCGTCCAATTCTGATAATTACAACGGATTTGTAGCCTCTGCATCATCGGAATATTCAGCAGCCTTTAGAGTGCATTTGGCTTCTGCTGACCACATATCTACTGCGTCAAATAGTGAATGTCTGGCCAGCTAACACACAACGCTTTACAACTTTGCTGTAAGGTTGTGATTTGGTTACGTGGGGGAAATAACGTTCTAGCAACGTTGCTAAAACGTTGCACCTTAACATTATTATTTGTCCGAGCTGATATCGAAAATATAGAAAATTACAAATAACATGTATGTGCATTGATCATAACACTTTCTACAACAAATAGTGTCATTTTTAAACATATAATTCGTAACTTTTGTACAACGTTGTACCGATTTTGTGCTTAACATTACTTTATAAGGGTTAACAATCATTGTTTCGTATTTTATTATTCTTATTTTTATTTTCAAAAGAAATAACTGAATGAACTTTGCAACTTTTGTCGGAAAGATTTTATTTGTCTGCTTTTATGATTACAAACATGAAGTACGATTATTGCTTTATCAATTTTTTTTACGAATCTACGAACCGAAGTTTGTAGTTCTTCCTGTACCGGCAGAATAATATCAGTGGCTGAGAATTTGTTGCTGCCTTCAACTGTCTTATGTGATGATTAATTAGTTAATCTGTAACTCGCATTTTTAGTTGCAGAAAGTGACGTTTCTATTACGATAGAGAGAATCTTCTTTGGTTGATTGTTCTCTCATGTCTACGGACGCTTCCTTGCACATCTAAACACCATGCTGCATGCGAGGAGGTGCCATTTTCAAACAAAGAAAACAAGGTCTATCGGCCAAAGTGTTCAGTCTAGGCATAACCTGATGTAAATTTTTGGCGTATTTCTGTGTTCTTTATCTGACTTGTATTAAATAAATTATATTGACACACTGGGTTTTTTTTGCAAAGAAAAATGTAAGGATGGGGATGGATTTCGTTGGTAAAAATGCCTCGAGATAACGTTTTTTGAATTGCGCATGTGCTTAGATTAAGAGCGTAAGATTTATCGTTCTTGACCTAAATATTTTTAAAAAAATCAAGTATAATAAAATGAAATAAATTAAGAGCAAAATTGAAAGGACTTATTTATGTTTAGACAGATGTATACATGTTGATAAGCATAAATGTAAAAAAAAAAATGCACATTAAAAGGTAATTAAATGTTGATAATTACAAACATGAATTAGCCATATTATTGGTGGTGGTAAATAATCCAATACAGACATTTTATTAGTAATAATTATATACATGATCTTTTTGCGAGTAATAAACACAGCATACATGAATAACATCTGTCGAGAGCTATAAAGTTTATTCGCAAAGTAATAATATGTAAAAGCAAGGCCTGGATGACCGGGGGGGGGGGGGGGGGGGACGGGGGGCGTAGTTAAGATGCATGATTGGGGATTCACAAAAATTTCTAGAAAACAGTGCAGAATATTCATCCAAATGTGCAAAAATTGCACATCATATTTGCAAGTCCTACTTTTTTTCTTTGTTTAATTTCTTCTGTATTTGGAATTTCTCCCTCTTCTTCAAATGGATGAGTGTCTTTCTCCTCAAAATGTTCTTTTCTAGAATAGACCATGTTAAGGGCTATTGGTAATGCGAATAGGCTTAACAGGGTGGATGGGTGTGGTGTAGCCATATATGACGTATAATACGTAATAAGTGAAAAGTTATACATTATTAATTTGAAAACTGTCACTTAAATGTGCAGGTACAATCTGTTTTGCGGTAAAGATATTTATAAGCGCTAAAATAGGCAATTTGATGTTGCATTTTACGCGTAATACATCACGGCATCGAGATAGTATTGAGCAATTGCATTGTAATTATTATGTTGCATGAAGACTTAGCAAGATGCAACGAGCGTTACATTTTCCATATACACAGAGCCTTGCGTACAATGCATGTGGCAAACATCACGATGCCATCTAATGGGGGGGGGGGGGTTGCCATATTGGTCTTCCTCCAGTCAACCTGGTCCCATGACTAACAGTCATATTACACGCATACCTGTAACCCGATGGCTATCAAACTTTCCATATTGAAAGTAAAGTTGTGGTCGGTACTGTTAATAGCGAAGACAATTCCTAAACATTCCTGAAATACATAGTATGAAATGACTTATTTGCTTGTTTATATTTTACTTCTTTTCCTCTCTTCTTCACCGCATGTAGTTCTGTAAATATTAATCCGCCGAAGTTTATATCTTCGGGTATTATCAGCCCTGTGTTCTTAATACCCGTCTAAAGATAATGACATATACTTGACATTAGGTAATTATCCTAAATAAACCTTATATGTATGCATAAATTGGATATATGTTGAATTTGTTTGTAAGTATGAGAACTATTGTATTCGTGGTATGTGTTTCCGCTAGTGTGTGAGAAGGCACTTCCCGTGTGGTTCAAATTAAGAAAAAGAAAAATTTTAATAAAATTACAAACTGATCAGGTAAGATATATTCGCAGTTGCATACATCAGAAGAAAGTTCTTCGTTCAATTCTGTTGGATATTATCATGCTTAGTGACAGTGAATATGACATGTATACATGTGTATATCCACGTGCTTTTCTACAGTGGATTCGACGGTGTGTTGATTAAGACACGTTTATATACAGAAAGACATGTGTGCGGAGAATATGAAACTATTCCAGACTGTTCATTTGGGGGATAATCATAATGTTTGGGGCTGAAAATTGTGTCATTGCTATTATTACCGAAATACATGTACAAGTGTGTCATTGTCTTCATCATAAAATGCTGATTACGGCCAGTACGGGCCTCCATACCTTTTGTTTAGGAAATTCTGTCAAGGGTGTTCAGGACTGAACAAAATCCATTTTTTTGCAAACAGTATTTGCAAAAAACAGCTCATGTTCAATTTCTCCAAGTTTTATACACTGTTTTATCCACTCTTCCTTGCCACTAAATGAACTATTCATAAGTGTAAGTGACATTTCTTTTTCAATGCATACAGACTCCATATTGCTGTACACCAGTTGTGTACTGGCTATTGGGCATACCAGCACAAATCCCGGTGGGCCGCCGCAAAAAAATCCGTTTTTACCGGTGTTTTACTGGTGTGAGCAAAACCCCGGGCCAGTCCCGGCAGATAAGTCCAGGGCCGAGTTGCTTACCCAGTACACTCCTGCTGTGCAGACCGCCGCATCGGTGGGCCGTCAAAAAAATCCGTTTTTACCGGTGTTTTACAGGTGTGAGCAAAACCCCGGGCCTGTCCCGGCAGATAAGTCCAAGGCCGAGTTGCTTACCCAGTACACTCCTGCTGTACACTGCATCAAAGTATGTGGACAAAAAGATATGGAACTGTGTTTATTATAAGTTATTCTTTCACACACTCACTGCTCAATGTTACAGGATACTTAATTGAAAGAAATGGGACATCACTATTAACATAATTTGTAACCATTTCTTCATAATCAGAGTACCATCTCCCACCCACCTGTACTGAATTATGCATTACCAATAGCCCTTAAGGACTACGTTACATTTTGTATAGTCCACGTGAAAAACAATGGTGGCAGATCGCTTCCATGTTGGACTGCAAAGTGTATTCAGGTTGTACTTCATGCGCTATGATGTGTTGATGTTCTACCCATCTACTTGCACTACCCTAGCAATCGGAAATTACTGTCAAATCTGGCTACCATTTTTTGCCGGAATCCATGGAAAATCTTTGCTTACCTCATCATTTTGCAGGATGGGTTTATTCCAGATTATATATTCAGTAAATACGTGAGCAATCAAAAGAATTGATTATTGTATATATAGTCTTGTTATTAAAAAAGTCGAGGCTGCAAAATGATAATGGTGGGGAGCGATCAGCTGAAGATAACACTAGATTTAAAAGTAGACTTTAAACCAAGCTCATAAAAAAATGTACAAATTATAAAGAAAGAAACTAATTACTCGCCTTACGAAAACAATGACATATCCGGGATGTAATCTGCGATTACACCAATTTACTTTAAAAAAAAAAACAACAACATAAGGCTCCTCCCTTTGTAGGTCAAAACCAACTAATTTACAACATCATCGACACATTAAACATTTTCAAGCTGTAATTCCCTTAGAAATAGTTTTGCAAACTTTTGTAATTTGAACGCTTTCTGTGTTTATTGTTTGTCGTGTCTCTGTTTTGTGTTTGTCGTTGAAAAAGACTAAATGAGAGTCGAAAGCCCTTAGGCTAGTTAAAAACTAGTTTTGCACTGTTCGTTGTCAGTTTATTTATTTTAATCAATCCCTAACACACGCGATCCCTTGCTGGATCCAGTGCACTTGAAAGGACTGTTATTCGCCATATGATTTGTACTCTCTCTCTCTCTCTCTCTCTCTCTCTCTCTCTCTCTCTCTCTCTCTCTCTCTCTCTCTATATATATATATATATATATATATATATATATATATATATATACTTAAGTCAAATAGTTATCTCAATACAAAAATTTACAATTTTCACCATAGAAACGTGTGAAAAATAGTGTTTACCTTATTAAGTCAAAGTTTGCTGTTGAATCGTCCACAATATGAATGTAATACTAGTAACATTTTCAGCCTTGTTAGCTCTATTGGTTGTAGACTAGAAGAGCTTATGGGATGGTCTGTTTTGTATCACTACTCCTCCTAAACATATTGGAGGATTGCCATGAACTTTACACACAGGGTTTGGCCTAAGGTTTATCTGCATACTTTGGTATGGACAGAGGTATTTTCAAAAAAAAAAAATCCTTAATATTTAATTTTATTTTTATTTTTTTTATTCTAACTAATTTGCGGGAATTGTCACGCATCACTGCTTTCCAAGTACGCATATTTGTGGAAGTTTTACATGATTTGCGCACTTGCGCGATCGCTACTCCTCCTTGATTGATGAATAAATTACTTATGATGTTTAGTTTGTCCCAAATCAAAATGGTGCCGATCTGACACCCAATATGGCGACATTGGAAGCCATCTTGAAAATCTTACTATCGCTACTCCTCCTAGATGGATGATCATATTTACATTTTTGTAATGTTTAATTGTAGATTTTGGACTTTCTTGCCACCAGTGGGGCATATGTGTTTGAGAAACACAAGTAGCTTTCATTCTTCCAAGTTTTCAATATATTTTTTGAAAGTTGCCAGGATGTTGTAGGAATGTTATAAAGAACAACGTTGTAGCAACATTCCAGATATCACGTTGCCACAATGCTATATAACAATGTTGCCAGAACTTTAGAACAGCGTTGCTGCAACGTTGAATTGTTAGCCGGCTGCATCAGGCGTTTATAATAACTTTTGGATCAGAATATATTGTCCTGTGGCGGTTGCTATTTGGCGCTTTCAACTTAGAGACAGATTGCAACTGAATACATGAACAATTGCTGTCTAGAAGAGTCCAATTACGGCGCTAAGTAGCTCATGCTTTACACAAGTACGGATATATTAGGGTCAGCTCTGGCTACGTTTGACATTGCAAGCCCTATTACGATAAAATATCGTCTCTACAGATTGTATTGCATTTCTGCGATGCCAATCAATCCAGATCTGACTTATTTTCAGATTTTTATGCTAGATGATCTTATGTAAGCGACTTTAGAACAGATGTCAGAATTTGTAAGAATCGCACGCTAATTTAACGCGCTGTTGTTTGAAGAAACACACGAGGGCGTGTTTTTTATGAGTTAAGTCGTATTATGAGAAAATTTATGAAAACAGTCAACTGTATAAAAAGCTTTGGTGAATTCAGAAGGAGTAAAAATAGATGATCACATGCTCAATCTTTATTCGGTAACTCATATGAGAGCCCAACAGTTGCGGAACGAGCTGGACAAATATGACAAGCTAAAAGGTTCTGCAATGACAAGAAATCGGCCAGCGCAACTAAAAACATAGGAGTGCTCTTTAAAAACATACTAAACGAGTTGAGTACAGATACATTCGGTGATTCTAACAAGAAAAATAAAACGCAAAAATCTTAGCGGAAAAGAAACAAAAGATCACGATAAGGACTACGCATGCATGCACGATAAAATTTCGCAAAAAAAAAAAAAAAAAAAAAAAAAAAATTCCTTAACAGAAACAAGAAAGACTTCAAGAAAAATGGGCAAGCAGTATTTTTTTACAAAGCGCTTGTTTGGATTATAACGACGCAGAAACGATTCTGGAAGCGATGGCGTTGAATGATAAAAAAGACGGTGAAAAAGATCTTCCTGATGATCCGCAGCCACGACCTGAAGCAGAAAAGCCGCAGCCTGAGCAGCCACAACCTGAAGCAGAAAAGCCGAAGCCACAACCATAAATTTCTTAAATAAAACTTCCTGAATCTGAATCTGAAGCAGAAAAGCCACAGAAAGAGGAAATTCCAGAGGTTGTAAAACGTCTACTTATTATTACATACTAAAATATAGAAGTTATAACGTGTATGAAGACAACGTTGTTGCAGTGGCTCTGGAGTACGTTGGACAGTTAACGCCGGAAGACAAAATGGCTATTGCTGCGTTTGGTGACAAGATCACATTGACTCTACTGCTAAGAAGTAAATATTTTGCAGACTCATCAGATCCAGGTGAATAAATGAACAAGTATTTTAAAGACCGCTTGTTTGATATGACACCCCACAAGGAAAACCTTGATAAAACAGCAAAAAATATTTCCGATCAAATGCAAAAACTTTTATACAGTGTATTCGCAATAGAACTAACAAAGATATTTAGTGCATATGATCAGATCATCAAATATCACGTAACACAAAATATCTTGCTGGTGCGATTGCGTATCTTATATAGGTCTGAGTATGTTAATGCTTTTGTTATATTATTTTCAGAAATCAATTTTTAATGGATTTAATATGTCCTTTAAATTAAATATTTTCAAATGTTTCAAAGATTAAAATGAAAGTTGGTTTACTGGCTCGAGATTTTACTCAGAAGATGAAAATTCAATGATAGCAATAAAGTGCGTTATACTATTGTGTCACTCCTCATAAACTCTTTACACAAAATTTGTTGGGGTAAATACTATTCGAAGAAAGCACGATTTGCATGAGAAATCAATACAACCATGGGTAGATTTATATGCATTAATGTCTGACAGTGTTGAAAGTCGGCCATACTGGCCCGATTTATGAAAAGTTTCAAGATGTTTTTTTCAGATATATTAATTCAAATAATAACTTTATATTTTCTTTATTGTAAACAGTGACAAGTTATGTTGGTTTTAAAAAAATCTAAATGTGATAGCTGATATCTATTTTGTTCTGATTTCGGCTAGAAATTTGCTAATAGCTATCTTATGTAAATTTAAGAGCTGAAAATCAACCTTTTACATTCTCTTACTACGTTTGCGAAAACAGTAATAACTGCTAAAATAAATCAGGTATGTGTGTTCCATTGCTTTACTTATAAAATTTTACATGGTCCAAATGAGCCCATAATTTGGGTCGAATCAGCCATGGTCCGAATCAGCTAGGATTAGAAGCAACAACTGAAACTTCTAAACTTGATAATACGTGTGGCAAATACTATTCTGGCATCTTGTTGACGTCTCTGCTAAAGGGACACTTCAATTATAACAGCAAAATTTTATTGTTGTGACCGATCTGGACTGCATCTAAAACCATCTGTAGTTTAAATGCAGATATCGCTGCCCATCACTTTTTCGTTCATGGTGATATAAATGTATCTTCTGATAACTGGCTCAAATAATGTTCCCCAAAGACAAGGCAAGAGTTGTTTACGATGGTTGTATATTACGTTTTCTTCTAGCTACATCCTCGGCTGTTGCAAAACGACAAATTCCAAGAACTGTAGTCAACTCTAAACCACCCAATGTCGTACACAGAACTGAATACCATTCGAGACCCCCTCTGTTTTCACAAACGATTCCATGATAGATTTCAAATCCATTATTATACCATAGGGTTTCCTCAATTCATAAACATATAGGATATAAAAATATAGTAGTATATAGAAAGTCCATTCTCTAAAATACAAGTATGATTTTTCAGGTGCAGCCGAGCATTCGTTTAGAAACAAACCGGCTGTGATCATATGCGCGCGTTTTGAAAAAAAAAAAAATATATATTTAACATTTTTGGAAAAGCCAAATCCGATAAGAAATATATTGGGATCGCTACCCCCTAAACCCGGTCGCTAGTGTGAACGGCTTTGGAAGCACATTCGCTCATAACCTTTTCAACTTTCCGCTACCTTTGAGGTAGCAAAATCCCATCACATCGGAAGTTACTCATTGCACCAAGAGTTCATAAGATACTTTGTCAGTAGGAAATTAAAAACATGATATCTAATAAAAGCAAATATTGTGTTGTCAACTATAGAACATTGATTAAAGTTTGTGAAATTAATTATGGAAAAAAATTAAATCCATTTACTAACCAATTGGTGCATCTCAAAACATTTAGTACTCTATTGTTTTATTCCCGCCATCAGTAGACTGGTTCTCTGGCTGTAAAATAAATAGTGGTCTGATACCTCTAATGATGTATAAAATATGCGAAATTTCATCCCTTAATCTCAAATGATTTGAAACCTATAGAGTGCAAAGGAAAAAGTGAGGGAAAACTTAAAATAGTGAGCTGTGACCTTGATCTTAAAGATAGGATCCCCAAAGTTGTATTGCAACATACATTCTACAGATAGCACAAGAGTGTACAAAGTTTCATTCCTTGATATCAAACGGCTCGACAGGTTTAGAGCAAAATCTAAAGTGGATGGATGGAAGGGCAGATGGATGGAGTCAGGATACTATGTCCCCAGCTATTCATATAAAGGTGGGGGACAACAAAACCTCAACAATTATGTTCTTCAATAATTTCTCAGAACATCTGCCAAATATGGAGGCAATGGGGAGGAGTTTATTTACCTTGCAAGATTCTTTAATCTGCACAAGCGATAAAAATATAAACTTTGGCATGTGGAGTAAACACACCTGTGACAGAACCAGGATTTCAAACCAGTAGATTTGCAAATTTTGATCAGTAGATTGACTTCTAAAAAGGTAGATTTTTTATCGGCATAAATTTTACGGGTTTTAAGGGGATTTAAAACAAAACAAATTCATTTTGTCACATAATATGTATTCTCTTCATATTATAATAAAACACAAATTTTGAACATGATTCTGATTCAGAATCTGATGGAAAATGTTACAACAGTAGTTAGTTAATATGAGCCAGTATATTGTTAATTAAATGAAAAAGAAAGAGTTGTACATCTCACAGTTCACTGCAAAGATTTTTTATAAAATCCACAGGCATTTTTAGTTTCCTTCACAAGATCACTGTCACTAGTTTTCTGGTCCAGACTTCCCCTTGAATCACTCTGGATTTTCCGAAGAATGGAGAATGTTCTCTCTGTGTCAGCATTGGAATGTGGCAATGATAGGACAACTACACTAAGTCCAAAAATCTGTTGGCAAGTTTCACCACTGTAATTAATTTTAAACAAATTAGATTTAGACTTGAAATAAACAGTTAAAAAACACATGATTTTAATAATTTATCCCAACTTTAAAATTAAATATTAAGTAATACATTTTTAACTCGCGGATATATTTTATCTAGGACTTGAAGATAATTGTTGTGCTTTTATGCTGATTTTCTAGAAGTCTGAACTTCACATTAGTAATATCTGGTTCACTGGTGATGACCTTGGTTGAAACAAACTTTCCCAGAAGCTTTCTTAGCAGCCTGGTCATCTCTACATGTAGATGTCCAATCATTGATTCACCACCCTAAAAAGACACAATGCAAAGTCAGGACCTTTGCTACTCGCCTGCACACACTTAAATTCTGGTATCCAAGCGTTGTTAAACTTGTTGCAGTATTTCTTAGCCAATGGCTTCTTAGCGTTGGGAGAAAGTGGACGTTTCTGCATTTTGACATGAATTGAGAAAAAAAATATACAAGCTTCCCTTAAATATTCATCTTAAACCATCGTGAACAATACAAGAACAATTAAAAGACATCAAATCAAAATACTTACTCAAGTGTTTCTGCCAAGATCATTTTTGGTCGGTCTCTCCATTTTATCTTCCTTCCACGACAGATCGGCCGAGTTTTAATCAAAGACTCACGGATTACCTTTGATCCTTTTATTACTTATAACACCTCCAACAACATCCCACATTTGGCCTTAAACTCTCCAAATTACAACAATAAGGTAATCAATTAGCCGCTTCTTGTGTACACATTGCTAACAATTGTAATCCGACTGATAGGTCGAACATTTCCGGTTCCCAGTAGACTGGTTCTGGCTGGTTTATCTAATCTAATTCCTTGAAATTTTCAAAACCGGTAGATTTCGACTACTAAACGGTATGTGCGGTAGACGGTCTTTAAAACGGTATTTTTGGCCTACCGCCGGTAGAATCACAGGTATGAGTAAATAAAGGTCAACTTGCCAATTTATGTACCTGCTCAAGAGAAAATAAATATGGAACCACGACATCTTCATACTGAGGACAAGCTGAGAGATGACTGAAGAACACACTTAAGATTTTTGGTGATAAATCTTACTTTAACGATTCTATCATATCAAAACCTCCAGATCTGAATGATCTGGAAACTCTTGCGGCTTTTTTACATCATAGGTCTTTGCGCAAGTTTCAAACATCAAATTCAAGAAGTCACTGTTCATGATTGGCATTAAGCGCTTGTGTGCCTTCATCTACCTGACAGGAGGATGTACCAAACATATTCCAAACACGTGTATACATGTTCAGCTTTGTCCTTGTCGTAAAGTTCATTACGAACAGAACAAATTTCTGGCCCTCCTTCAGAACTTATGTTTTTTTCTCCAAAGGTAGTTTGAATAGACCATATAATTCTGATGTTAAACTGATTACTTTTGCTTTTTATGAAAAATGTACAAGAAAACAAAATTACTAAATTGTTTATAAATCCACTAAAGAAACAAATATTTTCATGCCAGGGTCATATCATCATCAATATTTTAAAAGATTATAACATTAATAGAATGCAGCATTAATAATAGTTCCATATTTAAAACAGCTTTTTTTTATCATATAGTAAATACCACCGACTTGAATTATATTTGAAAGCTTGTCCCTTTGTGTGTGTATGTGTGTGAGAGTGAGATGGTTCTCTATTGGAATCTATTACTGGCAACACACTTTTTAAATGCACACTTGATTTACAGTTCGGCAACGAGTTATAGAACCCCAATTCCCCTGTGATCAAACCAAGTTAATACAGCTCTCTCGCATTATAAAGTGGTAGTTTGGTCAATAACTGCCAACCACATTATGTACCAAACCACATTATAGTGAAAACTGCTTAATGTACCAGACCGCAAAACATTAAGAGTAATATACCAAACTATGGTATAGCAGGAATGATCAAAGTTTGTTAAATAATGGTGTTATTAAAAGGAAATTCAACCCATATTGTTATACATTCCTATGATTTTGGTAATAGGGTCCATACTGGTACTGCATTCTATTCGGATTTGCATTATAATGAAGGAGAGCTGTAGCAGGATTGCTAAGCATTTGATTTGTTCTGGAACTGTGTTCTTTCTGCTATGAAATACAATTCAAAATAACTGTACCTTTTTGCCGACTCAACAGTTTAGTTTCTTGTACCACCTCATTCACAGCAACGTCTTTTGTGTAATTTTATGTAATAAATAAATTCCAGTACTAAGCTCATTGGAAACATGTATTTATTTGCATTCCCTGCCTTTTGTTATATCACCAGTCCTGCACGTACCAGCTTCTCGATTAGAATTCAAAAGAACCGTGTCCGACTCACAATTCTTCATGGCTTTTTTGATTTAAAATTACCAAGAACATTACATATGGTGTCCCTGAGCACAGTTTCAAGTATTACTTCTCCCCAAAGAGGTGGCTTATCTCACAAGTGTTTGTATTTTTGTAAGTCGTAAAGCAGACTTTGGGCTTTACAACTCAAAATAAAACTGAAGTGATGCAACATGAAGCTGGCATTTTAATGTATTTGGTGGACTGGAATGGCAGTTTCTCCTATCATGCTATGTACTTTTTGGTTATCCACTAAGAACAAGGCATTTAAAAAATGAGAAGAATAGTTCTTGTTTAATTTTTTATTGTAATAAACACTTAATTCAGTGTAAACATCATTAATACATTGGAACAATCTTCTTACTTCATGTATCACAGATAATGTTATAAATCACAGATATGATCAAAGATTGTGGGTTTGAGATTGTGCATAAATATAAAATAAAAATGTATCTATTGAACAAAAGCAACTGCAAGTTGGGCATGATTTTCAAAACAAAAAATTTGGATGTATATTTTTTTCTAAAAATTCAGGATCAAGAACACAATTTTTCAATAAACCTTTCATCTTTTTTTTTATCTTTTTAGGCCCTCACAGAAAAATATATGGCTTTTTAAAGAAATTATGCATGAAAATTAGTTGCTGATTTGTACTGAAAATGAAAGAATCTTTATGTTCTTTAAATTGAGCATGAAACCATTGGCAATATTAAAATATTATGTAGTAATTTACATAACATATGGCTTATTTTTTTGCAAACATGCATTTGAGAAAAAAAAATTATTTAGTTATTTTGACATATCTATGATAAACTGCATGATAATAATAGCTGGGCTAGATATGCATAGGAAATAGAATCAGGAACAAAATTTGGGGTTTCACACTTGAATATCACTGAGTTTTTGTAGATGCTGGCTGATAACATCAAGACAAGTCACTGACAGAAAAGTGAAATGCAAATGTAGTGTTATTTGGGCTGTTGGTGAAATAAATATTTCTATCAAGTCAGCATATCTTTGAATGCCATCTGGGCCAGCCTCTTTGTAAACTCCACCAAGGAGGACACCATATAGTACATGTCACTGCCATGCTCATCATCTATTGATAAAAGAAAAATGCATAAAGATATTTTTTTTTGTATTGTCTATGAGTAAAACTTAATGGGAAAAAAACAAAAACAAGTAGAAAATAACCTGCAAGTAAGTTTGAAAATAGTATTGGTGACTGTTCAGGATGAAGATGACTTTACTCATAATTGCAATTATGTTCAATTATGACATGTGGGAGGTATTGTTTATTCATGGGTGAGTACAGTAAGGTTCTACATTGTGCTTGTGAGGAGTGTTCACCACTGCACATTTTTTGTGTGTGTATATATTATATAATAAAGTCTTTCTGAGATTCCATACGTGTGAATTTGCCTTCATCATTGGATTCTAAATGTAAACAAACTCTATCAATACAATGTTAAATAACTTTAGTTGTTTATGTTCAGAATCCACAGATGAAAGCAATTAGCCAAAACATACCAGTATAAAAATAGTAGCCCAGAATGATCCAATTCACAATATCCCATAATATGTTAATTCCACACGTCTTACAAATAAACAATGAAAGTAAAGTTCACACTTTTGTGATTCACAGTATCCAATAAATGTCACTATCACTATCTCTTGTACAAAGCCCAAGAATTCATCCTCATCACAAATATAGCACGGAAATCCTCCATCGTCATCTAATCATCATAATTATTGCCTGACTCCGATTCCTTGTCTTTACTGTCATATGCAGGTGGTTATGTCGATACCAAGCTTGGGATCTGTAAGTGACACTTTGATCATACCATCTGTGAAATCTATTAATGGATCCAACTGAACAGGTGTCAATTGTGCGACAAGATCACAAGGAGTGCAAATAACGACCTTCTGTTACTTGGCACTGAAAAAGTATCAAATTCGCAGCTCGATCAAAGGGTTGTCAGGTGAGAAAACAAAGAGGGTGCTAACTGATTAAGGTCAAACTTGCACAGTGAGTTCTAGGGCTCTGCTTGGCACTGAACAAGTATCAAATCTGGCTTGATCAAAAGGATTGTCAACTTGAAAACAAAGTCAGTGCTGCCTTTACAAGCCAAGGGTTTATTCACACACGTGCACTGGCAGATAACTTGGGAAATATCAATTGAGAATTAGATCTGGCTGATGGAAAAAGAAAATGGAAGCAACGTACTTACTAGTAAACACCCACAGTAAACAACATTGATGGATTCGTCACTTTGCAGTATGTAATATTTAATTTACTGGTAATATTTTCAAATTATTAAAATCCAAATAACTAGATTCAAGTATTGTGTAATGAATACCGTCATGAAACAGATAAAGACAGTACATACCATATATGCATTTCTGAAATGGGAACAGTGGCATGAAAACATAAAAATATTTGAATTGACAGTATTTGTACATACTGTAAACATCTAGAGTTTCCAACAGTATCAAATTTTTTGTATGTCGTGCTTATAAGACTACCCCTAATCTGCATTAATCAAATTTTTAGTAAAAAATGTCGACTTATAAGCAAGTATGTACTGTACTTGTTGAACACACAAGAATTATCATATATAGTATATATATATTTAACCCCAAGAAGAGACATAACTCTAGAAACACTCACTCACTGGAGCATGAGGACTGAGGGATATGCACATATTCACATGATGTCAATAATTTCTGAAAAGTTTCAACACAGTCCATGGAAAGATTCAGAAATAATGCACACACACAGGTTGCACTCAAGTATTTCAGGATGTACAGATAGATGTAAGTATCTGCATTGGATGGACAGACAAGCCTAATGCTATATGCCTATAGTTCAAGGGAGCATACAAAACCTGTTTGTTCTAATCAGCACTATGCTTATACCTTGGTCTTCAAACTCATGAATGTCAATGATAAGCTCCTTGAACATGTCCATGACATTGTTGAAGAAGATCTGTCTATCCTTGACAGTGTCCATAACAAGTATGATGTTCTGAATCATGTTAATCACATAAGACATACTGAAGCTGTTCTTCACACAGACCTGCAGGAAGAATAAAAAGGTATAAAAATGCTCTATGACTTACAAATTTGGTGAGTAGCTGTAATATAAGGTATGGCTATGAGCCATGTTAAACAAAACCTAAGATTTGTATTTGTAAAGCACGTATGCCCCCACTGCAGACCAAAAAAGTATAACTCCAAAAATTAAAAAATATGGAAAAATTTGAAATTTATCATAATGACATGACAAACAGATCAGGTCATCTACATAAGCATTATAAACATGCATACTAAATTTAATTGTCTACCAAAAGTGGTTTTTGCTTTTTCATGCCAAAAAGTTTTTGTTACAAAAGTACAAATCAAAAAAAGTATAAAAAATTGAAAAAATTTAAATATTGCTGTAATGGTCTGAAAATCTAATCAGATCATTTAAATATGTATACAAATATGCCTAATAAATTTTATTTGTCACCTTATGTGGTTTTTGCTTAAACATGCTAACAAGGCTTTTGTCAGAAGAACAGACATTCTACTTATGACCATAATAGAATGTAAAAAATGTGATCACTCTAAATTCAATGGTTTTAGTGCTATTGCACTCAAATGAATTTGGGATGGACATTCGGACTTAAAAGGGTGAACAACAAAACAATGTAATCGCAGTGGGAGCATAAAAACTAAAACCTTATCTTCACCAGTGCCACACCCAAATCAAGAATCCAGAATAAAAGCAATTTCTTTTCTTTTTTTTTTTGTTTTAGTCCTCTATTTACAAAAATATATCATTTTAGGAGTCAATTACTTTTATGAGACAAATTCTAAGTGAATACAGATCTTGGAAATATATGACACTCAGACCTTCAGTTTTATCAAGAATGCAGAATCCATGGTAAATTAATCTTTTCCTCATTAACCCTTTACTTCATGTAAGCACTTTTGGATGTCTCTACCCCATTCTCATGGAAGCACTAGTGGACGCCTCTACACGATTTGCATGGAAGTGTGTTTGGACGCCTACAGTAAACATCAGCAATTTTTAGCTGGTTTTCATAGCACCACCTTCGAGGAAAACCCTCCATTAGATACTACAGGCATTTAGGTAAATGACCATTACGTCAGATCACGTGGTTGCTATTTAAGATCTAGTCGTAATCTGCTATTAAAGTAACTAGGTCAGATTCTCCACTCTCTGAAATGGAGGAAGTGGATTTTGTTCATTACTTTCTTGAAATCTTCAAAAAGTCAGATATAGGCTCTGATGTCGATGTAGGCAACACTGATTTTTGATAATTTATCAAATTCTGATGATTTAGCGATGTAGATGTAGACAACGAACTGATAGATTTCAAGGTTGAGAAATGTCAGCTATGGTTGGTCACACTGCTTCACTGACTTGACGATGAACAAGTTCTCTCAAGATTTTAAAGCATATAAAAAATTCTTCTGTGAAAAATAATGCTACGAAATTAAAGATCAGATTTTATTCTTAAACCTATCTATAGATAATAGATGTGTACAAAAAAGGTAAAATGGTTAAAATTGATGCTGAACTTAAGATATACTACACTGCTATAAATGTAACAGGCAGGCCTATGCATATTGAGTCATAGAGCTAACAGGTGTTTTATTAATAGCACACTGCACTGTGTGGACTGAGCACATGTATATCAACTGCCTACACAACAACAGGCTCTATGGGGTAAAGGGTTAAAATACTGAAGCTTATTTTAAATTTTTTCAACAAAGTCAAAACCCGCTTTTGATATAGAAAAACTTACAACACAGAAGGAGGTTGTGATACTGGCCAATTCAATCATTCTGCCATTTATGGCCTTGCTGATAAGCATCTTGGAGGTGACCGAATCTCCACACAGGATCAGCAAATGGGCAACATTTTCTGCTAACCAATCATCAGGTGAACCTGACAACATACAGGAAGATAAAATTAACTCAAATATAAATCTAACCTGATTGGTCAAACATTAAAAATTATGACTAATAGAACTGTTGAAATTCTCATAATTTCATGAAAACTAAAAAAATGTAGCATTATGTATTTTAATTGTTTTATTATTTTAATATTTTCCAAAAAATGATTAAATCACATGATTTTATGTTAAAAATATATTTTACTGATTTTGCTAACATGTTGCTAGTAAAACTCAATTCACAATAGTAAAATCACCATTAATGACCTCAAATCCCATAATAAAATACAGCCATCCCCTTTGCAAAAAGAGTCTCATTAAACTCTGCTAATTTTTGACTAACACTGTAAAATGATACTGCAAGCTCTCAAGGTAACACTGCTTTGTACCACACTATTAAAGCAGCAACGTATGAACCAAGACAAATGTTTCCATCAAGTTGTTTACTCATTAGTCAAATAAATTATACACAAAACTTCAGTTAAATACACAGTTTTAGAAATGAAATAAATTACCATTCTTTTAAAACAGCAGGAACAATATATAACACATTTCTAACTAAAGCAGGTACCATTCAATCTGTGCTAGTTGTTTATTTTTTGGATGCTGTACACTCTAATTACTTTCTGTGCAACCACAAAATCTGCTGCCCAAATAGCAAGGACAATTTGAACCACAACAAAGTTGACAGAATATGAAGTATTTTCTCCACTGCATAAAACAGTGATTTTGCTACACTGATTAATGGAGATGACAACAAGTTCTGAAAAATGGCAAAATACTGAATTGCATTTATTTGGTGAACCTTTTTAATTAGTAAAACAGCTTGTCCTGATGCCAGAAATGTAGTAAATACTACAAATAATCTGATCAAGTCTTCACTTGACAGATGTGTTACCATGAAGTGACCTTTCATCTTTTATAATATACTTCTGCTAATCAATGTGGGTACGAATGTAAATTTATATATCAGGTATTGGAAATGGGCAAAAACATGGTTAACAAAATCAACTACAGCAACTAGGACTTGTCATTGAAACTCACCATGATTTTTACTTATTCAAATCTCCTCCCAGTTTCCAGCTCCCACCCACCCAACAGACAGTTAACCAGGAGTTATAATGCAAAATCCATCACATGCATCTTCCCGTTATAACTGCAGATGTGAAGTTTGGTCAGATGTATATTTTGAAAAGTCATTGTAATACATATTTTGTATGCTGACCTTTGACCCCACCCCACTACCTTCCATGGACCACCAGGAGTGAGAGCCAAGGATCAGACTACTTTTGCAAATGGTTACCACAGGGGCAATATAATGACAAAGTTTCATAAATTTCCACCCAGAAGTTTAGAAGATGTGGTAACTGACAGATGGATGGATGAAAAGATGGAGGGCATCACAATAAAATGTGATAGTATTTTTATACAGATGTCCTTCACTGAATTATTATTTTTGTATATATATAAGGGGCTGAATTTGGAGGAAAATTGTTCCTTATAAAAATGCAATGCTAAATCAAGCTTGCGCAAGCTTGTGATTGCTAGTGGCAAACTTGCTATAAGCTTGTTACAATCTTAATTGTTGCTAGCGGACTAGGTGGAAGCTCGCGGTGAGCTAGTAGAAGCTTGTATACGAAATTTGGCAACATCCAAGTACAGCTGCTTGTGCAATCTTGCTAGCAAACCCTGCAGATAAATTAATTATCATCTAGAAATCTGCATATGGTGATGGTGAGAAATTTGCTACATAATGTAACATTTTTTGTCTATAAAATAATTATTTGCATATCAAATCAATAATCTTTACATGTTTGGAAAGGTATTGAAATTCCCTGTCTATTAGTTATTTTATTTTATTTTAGCTCTTTTTATTACATTGGTATATTAACCCAAGGGAATTATGCAGGAGCAATTTGGATGTTGTTATATGTTTGCAAATTTTTGACAATTTACATCTATGTGCTTAATTGCATGTATTTGTTGGTATCTAATAAATATTAATGAATTCATAATGCACAAACTGATCAATGAATAACCTTAACTATGTAATGTGAATATTGATATCTCACATTAGTGAAAAGTTATGACTGATTAAAAGTTTGGTGACATTTTTTTAAATACAAAAACCAAGAATATAATAAAAAGAATTCATATGCCAGTATTTTATTTAGTTTTAACATATATACAAACATGAACAAGGTTTTTGGAATGTTCATAAAATTAATTTGAACAAACATGAGTGAATTCATACATGAAATGAAAAGCTGAATGAAGAAAGTACAGCAATACGTCAACCAACCAAATCAATATCAAAATACAATTTTAACTACCATCATGTATATAGAACAAAACTTATTATGCAGCACTGAATATAAATAAGAATATTTCATTTGTTTCAATATTCCAGGGAACAAACCTCTCTGGTTAAATATCAAAATGTTAATGACTTATCAGGGTTAATCTTGTTCAAAAATGTTAAACTTTATGGTACTGCATTTGAAATTTTGTTCAGTATATATAGTTCATGTCTTCAATTTTGATGTACATGTCTGGTCCAAATTTTCTACATGAATGCACATTCATCAGTCACATCCAACAGAACTGGGGGACACACAAACAAAAGCAGTGCCCTTGCTATCATTTAATTGGATATACACACACAAGTCTTGTATGCTTGTAACTGGAACTATTTTATACTGCACATACTTTGATTTCAATGGGACTATATTAACAGGATTTTCATTCATCACACCATTTTCAACTGAAACTTCAGTATTAATTCCCAATTCTTTTATGACTGCATAATACTGTGGTTGATAAAAACAATCATTGGTACAATTTCTATGACACTGCATATAAACTTCAATATATTTCTCAACATGGCCAAATTTTCTTGATGCATCATTTTCATAGAACAGTGTATGAGTTTCGTTCTTCAACTGCAGTACACTGTAAAGATTTAAACAGAATCCATCTTTATACATTATGTAGAAATAAAGCACATTTTTTGGTTAATTAATGCCAAAGACTGAAGTTAAATGGTTAAGCTGTTTGTCTGAAAGTCTGTGCATTACCATGATTACTTTGCAGCATCAGTGCAAGCAACAGGACACTAACCAATACTTAATTCATTAACATCATTGAGGACTTGGACCTACAAGCTTCACCCTAGTGAAAATGTGACAAAAATTTCAGTGCATCTCACTGAAATGTCCTTATTTTACAGAAATTTTGGTATTTCAATCAATGTAGGTAATATTTTTCTGAAATTTCACAGATTTTGCCAAAAGTTTTGAAAATGTTAGTGCAACTCCCATACAGAAAAATCTCACCAATTCACATGAGCTGCTGTTAAGCTGCACATGAGAACCTTGTTAAATAGGTATGCAAATTGGGTAGACTTTGCAAATTTATTTGTGCAGTTTGTTAGATCTTGTGAGCCAAGGAAAAACTAACCAAACTCTCACATGTGCAGATGCTTACGTGAGAATTTGAATATTCACATGAGAAAATATAACTTAGAAAAACATTCTTTTCCATTACATCTGACTATATTTGAAAATAAGGCAGAGTTCTAATTTATCATGAGTTATCACATGAGAAAGTTGGACTTTGATTCTGATCAAACACTTATTTTAAATTTGCCCTTAGTTGGATTTTCTCATGTGAGTTTTCACATGAGCAATTTGGACTTAAATATTCTGTGCAAATGGTGGATGTTGAGCAGGGCATCCAGATTATTTATTGTCAAATTAGACATTTCTTTTGAATACAATATTACTCCAAGACAAAATTCTAATGTTTAAGAGTCCTATTTGCTCAGCATATTCAATTTATTTTAAACAATGGTATCAAAAAAGTGAATTTTGAAACAATTTCCAGTAGCAAATGTGCAAGAAATAATTTTATGGTAAAGATGCTATCAATTAAACAAAACATGAAGATTATCTTTCAATTTCCAGTAATTCCATTTGTTATACCTAATATTATTACCAGATTTATACTACATTTTTGAATGTGTCAAATATCAAAACTTTTAATAATAATAATAATAATAATAATAAACTCCATTTTTCATATTATTAAAGGAAAGTAAATGAATGTGATTTAATTTCTATATTATACATTTCCATACAGTACCAATGCTTAAATAATGAGTATTTTTTTACCCAAAAGGGAGGGGAAAAAATCGATCATTATTTATAAAATTCCGTTCTTCTGAATCTTTTGCTTTTTTATCAGGCATGTTATACCTGTCACTGTTGTTATTACTGTAAGTGCAGTCATAAACAGTGTGAAATAGTATCATTATCATTATTATTATTATTATTATTATTATTATCTGCTGCCAGAAGAAAAAAAATTGGCAGTTCTTTTATACTGAATAAAATATTAAAAATGTATAGAATTATTGTTTTCTTTGAAAAAGGGGGGAGAGATAAAGAGAGACCCATCCCATTCTGCCAACATTCTATAAAGAATTGTGCTTCACGAATTTTGGTTTTGTAAAAAAAAATCAAATAATAAAATCACTTAAGATGAAATGTTTTCCACGACAGAGATCTAATTCGGTATCGAGACAGTAATGGCAGTTATTTCCCTTGTTTACAGTCTATTTAAAGGGTTTTAAGGAATAAAGTGAGTAATTTCATTGCTTTTTATCTAAAGATGTAAAGTACTGAATGTTTGACATATATGATGTCGCAGCCCTTTCAAAATTGATGGTAAAACTAAAATTTAGGATCTCTAAAGGAATCAGTCATGAATAATTCTTAGATATGTTTCTAAGTCTTGTGAAGTGATTTTGGAATGTTGAACTAAAAAATTAAATACTTTTGAGGAACAGCTAATGAGATATATTTTGTGTACGAAGTGTTATTACAAAAGAAATGGAACACCATATCGGTACATCATGGTACTCTATTGAGAGTTTTCATTGTAACAAACTTTTAAATGTTATGACAGAAACTACTGGTATATTGCACAAGTGTAGAAAATAATGTTTAACTTTGATAAACACTATTTCAAGCAATTATGATAAATACTGTTTCAAACAATTATGAATTTGTATTCATTCCTTCCACTTTGTTTCCTTTGGTTTATTCATAGGTTTTAGAGGTCCCCAGTGAAACTGCATTATTAATAACAAACAAAGGTTGATTATGTGTAAGTTCTCTAGAAAGGGTGCATATGTAAAACAATTTACATGGCTCAAAATTAGGATTTTTTTCCCCTAATTAACAGGATCAAAATAATATTGGTACTGATCCTGCCTAAACCAGTTCAGTTTCTAATTCAACATTTATTATTTATTAACATCAATTCAAAACAATAACAACTGTATTTTGCAAACAAGACTCAATAATCAAGTACCCCACACACTTTCATATTTCTCAGAATACTCAGTGCAGAACGTGCACAGTATCACAGCTTCTCCTGGATCGTACTTTAGCCATTTGTGTTAATATTCCCAGCATTTCTGGTACTTTCTCAGTCTCTTGATCAGATTTGTGATCACACTTTCTCTTGTCATTAATTTCTGCCATTTGGCTGGCAGCTGCACCTCTTGAAAATACTTCTACATGTTTACAATTGTCACCACACAACACACGGAATGTTTATCAGCAATGATATAAATATTAAAACATTGTTCTGTATAATTCAGTTTCGTAGATGATAATTAATTTATCATCAGGGTTTGCTAGCAAGATCGCACAGAGCAACTGTACTTGCATGTTGCCAAATTTCTTCTACAAGCTCACTGCAAGCTCCCACCTAGTCTGCTAGCTACAATTAAGATCATAACAAGCTTATAGTGAGCTTGTTATGAGATATCACAAGCTCGTGCGAGCTTGATTTAGGATTGCATTTTTATACGGGAATTGACAGTGCATCGCGAGCTTGTATACTTATTGCAAGCTTGCTGCGAGCTCGTGTGTGCAGTTTTGATGACCTTGCTATTAGCTGGTTGACAGTGCATCGTGAGCTTGTATGCTCATTGCAAGCTCGCATGTGCAAAGTTTTAGCGAGCTTGCTAGAAGCTTGTTGAAAGCTCTCCATGAGCATGTTTAAGCTTGTTGTGGGCTTGCCGCGACTTCATAATCATTCCAATTCAATCTTCCAAGTGCAATTCAGTGAAGTCGTGGGCTCGCGCATGCAAAGTTTCAGTGAGCTTGTTACTGTCGTGAAATAAGTTCATCAATTTTGTAGGGGTTACTACCATCAAAATCACGTTTTGTTACCCTTCACTTGCAGATATGGCTACTTTAAAAAAAACATGCATCTTTCTATATTTTGATCCAACAAGAGAACCTAAGTAGACAGTATTTCCTACAAACACCAAATGCTAATATTTGCTAAGGATGGCACTTGTATGCATCATGTTCTTCACAATATGAAAGTCAATGATGTAATATCTATTGCATCTGCTGAAATCAAAGTTTAGTTGAAATACCTAAGAAAATCAATATCATCTGTTGATTTTCTCAAGCAGAAAAACTTCAGAAACTTTTAAAATCATTAGATCTTAAATATTTAAGACAAGGATTTTCCTACGATTTCCAAAGTGGGGCCAGGGACCCTTGAAATTGGGAGAATTAGTGCACAAACATGCTAAACTGGGAATTTGTGGAAAAACAAGGCTCCATGTGTATTGGCAACCTAAACACTGCATGTTTTAATGTCCTCAAGCGTCAGTGAGTACTGTCATAAAGCAGGCTGAATTGTTGTAAAGAGGTAAATGAATACAGATTTGTCATTTTTATCCATTCTCATTTTTTTTATAGAAATGCAAGAAGGGAACAAAGAGTTTCTTTTTTTACTTATCTGAATCTAAAACCTAGCCTAGTCTTCTCAAATGAGAAATTTCAGGTCAAAATTGTAAAAATACACACATTTCTGGGATTGTAAAAAAGACTGATGAAAATCCCTTAAAGATATTTTTAAGTCATTCAACTTAAGATTTTTTATATCTGAATTTGATTTATCAGTTCTCAATTCAGGTAGAATTAAGCCTATCAACTATATTTTCCTAAATTAAAGGGATTTTATAGGCCAGTTGGTCTCAAAATTATGGGGGAAGTATAGGGATTTTATAGAAAATCATAAAAAAATAAGAATAATAATGTGATAATATTACCAATGGAAAACTACATTTTCAAGTACTTAAACACACAAGTTAGCCAACATGAATAACATAATGCACTGAAATTGTAATTCAAACATATATAATCCATTACTGCTACTTATTTTCTCTATTAAATTGAGTACATCCGTCATAATGAATCATTCTATGTTCTTTCAATTCTTTTCCTGAAAAAAGATTTCTTTTAAAACAGAAAAAAGGCATTTGCTTCTCCCCACCAAAATATAGGGATATTATAGGGATTATTGCAAAATTATGGGGAATAAATATAGGGATGACTGGGAGGTCTGTACATATGACATGTGCATCTTTGTGGTTTTCCAGAAGATATTTTTTTCACAATTCAGTTTTAAAGTCAAAAGCAAGACAATACAAATTTATTGCAAACATTTACCTCATTTATTTGTTTCAGTTCTAATGTGATCACCTTACCTTCAATATTTACTGAAAGGTAAAATGTGGAGAAAATCTTTAAAATGTTAATTTTCACACTTTCTGTTGAACATTATGTAAAATGTACTCCAAACCTGCCAACCCTAAAACAATTCTTAGCATGGCAGTCTATATTTTCCCCTAAGTTAGACTAATTTTCAACAAAGTGTAAAAAAATAACAATGTTTTACTATTGTCAACTTGGAAAACATGTTTCAAAAGTTTAGAAGTGTGGTCTGATACAGTGAAGGAAACAATCTGTTGAACTAAAAACTTTGTAAAGTACACTTTGGCTATAATAACCTAGAGTTCAGAACTGCAGTTCCAGACCCCATGGACTCCAATGACTTCTTGTTAGATCTCTAAACTTAATATAATCTTTAAATTTTTTCTCATTCATGTGACGGCAGCAATCATATCTCCAACTGTGAGCAATACTCAGATGAACACATGATGTACAATAAATGTAATTGTTGCCTTTCCTGCTTTTTTTTCTCCAAGCACAGCCAAGTATTCTAGTATTATTTTTTTCTACTTCTGTGTCGACTGTCTGGACATTTTAAGAGACTGATTGTCCCCTTTGTCTTGAACATGTTTTGTTTGCTTGATGACATTTCCTGACTATGCCATAACATAACAGGCAAAAGTCTGATCATACTAGTGTTTTACATGAGCAACATAATTATGAAGAAAAAAGCATCTAAGGTACCCCGTATAAAGTCAGTCTGGTTCCCTGACCAACTCCAATGTGTCTAAAACCCAGATCTGACTGAACCAGAACAAGCCAATATCTGGATTTGACCATAACAATATTTTCCTATTTTCTGCTCTTGTTCTCTAAGTCTGTAATTTAAGGGTCGTTTCCATTAGCCTCATGGTTAAATTTTACAATTTGGCAGGTCTGGTACTCTAACAAAATCTGTGAAATTTACCATTGAAATTTATTAAGTCAGACTGTCTAAAATTACTGATTGCATTACTTCCCTTGACTAAGATTGTTATGTGTGATGTCATTCTAGAATGAGCCAACCAGCCACTAATGGAGAATTGTATCGATTGCAAAGTCGTTTCAAGTGAACATGGTGGATTTAGCATAGAATATGGTCACAAACTGGGATCAAAAACAGAAAAGGGCTACTTTTTCCTCTTCTAAAAATTTAAAAATGAAGAAACATGCAGAAAATAGAGATCTACTGATTATACTGTGTCAAGCTCAGAAGTATTATAAAGTACTTTCCCAGAAGACACTACTGCTCATTCTAATTTATTGTTCAAGCATTACACACAATTATCACAAATCCTTTTAAACATTAAAAGAGGATTTAAACATATAAAATGAAACAGCAAGTTAGAGAGCAAAGAAGAAGAATATTGAAACCTAAGTTGTTCCCTTAATAGGGTGCAGAAATTTGAACTGCAAGCGCATATCTTCATGAAACCTTTGTCTACTGATTTTTTGAAAAAAAAGAGCAGAAAATATCAAGTGTATGTATGTATGTATAGGGTTTAACAGCATGTCAACACAATCCTGGCTATATAATGCCGGTAAAAAAAAAAATTCCCAAAATATCAAGATAAAAGATAAAACCTTCCAAATAAACATAAAAATATAGTCCTACAAGATAAAAGATAAAAGGAAAAACTGTTCAAATTCTTTTAAAACATAAAACAGAAAATAAAAGTACACAAAATATAAAATCCTTAATGAATAAGGTCAAAATTTGTTATACACACCACACACTTTTAAAAAGTTTAAGATTTTCTCTGGTGGTATATCATCAAAAACCTGTATAACTGAGTTCACATCATAAAATCTTCCTCAACAATAATGTTTTCCACTGTCAGTGGACACTGACATGGTGTGCACTCTGGTCAATGTACACCCTTCAGGAGGTATGCATGAGTCTAGTACAGCTCTCCCTTGTTATAACACGGTAGTCGTAGTCCATAACCACTGACTGCATTATGTACCAAACCACGTTATATTGAGAACCGCGATATATTGAGAATAGCATAATATATTGAACAGTGGCATAGTGGGGACTATCAAAATTTGTTAAATAATGGTGTTTTGAAAAGGAACTGAAGATAAAAGACCAAGTTTCACTTTGTTTTCTATCAACCCATATTTTGATAGACATTGGTGGGATTTTGGTCATGGGGTCCATAGTAGTACTGCATTATATCCGGAATCACACTATAATGAGGTGCATTATAATGGGGGGAGACCTGTATGTGTGTCCTGTACCTAAACAGAACACCACCACCTGATCACTGCGATTTGTTCTATATGTTGGGCTGCCACTCTCCAATGATTGGTTTGGTGTTCTGAAGCTTATATGTTGAGTTTTCATTTCACATATTTTGCGAAGTATATAAAATATGCTGATTTACATGATATTTGAAGTCACTATGTGGAATCTTCCATTCAGAAATGGGTGACTATAATAATAATAATAATAATAATAATGACTTTATTTAAAGAGGGTGACACAATTAGTTGCATGGAACTAATCGTCCTTGTGGCCCTCTGTTACATGCATATTTACATACAGAGTACATGTACATAGTTGCATAATAATAATAATAATAATAATAATAAAGCATTGATAATAAGCTACATGTATATATGGACATAATAAACAGAAAGTTTTGTAAGAACATGATTCATCTAGGTACATTGTGTATATACAGTACAAAAATTGTGAGACAACAAAATGGAAGGTTTGAGAATTTATACTGTAAGTTGTAATGTATTTGTCAAATCAAACAGGTTCCACTTTTCATCCATTGAATTAGATGATAATTAAATGCATTTATATTTGTACTTTCTCTAATTTCCTTTGGGATTCGATTCCAAATTAGTGACCCCGAATATTTAAAACTTTTCTTAAAGAGTTCTTTATTTGGTTTAGGAATGCAGAGGTGGTTAGCTGAAATTGATCTTAAATTGGGAGTGTTGCCTTGTTTTCTAGCATGAAATAGTTCTTTGAGATATAATGGGGCCATATTGTTTGAAACTTTGTGCATAAGTCTAGCCTTTCTCAGAAATATTCGTTCACTTACTGTTAACATTTTAATATTATTCATTGCATTTGGGATGTTTTCAGCATTATCTAGGATGAGTTTGCAAGCTCTTTTTTGCAAACGGAATAATTTGCAAATATTCTTGTCAGAAGTGTTTCCCCAGATAACATTACAGTAGTCTAGGTATGGTTGTATATAGCTTTTGTAATATATTAACCTGTGTTTAGTTGATAGATATGGCCTTATCTTGCTTAATAACCAGAGACATGAATTGACTTTATGACATACGACTTGAATATGTTCATTCCATTGCAAATTGTTGTCAACCATCACCCCAAGGATTTTGTCATGGGTTACCATTTGTAGACCAATTTCATGCAACTTGAGATTCAAATTGTTATTTTCCAATTTTGCTCTTTTTTGTTGGGGAGTAATCATTAATACTTTAGTCTTGTCCGTGTTTACTTTCATGCCATTTTCCTTACACCAGGAATCAATTATAAGTAAGGCTGTCTGAAGGGAGACCTCTAGGTCTGATTTTAGCTGTTTGAAATCTGATAGAGTGGTGTCATCTGCATATAAGTCGGTAGATGAAATACAGTTGCCTATTTTCAGTGGTAGATCATTTATGAAAATGAGAAAGAGGAGTGGGCCCAGGATTGATCCTTGTGGCACTCCACATGTAATTGGTTCTTCTTTAGAAAAACTGCTATTTATTTTGACACACTGTTTTCTCATTGTTAGATATGATCTAAACCAATCAATCGTTGAATTGTCACATTGATAAATGTTTAATTTATTGATAAGAATATCATGATCAACAAGGTCAAAAGCTTTTCTAAGATCAACTAGTATGGATCCAACTAATTTTCCTTGATCCAAGGCAGTAATCCATCTATCTATCATGGAGACTGGAGGGCAGTTTTGGCTGCTTTCTCTGCAATATCATTACCCCTTATACCAATGTGACTAGGCAGTCAACAGTACAGAATACTTTTTCCAGATTTCATGAGCATATTGTGCTTCTGTAAGATTTTGGATATTAACAGGTCATCAAATTTAAAGTTCTGCAAGGCTTTCAATGTGGAAAGGGAATCCAAAAAGATGATGAAATTTATTTTTTGTTAGAGTTAGCACTATACTTTAAAGATTTGAGTATGCTGCAATTTCTGTGGTAAAAATGAATGCTTTATCTGGTAACTGACTAGAGATGGTGCCATGGGGTGTTGCAATGACAGCTGCAACCTTGTCTCCATCTTTTGATCCATAATTACTTGGGAGGAGAGGCGAGGTTTAATAATCGAGGTGGTAATTTGGTTATACAGAATTTTGCAGTATCAACAAGATTGATTTTGCTGCCTTTAGATAAAGGCAAATTTGTATGCAAAAAGGTGGAATTAATTTAGTTTCCGATCATAAAAGATTTGGTATCTGGGCCTAAGAATGATATCATATGTGGGATTAGATGGACTAGAAGGTAGTTTGGTACTATACTGAAGACCCAATTCTGTTCGTCTGAGATGAAGTGATGGTTCAATCGCTTCTGCATAGAGGTTTTCTGAAGGAAGTTCTAAATGCTCCTATATAAAATCCAAGCCCTTTATTGTGTATTGGATCAAACATCTGCAGGTATATTTGTAAGCTGATCTGTACACAGTCAAGCCATAGTCATGTTTAGATCTTACTACAGTCCTGAATAACTAAAGTAAGACCTTCCCGTCTGCTCCCAAATCTTTGTTTGCCACATCTTGTAATAAATCCATAGCTTTTTTACATTGGTCCCTGAGGTATCTAACATGCAGAAGTAAAGTTATTTTGTGGTAAAAAATAAGCTGCCAAATGTGGACTCCTCCACAACAGGGATATGAGAACTGTCAAGATAGAGTTTGGAGTTGCCATGAATTCTATGTAATCAGCTAAAGTGCATACAAACAGTTTGAGATATCCAAAATTTGAACCCATTTTTCTTCTGATCATTTTTAACTGAATCAAGTAGAATGTGACAAAATAATATTATGTCAGGATATAAGGGGTTCCATTAAAAGGTGGTGGAGGTCACCCATGCACCATTTCAAAAAACTGAAATTTATTTTCCGAGAGTTATTCTCAATTCTTCTGACTAAAATAGGGGTCTGATCAGTGTCTATTCTAGGATGCACAATTGCTGGATTCACACTGATTTTTAAACAAATCGCACTGAAAAATCAACAAACAGCACAATTTTAGAATATTTTCAAGCTCTACCTTTATTTTTTCATAAAATCCCTCCTTTATTCAGAAAACTGCCCCTTTTCTCCAAACTGAGAGATTTTGATCATGTATTTATTTTCACAAAGTGGCTTATATAAAATACAAAAGTTAAAATATAAGCAGAGACTGCACTTCTGCATCTGAATGCACAGTATTTTCGCTATTATTTCCAATAATTACCCATCATTTATCTTTTTTGTCACTCAATCTATGGATGACCATACTGACCATAGGTGTTTCATTAGTCACTTCAATTTTTTACATTTCCACAGGATCATTGTTCATTTCATAACTTTCCCACATATTCCTGACACTATAACCTTCATGTTTACGTGTTCTTTGTTCTAATGATACATCACTTATGCATACATATCAGAGGCTGGTAATACTTGTGCCAACTGCTGAGAGGGTCATACTTTCAAACACAATTATTAATAAATGATGCAACAGAAATGTATAATTTCTAACAATGAATATGGGGTTTTCAGGTATGAAAGATTCAAAAATAAGTTTAAACAGAAACCTCTATAACTGACCGTTAAGTTTCTATGGTAGGTAGCACTTGTACAATAAAGATATTCTACAAATATCAAAGTAAATTTACTGCCTGTATCAATCTATAAAAAAAGAAAAATTGCCATTTTGGAATAAAATAATGCAACACTCATACTTGTGAGTTCATCAATGACACTGATAATATCATCTTCAGTCCACTCCTGCTTGTAGTTGTGTAAATTCTTCAAAGCATTCGCCAACTCCCCAAAGTGTTCTTCTGACTGGGTGGAACTGGAGGGGGTATTCTCACACAATTCATACCAGAGGACTTCATCTGCAATTATTATTTTACAATAACATTTGGAACATTCCTGGAACTTAAATACTGAGTTATTATAGTTCCTAATTGTAGCTAAATGCATTCTTTTGTTTTATCTTTAGCAAATAACATCTTTTGTATCAAGAAGCTGGTCAAGCATGTCGAGCCTGCCCCCTGAGAATTTTGTAAAGTGGTGCTGTACACATCAATATGTATCCACATACTAAATAACATGACTCTGTGGGCAACAAAGCTTGAGAAACTGACCACACTGCTTAAATATAAAAAACTGTATCACTGAGGTTAATCTTGGGCATGAAATGATGTAAAGACAGACATACTGATGGACAGACACACATATGGACACCAAAGTGAACTATGTTGAGCTTCTGCCAAGGAGGGCTTGACAAAAATCTTGATTTTCTCACAGCTTCTAGTTTTGATACTTACAAGCAAGAAACTCAAAACCCTCCCATTAAAGATAAGGAATATTTCATTTACCGGTAAGTTTTATCAAAATTTTATTTTTTAAATTATTTGTATAAAAGATTAAAAAGCCTAAAGATGTACAATAATTGATGCAGAACAAACCATTTAAAACTGGCCCATAAAGAAGAAATAACAGCCTTGCTTGGTGGACTAAAGGCCATGATTTCAAAATCCGGCTGAGCCAGAATGCTTTGTCTTGAAGAGATGGACAAGAGTCAAGAAATACTCTTCTTAAAAACAGTCTTTCTTCATGTTCTAGCTTCACATTGGTACCTGAAATACAAAAAGAAATGTAAAGAATAGAATGCTACTGAATGGCCGCACATGACTTAAATCCAACATCATCATACTACCTTCCTTAAACCTGTGCTGAAAACTGCAAACAGGCCTACAAAAAAAAAAAAAAAAGAAACTTGGGGATCTGACACAAACATAAAACTATTAATCCCCCCCAAACAAACTGCTTGATTGATCATATACTCCCCTCCTATAAATTTAAAGCATCCAATTATAAAAACATTTAGAGGTTGTCATATCATTTATGCAAGGCAATTGTAACAGCCTGCTTACAGTTGCAGTGATAACAAATGTTGTCAATGTCTTTCTGACAAAGATATCAACATTTCTTGTTCATACATATTAAAGATTTGCAATGTATTCTGTAAAAACATGAATGAATGGCAATGTGCATGGTTTCACAATGCTTGTATATACTTTTGTCTTTCTTCACTTTGTGCACTACGTTCTTCAATTACGAAAAACATCTTCACAAAACATAGTTAAAGTTTTCTGCAAACTTAATATAGTGCAGGAAACATTGGCAAGATCGGAAAATTGCACACTAACTTCTACAGATAAATGCATGGTCTTTAACTCCCCCAATACAGAAAAGTGCACATTGATATATCAGATTCTTAATCTCTAAAAAAAATCTAGGCAGATAATTACTGATAATGCACTATACAGTCAAAGCTGTCACGAGGCCACTGCTTGGAAGTGAAAAGAGATATCTCAAGATAGATGGCCATTTGCTAGAGGCCTATTTTGTACATTACTTGGTGCAAGGGACCTAAATAAATGGCTGTTTAAGGTAGGTACAGTATTTGCTTGAAATGGTGGCCAATAAAACAATACTAGCTGTATGTGTAGATTTCAAGCTTAAAATATTAAAAATCCTTACATGATAATAAAATTGATTTTCTGAAGTGAAGAATGAAATGATACAAATAACACCAAATGCAAATGCCAGACCAAGCTGAGCTTGTTTCTTACTGAATCAGTCAAGACACATACAGTGACACCCCACTATAGCGCACTTCATAATAACACAAATTTGGATATAACAAGATCATGGTGTGGCTCCCGAAATTTTACAATAATTTCACCCATTTATTTAAGTAATACAAAGTTTTAGTGCCCAAATAAACACAGATTTGATTTAATAATTTGGCAAGAGGCATTGTATTCTTGTAGAAAAAATCTCTTATCACTGCATCTTTCTTTATATGAATAAAGATGTGAAAAGTTTCTTTTGTGAATGTTCATTTCAATTGTGTCAACTATCAATCACTGCACTTTGATCTTAGCTTATTTTGGAAAGATGCCAGCTCATTAGAAAGCTTATAATTGTTAATCTAATTATTACTGAACCATCAACAATAATGCCATAAGTTTTCTTTGTGTTTGTCTTCAATGCACCCTGTGTACAATTGTTGCTTAGTCCATGGTAAACAATAGCGAACAGATGTTTGCTCAGTCAAACAGCATTACAACCTAGCACCATACAATGGTGGTCAAAACAAGGTTTCTCACCCAAACTTATAAATCAGTTAATTTACCAACCTAATTCATTAATTTCTAATCATCTATGTCAATCTCACAACTTAAGGTTCTTGAAATTATCCGGCACTGCTTTATAAAAACATCAAAAAACGAAGCCACCTCCATGCGCATATTGCTTAGTCGTGTTGTCAGACAACCATCATGCAATAAATTGACCAGTGAATCATATCGTACATTCCTGGAAAAAATAAATTACTCCATTTATTCATCAACAATAATTCATGATGCAGTCGAAAGAATTTTACATACATCATTCAGATTCATATGGAATCTAGCAGAGAAAATTCTAGTGGTTTGAAATGTATACAGACACCACCTAATGACCTCAACACATACACACGCATACCAGTGATCCTGAAATTCTAATGGCTCTTGCAGGATATTTTTTTCCGCAAATTTAATGTGGTGCCCATATATTTGTGAAATTTAATATAAAAACATTCAAAGGAGATATAACAAGTTGTGACAAAAAGAAAAACTTTGATATTGCTATTTATTAAATGTACCAGATACTGTGTTATTTTCAGTTCTGGATTTGCAGCTGCTTTAGTGTTAGTATTATCTTTCCATGATTAACTGGTTTCCTTTCAAACTAATTATTTATAAAATATAATATTTTCTTTCATAAAACTATATTATAGAATTTCACCCAACAACAGTATTTTATTCCAGTCTACTGTATTTAAAAATTAATTATTAATTGACAACAAACTGAGATACAGCTCTCCCTTGTTATAACGTGATAGTCGGGGTCCATAATTGCCAACTGTGTTATGTACAGAACTGTGTTATACTGAGAACCGTGAATACACAGAACATGATATACTGAGAACCACAATATGTACAGAACCACGATATATTGAGAATAACGTTATACATACCTGCCAACTATAAACTGTTCAATAAACAGTAAGGCTACATACACTGTAAAATTTAATTCTTAAGGTGGAAAACCATTTTGATTCTGATATACTTAATGATCTAAACCAAGCATTTCTTAAAGACATCTCACCAACATATGAAAACGCCCAAAGTCTGATGCTTGTGGGAAGTAACTGGCACTGAATGAATTTTAATATTCCAGGCTGAAACTCTAATAATGTGAAAATCCAACAAAAAATAAAACCCTAATAACATGTGAAAACCAACAAAAAATAAAATGAAACAACTGTTGGTTGGTATAAATTAGGATACAGTCCTACCCGTTTATGTCGACATCCTCGGACCCGAGGATATATTGTCGACATAAGCGGATGTTGAGATAAGTTTTGGGGCGGGGGAGGGGGGGCAATGGAAATTTTGAGTACATGAAGACAAAACCAGCGTGAAATACACGTCTATATTGACAAATTATATTTTGGTTACCTTTGTGTAATAAAATCCACAATGCATTAAGTGCATGTATATGAAAAATTCATGAATTCGTGTACAGGTCTCATGTTAGAAAATGTATGCATCGGTCACATCCTGATAGGAAACACATCTATAAAAAATGGTTGTCCTCATTTGATCTAACACGTCTTCACAATTCACTACGATAATAATTGTCGCCAGTAGCACATGGTTGCATAGTTGTTATTTACATGCTACAAAGTACATGTACATGTACTTAAATTGGCCTAGATTTTGGTCAGCCTGAAACAATGTTCACATCTTACTGAGGCTACCAAGGGGATGGGGCTATTCACAGGGAAATGATAACATGTATTTATTTACGGAAGTCATCGTGAAAAGTACATAAAATTGAACAAGAGATATGCGGCCGATATGATTAATTTACCTTCAACGTAGCCTTTCTTTATAGACTCAGCAGCTTTCATCCATCTAGATCTCTAGACCAACAAGTTGTTCTCCTCCCTTTTTTTTTTTTTTTTTTTTTACTGGTCCGCCACTAGTAAAAAAATAATAATAAAAAAAAAAGGTGGAGAGCAACTTGTTGGTTTATCATCCATCCTGACAGGGTGTTATGTTTAAGTGAAAAGTTTTCACAGACATTGCGAGATGCCCCACCTTCAACTTCCTTAACAGCCAGATATTTAGTTTCCAGAGACTAAATTTAATCTGCGTTTTACGCTGCAGTTTGTAGCCATCGTAAACATAAATAAAGTTAAAAAGGAAACTTTCACAGCAAAATAAACTTGTTTTAATCACTGATCACTTTGGAAAATGCAACAATCGATCAGATTTCATTGCTTTTTTTCAAGTTTGGTGATGATTTTTTTAAATGAAAGGTGGATTGTTTTTATTGAACATTGTAACCGGCTTGCTTTGATGAAGGGTACATGTGTTATTTAAGTCGCTGCGAGAGGCCAACTTTATAGGACCAAACAAAAGCCTGTTTTTTAATCCACCGAGACATTAAAGCCTGGCGGCAAGATCAACTAATTGTTGAACAAAGTATGGGTCGGAACTGGCAGCTTGTCTACATAAATGATTAGAAAACAAAGGATTTGTTCAAGCTGGGACCAAGGGCTTCTGTCGACATGTACATTTATTTTTTATCTCGACGTCGACATAAGCATGATAAATTTGGTAGTAATAGTAGACCAAGGGACCGGGACTTTGCTTTGTTGTCGACATAAGTGATGTCGATATAAGTGGGTAGGACTGTACAAACTTCAAATTTATTCAATTTTGTGATATTTACCAGGTTTGGAACTAACAATATTCTTAACAGTTTTCAAAATACAGGTGTGCTGACATATGGCATCATATGCTCTTTGGCACTCACTATCATCCCATCCAGCAAGGACAGTATGTAGTAACTTTCCAAAGCATTTCATTGATATACATCTAGATGAGTTATCACAGAGATGTGTTGAATTGCAGCACATCATCTGAAGAAAAAAAAAAAAATTAATAATATAAGTACCATCTATACTCGCATATAAGCCGATACTAACTGCAAACTGCATAGACCCGGATCTGTCGCATAATGTGCCAGCAGATCTGGGTCTATGCAGTTTGTAATGACTAATCAGTAGAACAAACAACACAGACCCTGATCTACCAGCGCATTATGCGACAACAGATCAGGGTCTATGATGTTTGCATTTGGACTTGGCTTATACATGAGTACATATGGTATTAGAAAAATATAATGTACGAAAACAATATATCTGAAGAACATACCAATGTATGAACTTCAACAAAATCTTATGTGATTTTTTAAAAAGGTTTTGTATTAGCCCTTGGTAAAAAGAAAGTCATTGCATTATCTGTGCAAGTAAAACATTTTGTCTAATGAAACCCTACCAACTCAAAATTCTGGAATAAGCTAAGGAAAACATTCTCTTCTAGTATACTTGATGTAATTATTTGTTTATATAAATTTCTTTTTCTTGCACAATTTGCTGTTACATTTTACTAACATGAGAACTGAGATCCTATATTTGAAAAACTTATTAATTTAATTATTCCAAAAACCACTTTCAAGCCAACATATCTACAGCTTGTAAATATTAAATTTTCTGATTATCTAGATATTATGACAAATGAAATAAAATCTAACCTTTGTGAGAACATCATTGAGAAATTTTAGCCTGTCTCTAGTAGCATAAAGACAAGTTGATCTCTTCATAAGAAGTCCTACAAATAAAAATCTAAAATTGCATTCTCAAATGCAGATGGCAATAAATTCAAAGAAGGAAAAAAAAAATTCTTGAACCAAAACCCTTGTCAAAAAGTCAGTATGATTTAGTGAAGAACAAGCCAACTATTAAAGCTTTATTTAACTAAGCCCAACAATTATTTGAAGGTGATTATATTATGCCTATTGCTGAACAGGAGTCATAATTGATGGGAATTGCATTTTTCTTCTCTTCTTTATCTCCTCCTCCTTAACTCACAACAAATTCATTACTTTTTGCAAAATTGCATGATAATAATTCTTTTGACAATAGTTCAGCAAACACATAACTCACAGCCAGATTTCTTTTGTAACATCTGACTGGGTAAGACAAATTTCAAAATCAGATGGTAGTCCAATACAAGGAAATAAGTCTGATGGTTCAGTTTACATTTAGAAGCCTAAAGAAGTCACAGTTTGAATCTGAAACTTTGCCTCAAGACTACCCTTTTATCTTTTTATGTGTCATTACCAATTAATATGCAATGTAAAGTATCTCCGTCAGTATGTTTAGAAGAAATATTGAACAATCATGATATCATACATTAGTCTGCTGGGCTACCTTACTTCAAAATATAGTAGCCCAGACACAGCATTATGGTAGCTTCTGGGCTCTGGGCACAAGATTTGCTGGACCCTGCCCACTAAAGGTATAATTAATTAAATTTATTACTTAATTAACTTGCTTCTGTACTTTAGAAACAAATGGCCTGCTGATGAATTCATTAACTATATAGAGAATGAATTTATATGTGCTTGGCAACTGGAACTTGTTGCACCTCAGTAAAAGCAAATGTGACACCCAGACATCTTTTATAGCAAATTGCTAGCATTACATTGTTTTCCTATAGTTTAAAGACACATACATTTTAAATATGTTGTTTAATTTTAAAGGATCTTTTTGTAACGACAATGAATATTTGCTGAAAATACCAAGAAGCTGATGGCTAGAGCATTCTCTAGACTGCCAAGATTCATCATTAATTGTAAAAATATTATTTTTTATTTTTTTAAACATAAGTTGTTACCATCTTTTGCATATGTTTCACTTAATATCAGTTTCTATGATACATGTGCAGCTATTAACATGGGAAAAATGTGTTCAATGTCAGGTGCAAGATGTCTGCAATTACCAAATTTATGAAATGTGTTTAGAGCTTCTGTTTCACCCTTTATGGGTAGCACTGGTTGGGTGCCTTTGTATGAATGAAGCCGGCAAATGTATCCTTTCTGCAGCACGGGATGCAATACACAATAACCCTCAACCAAATTCCTCATGCCTTTTGATGTTATTGTCAGTAGACTTAGATCCTCCACTGCAATGTCAAATTCAAAGATCACAAATGAAATTACTAACATATTGCAGCCAAAAGATTAATACTGATTTACATGGAAGTTTGGGATATTGAAAAACTTACTGATATGGTCACAGGCAACTAATTATTTTATGAGCTATGGAACGAGCCTAGGTGTGGTGGTATCTTAAATACCATATTAAAAGAAAGAAGGCCACCGATTGGTGAAAATAATTACCAGAAAAAATTAATATAATTTTTTTTCAGAAGCCTATGCATGGATAAATTGTACACGATAGAAAGCTTGAACCTTACACCATTTATTTTATTGCTGTCACCGCACAGATACTGCTGGATGTAAATGGAGAGATCTCATCAGTCTGGATTTATATAGTGGGCACATACATGAGAATTTTCCTCAAAAGCGAGCTGTGCAGCATATCTTTTTCATTATTTTAAAAAGTTTCCACTTGCATGGATCACTCATAGGATGTAAGCATATTTTGCCAGTCTTACCAACAAAGTATAGTAATTTGGCCAAACATTAACCTTACTGTCTATGGGATCTGAATTAGTTGCCTGTGCCCTATATGCCAATTTTACAGCTTAATTGATAATACAGACGAATACAAAAATCCAGAATGGTTGGCATCACTGTATCAGTTTGAATAAAATGGAATGTGGGTTCCTTTCTTGGTCTGCCAAATTTGACCTCGTCCAAGCTCTTGCTGATATTTGAAGCTTCAAAGTCAATTTGGTTCAAATCTAATAATAACTATGAAAGGTAGAATGTTTACAAAGTTGGCAACTTTTAAGAAGGAATCATATATTTTTTTTAAAAAAAAGTTGTTATTATACTGTAAATAACAATACACATATAAGACGTAATACTGATGAATGAAAATGTCGGTAATGCCTACCAGTGGCAACACTGTACAAAATAAATACCAATTAAATAAGTCTTGTCGAACAAAATTTGTGTTTTAATTGTATCCTATAAATTCAGTTTTTAGTGTAATTGTCATAAATGTGATAAGCCCTCTTCCATTCAAACATAGTGTCAATCAACTGTCAAAACGATGCCTACATGTCTCTTTTTGTGACAACCTAATCTAGGTGCCAAGTGGGTTTTTATCTGGAACTTGAATACGTGTTTGTTGCATTGTTACAATCAATTTAAAGTTGATCTGGTTTGTATTATCACACTAATTATGTCTTTTGTATCAAAACAAGTAAAGAGGGATAAATAAAAATAAGTTTAAAGGCATGCAAATCCAATCTGCACAAGAGCTTGTGGTCATGGTCAAGTGTCAAGCCAGTTCATTTCAATGGACCAGTCAAACACTGTTTTAAATAGTATTATGCCAGTAACAATCATTAAAGCATATAACATTAATAAGTGGTTATCCTAATCATTCAAAATGTAATCAAGGATAGCAAGGGAACCAAGCAAAAGGTCACAGGTGTACTCGTTGCATGAAAAGCTTAGTGTCATAGATAGGGTTCATTACTGAGACACAAGATCAAAGGTTTGCAGTGAACTTAAAAGTCCAGAGTTGGCACTCAGAGATTTGTTCAAGGATGAGCAGAAATTGTGTGATTACTTGCAATGAAATCATAATATCAATATTTTACTGATAGAACAACAAAAATAAAAAACAGCATAAGTTTGACATTGTTGTTCTATAAATATATGACCATCTTTTTTTTCTTTTTACAAAGAATCTAGTTCTGTTCTGAATCAACAATAACACTTGAATGTATCCACATTCACACATGCAAAGAGCAGTAACATAATACACAATTGTTTTGATGGTACACATGTAATGTGCATTCAAACCTCCTGGAGTACAGTTTTTAACAATCCTCCAAAGATTGGTTATCATGAAAATAAAGAAAATTTATAAAGAAAAGCAAACAGCTTCATTAGAAAAAAGTTATTTACTGACAAGTATTCCTAGCATGATTATAAAATGAGTATTAAACCATTTTAAATCCTACTCCCCCTCTCTCTCTCTCTTCTCCCTCTCAATCTCCATCTCTTTCTTAAATTTTTCAGAGGTTACACCTTGGTAACTCACGCCATCACTTATGCTGCTGTCTGTGTGTTTGGACCCCACTGTGCATGAGCTATCAAGAGGTGTACTTTCATCATCATCACAGATGAAAGGGATTGGTAGGGTGATCATGGTATGATGTGTGTCTATAAGAATCTACCCATCATATTTTATACAAAAATGACAAGCACACAGGATTGTCAGTGAGCTGATTATATTAATATAAAATTAAAACAATAAATTTCCATTACAAACTCATTGAACTGCACCAGAAATGTTAGCATTCACTGAAATTACCAGTCAGATATCCCAATACACGAAACTTTAGTTCTAGTGGCAGAGTGTCAAAAAAGCCCAGTGGCTCCTGTTGGGTTGTTTTCTCTTGGATCTCTTCCTTCCCCTTCACTCCCAGTCTGTTAGATCGCCTTGGCTTTTTACAGGGCAGGTAAGCTTTTAAGTCCATTTCACAAATTTCTGTAAAATACACAGAGAACTTATTTTAAAAGGAAAAGAACATGAGATGCAATATTTTTCTTATTTTTTTACCAAACCGCATTTTAATTTCAGTTCTACAATCAGTACTTTGTAGTGTCTTGTTTACATTCCTACAACTGCTACAGCACTAAATATCATGACAGATTTCATGCTTTATGAGCATGAGTGCTGGCTCTCTTTTTCCTTAATTATGCTCAAATCCCTTTAGTGGTGCTGTTGACCTTAATTTCAGCATCAATGAATCGACACATCAACACCCATTATGACCAAAGTTCTCTGCTGAGGGATTAACTTTTAAGTCTCAGAGAATGTGTAGATTGCCTTTAAATAAGGTAAACAGACATTTTACAAGCAATGTCTTAAATCTGTCAAATCTTTGTAATGTGTTTTAACTGTATATACTGTAAAAACATATGAAGATGTGACAAACTTCAGTCATGGTCTGTAAAATCCCCATTTCAAAACTGAGTGACCACCTAAAATCCACCAATTCCACCCAAAAAATCCACAAATTAAAAGTCTAATCTTTGTTGCATGCATGTTTTGATATTTTATCAGTCAGGTATACCCACTAAGTTTTTCTTTGCTATAACATATTCATCGATATACGCTACGTAAGTTTTCATGCTACCTATGCAGCAAAGTTTAAGATTTTAAATACATGTAACTTATTATTAGTGTAAAGTCAAACACTGTAAATTATTTCAAGATTGAATGTTTTGCATTTATTTACATACAGCAGGGAGAAAAAAAATTATACATGTAAATGAAATTTCACAAATGACAAAAAATGAGCAAAATTACAGATTCAGATGCAAATATGCAAACTTTAAAACTCTGCAGTTGCAGAAAAATCCACCAGTCATGCTCTCAATGGAAGAAAATGAATTTTTTTTCTGAAAAGGTGCACATTTTTTCCCAAAAAGAAAACACCAAGAAATGTCAAATGGTAACAGTAGTCTGAGGAAAAAGATAATTTGCTCCATTTCATGCACCCAAAATATTCTTCAAATTAGTTCATAGTTTTCTGTATATGTATTCCTTTCAGATACATGAAAATTATTAAAACCATTTTGCTAACTTATACATCATGTAGTTCTACTTATTTGATTACCTGACTGCATGAAATGATCTAGATTGCCTGTAGTGTCTACTGTGATCCACCAGCTCATTTTTATTCCTCTTGATTGCTGTCGATGGAGTTTTTATCACAGATCGATATATTGGCTTTTGGTTTTTATGAGCAATCAGACCCCTGGACCTCAAACTATGCCCCTTTTAGTAAATGTAGGCCATTACAAAGAAAGAAATCCCTCTTTAACCATTGAGAGGTATATTTTAAAATTGTGTGCCATCACTCGCAGAAAAAAAGCCTTTATAAGCAGTATAAAAATTGTACACAGTGCTTGGGCAGACAGCATCTCAATGCAAAAACCAAGCCTTCACAAGTTGCACACAAAGGAATCAAAGAGAATACCAATACTGCACAGGTTTATAAAGCAGAAGAAAACAAAATATTTTTCTCCTTTCTGAAGTTTGTATTTCTTCAAGTTTTGTCTTTTAACATTATTAGACTACTGGTACATGTTTTAAGTAACATTTTAGAATGCAAATGAAGTAAATCTTTAGTTATCATTATATGTGTATTTTGCTTTGATTTGTTTGAACTTCTGACATTAGAAAAACAAGAGACCAAGTGGATATGATATCGCTCTGCTGGGTAGTTGACAAATGCCAGCTTGTGAATGCAAATATACATGCACTGAAACTGTTGAGGGAAAAAAAGCTTGGAGCACATAGTACCTGCATTATCTATTAATGATGGTGTCTAGGTTCCTATTGATACTTTAAACTAGTAGTGATGACATTACATTGAAGCATGCAATGGTGAAGAATCACTGTATTTATGTTGCATCATATGAGGTTCTGAGTGTCAAATTTTTATTGGCATATTACATCTGATGATGTTTATACTGTAAATACCTCAGCTACACAGGACTAAGAATTTATACATTTCAGAATTTAAGTTATTCAAATCCATCATTGAAGGGTTGGGCAGTCCACACTTAATACACCAGCAGTCCACACTTGATACACCATGTATTTACATATTCTGAAATAAAGATACATGTACAGTGAAACCCCACTATAACACGATATTTGGGGTCCATAAAATTTGATCGCGGAAAAAGCGGGGTCGCGTTGTTGCGAGGTTTTACTATATTTTACTTTATTCAGAGAACAACGTATACATGTCTAATATATAGCATGAATAGGGTATGAACACCGTTTACTATCTGATATTGATCCGTCTTTGTTTTCCCACATGACAACCCTTTGATTGAGCCACGAGTTTGATACAACTGTACTTGTTCAGTGCCAAGTAACAGAGAGTGGTTATTTGAACTCCCTGTGATCTTGCTGCCCAAGCTCAGTCTCTACATAAGCACCCAGATATGACAATCTTTGATCTTGCCACCCAAACTCAGTCTCTACATAAGCACCCACATATGACTATCTTTGATCAACCACAGCATTGTCTGGTGCTTGGTTGTGTATGCAGTTAAAGAAGAAACGTAAGTCGGCTATTGTTTGCGCAATGATTGTATACAGGATGAATTGAAGTCCAGCGCACATGTTGGCGGCTTACGTTTTTTGATGTTTATTAAATCATGAGAATCTTTTATCAACCACCACATTGTCTGATGCTCGGTTGTGTATGCAGTTAAAGAAGAAAAACATGTCGGCTATTGTTTGAGCAATGATTGAATACAGAATGAATTGAAGACAAACACAAAGAAGACTTACTGGCTTTACTCATGGATCAATAATAAGTAACATTTCCGATAATGTTTATTTTGGCATAATACTTCAAGAAATTGGTGAAATTGTTAAATTTAAGAAAAGTCACGCCACGATCGAATTCATAAGTGATTTCTTCCCCAAAATGATAATAAACTTTTTGGACACTATTTCTCATAATTAAAAAAAAAAATTTTTTCTTCCGTGTACGAGAAAAATACATACATGTATATAAAATTTCAGGAACCACGCCACAAACATATTATACTCGAATTCATATGCGATCTCTTCCCCAAAATGATACTGTAATATACACATTTTATACACTATTTCTCATACTTCGGAAAAAAAAATGTTCATGTGCGAATGAATATATTAAATTTTGGGAGCCACGCCACGATCGCGTTATATCCGAATTCGCGTTATAGTGGGGCGCGTTATAGCGGGGTTTCACTGTATTAAGAAAATGTGTTTCATTAATTTATTGATGAAAGCAAGAATATTAATTTTTATACATCTATTTGATTTTAATTTGCAGGGCATACAGTATCAGAATTGAGAAAAATAATAATTTTTCTCTACATCAATTCTGATAAAATATTTTTTTTATAAAGTTGCTTTTGGTTTGGGATTTTTACAGCACAGTAACACTTTTAAGGTTATATCATGCCAAAAGAAATGTGTCTTGCCAAAGAACACATCACTGTAGGCAATATGAGCTGATCCAATGGTGTGAATCGAACCCTAACCCTCTGGTCATGAGTCCAAAACTTTAACCACTGAACCAATATGGCTCAGAGGAAAAGGAAAATAGAGTGGATTACGCCTCTTTAGATAATATTCTGTTCATGTACAGGCACAAATACTCCCATACTTTTCGTACCAGTGGCCAACTTACCTGCATGATGCTAAACAAGATACTCTACAAGATCTATCATATGATACAATGAATGTTCTGATATGCACAACTAAACTCCTTGATGTTAAATTAAACAGTCCAAAATCACGCACCTGCCTTCCCTGGTGGTGAATGGAATGTTCTGATATGCACTGCCCACGTTCTCAGATGTTTAATGAGACATCCAACATACCTTATTGTCCTATTCTTGACTGTTCTTTTAACATCAGTTTCAATTTCTTAAAAAAACAATTATTGTAGGATACAAGATGGTCAGGACCAGCATATGAGCCACAATACACTTGAAAAAATGAAACCAAAATCAATGGAGGCAAACGCATTCTCAACGATTTTGTTGGTTAAAATTCTGGCTAATGGAATGTTTTAATATGCATTGCCCAACTATCTGATGCTAAATAATGACATTCTAAAATGACTTATATGAGCAACCTCATGATACAGTTAAAAGTTATGTTAACTCATTAACCCCTGCCGCCACAATAACTCGTCGCACTTTGCTTCCCTCATCTCCTGTGTGCCACGATAGCGTGGCGCAGTTTACCTTGCTTGAATCCCGGGTGCCTCGTTTGAGTGGCAGTATTAGTCAAGGCCTGTATCCCGCACGACGAGTTAAAGCAGCACAAACCGTTGGTTGATTCCAGACCATTTCCTAATTATGCAGGCAGTTTAACCAATCAAATTTAAGCTTACATAGATAGAGGAAACATTGCAGCACAAAGGGGAAAAAATCTGACATAGATAGCGGCAGAAATAGTGGAGTTATTTAGATTTGAAAATGATGCAAAATGACAAGAATCAGCAACTGGAAGTAGAAACATACCTGACAGACTCTGAGATAAATTCATTTATCTGTGGATTAAACCATATCATGTAGATCTTTTGAAGAATCGGTAAATAAAGACTTGCTTGTGTTTGGGAAAATGAATTTAGTTAGCATGAGTGTACATAATTCAGAGTTTGTTCAAAGTGTTTCATTAGTTTTTAAATATTTAGTGGAGAATTCTAAGGAAGAAAGGTAAGTAAAGTGTGAGGAAAATATGTAGTTTTCACACGAGGTTAAAGATTGCAAGAGAGATGACAAATGGAATTTCTGTGAATTATTTCATGTGTTGAAGGTTTTAATTATTCAAATGTGAATTCATAATGGGTGTTATGGATTATTAATGACAAAAGAAGCAAATTGGTAAGTAAATCATTTTTTTTTTAGTCTTTATGGACGAGTTTTATTTCTGCATGCTGCATGAAATTTATACCATTATCTACATAATTTTATTGAGAACAGCTGTGCCAAACTTTAGCTTAACTGAAGGAATACAAAGCAAAAAATAACTAATTTATTTCAAGTAGCCCCCTCTGTAAAAAATCTTTAAGTCAAGTACTGTCAGTGAGTCTCAGGGATACAGCTACTGATAAGGCTAACACTGCTCTAGGTGATCCCTCTGCAAGTATGCTGTAGGGGAATACCTAGCTGTTTGGCTCAGGGGTTAATGAGTTAAATGAAAATGAAAATAAAATTGGCCAGGGAGATTTTTGTATAAAGAAAATGTATCCACATGGAACAATTTTCGAATATCTATTGAGAACCTCAGATGTTCATACTTTTTGCTGAGGACACCAGTCTATTATAGAAATCAAAGTATCCATGATACTGATATTTTCCTCAAAAGAAAAGTTGTGGAAAGAAGTGGAAATAAAAATATTACCATCCTACATCATGAGCCTGCTGAATACATCTGCCTTTTTAGCAGCAGCTATATGTGTTAGGAAATTAAAACAAGTAGTCAAAGTTTTTTGAATAAATTAGTATCACTCAGACAGGAAAATCAGCCAATATAAACAGCTACAAATTCCGAGTTTTTGGTGCGCAACATAATTTTCATGAAGTATTCCATGTAGTAGAAAAGAGACTCACTGCTAGATGCTCTACTGATAGAAGAATTTTCAGGAGGGTTGGGTTGGTTTTAACGGCACTTTTAACACATTATCGGCTATATCATGCTGAGGAAATGGAGCTAAGTGCCTTTCCCAAGGATACACAGAGGCAACCAACCCGGGTTGGCCTGTATGGATACTGAACCCGCAGCCCTTGGATTATGAGTCCAATACTCTACCAAATGATCTACCATGGCTGGATCAGAAGTTACTTTTCTGTACTTAAATCTACAAACTGTCTTTCACACCTGAATTTGAAATAAAAAAAGAAAACGTTTACATCAACATATTACATTAAAAACTGATTATGATGTTTTGTAACTTAGGCTGTTGGGTTTCTCCTGCTGAATATTGGAATCAGTCTGATAACTAACGTCTAGCAGATGGATAATAAAAACAAAAGAAAACAGCACCAAAATATTTAATACTTCTACTGAAGAGACATAAAGATCTTCAGTTTTCTTTCTTTTCTCTGCTTTAATTTGTGTATATCACAAAACATCACTTTCAAGTGCTACTAATTAGATATATCGTCAGTTGCAATGCAATATGCAGTAGTAAAATTTTGCAGCAAAATATTATTGCAGAAAATGTAATGATGCCGATACCTATCAAAGAATTGGTACACCTCTAATAATCTAATATAAAAGTATAAAATTAAATATCAAGTTAGACTATAACTTAATTTTTCTCATATTTCTTATATTATAAAATACTTTGTAAAAAAAAATTTTTAAATTATCTTTTTTCTGCTTTGTACATCTTAATACAAATAGTTTTCCCTCCTACATGAATGGCTTGTGAAGGCAGTTTTTGCTTTGTAGGGTTGATACAGTTCCAAGGTATAAAATTCAAACACTTTTCAAGAACTTTCTGAGACATGTTAATAGATTGCAAGGAGACAACTTATAACAATTCAAGCAATTGTCAATATATTAACTATTAATATATTCTTATGAATCACAATAAACATCACTGAATGAACAGTGTCATCAAATACTATCACCATGGTCTAATGAATAGCATTAATCTATTAGTATACCCTAATAATCACACATTTTTACCAAGCCTTTTTAACAAGCATTTAAATTGGTGTAAATCACATCATGCAATGCTGAAAACTATAAGTTATTAGTTCATACCACCAGAAAGGAATTACTTATGTATTCATGTATCTTTATTGTGTGCCTTTACAATATTTGTAAACAATGGTGAAATACTCTTTTATTTATTACTTGAGATTCATAATTATTTATAATTATAAGCTATGAATTTCATATTTTACAAATCGATTACATACAATGCATGAATGGCCTTTATGTAACTATGGCCATTCATGCAGTGTATAATCAACTTCATGAACCCTGTAAAATATGAAATATAATTCTTAAAAGAAGCACAATACACATCACTGAATTGTGAACACACAGTTTCATTAAAATTAAAATCCACAATTTTGTTAGTAAAATTTTCTAGAAGTCTATTCTTATGAATCACAAAAAATATCACATAAACAGTTTTATCAAATGTAATCACTTTAATGCCAAATATATGGAGCTATGCTTGTTTCCTTTAACTGCAACTAAACTGCTTGGCAATGGTGAAAATAAACTGAAATATGCTGTTCATTTCTAAAGAAATAATGGCTTCTAATGGGTCTGATAGCCAAGCATATCTCTGCCACTACTGTCTGATTAGTTGTCATGAAGGACTGGATTGTACTTGCAGGCGATAACGTGGAAGGCAAAGCTCATTCGGACAACATATTGATAACACCCACTCCACTTCTCCCAATCAACACATACTGATTGGGAGAAGGGGAGCGAGTATTATCAATAGTTTTTGACTCATTTTTAACTAACAAAAATGAGTGCCTGTGATCGAAATCTTCTCCAGCAAGTTGAATAATGGTGACAGTGCTAAGATGAAAATAGACAGTCTTATGACATCATCTGACCACTCAATTTATATTATAAAAACTCATGAGAAAGCTAAAAATTCAAATTTGTGAAGGTATTTTTTTAAATTTTAAGATGCACAAATATTAAAAGGAAGTCGAGAAAACAATGCTTAATAATGTTTATTCACGGAGTCATTTCATTCTTGGAGGAACACAATGCAGAAAGGTAACCAGGCTAAGAGATAACTGTATACCTATTTTTAGTTCTTGTTCTAAATAGCAGTCATTATTTTACAGAACAATTAATCTGAATCAACACTGATGCCCACATTATTTCTGTGATGCCATTCATCTTGTTATAAACATTCAAGGACTTTCTGCTGAAATTTTTTGTTTTCAAGGGATTTCAAGACCTTGAAATTACCAGTCAATGTCAAGTAATTTCAAGGACCTGTACAAACCCTGGCTTTGGGATGCAGTCTGCACTACCTCCATACCTGCCATAACATGACATGTCACACAAAAAACAATTTTTTTTACTCACACCCCCCCTTCCCCGACATGGTTGTGTTTAAAAAAACATGATTTTCTGTAGTCTTAGAAAAAAACAAAGAGAGAGAGAGAGAGAAACATTTTTTGACTAACACAATGTATGTCCCTAGCATGTAGTCGGTATAAACAGTAAATAGTCCTGCTTAGAGCCTATGTAAAACTGTCCTCGGGGCAGTTTATACAATATGTTTTCATAGAGACAATGAAAAGGCAAGGTGGTTACACATAAACAACCACTATTTCACAGATTACTTAACTGGCTGAGAATAGCTAGGGTGAAGCCAGGTTAAATCATTTGAAGACTTCTGTGAGGGAGCCCAAGAGGCTAATTGCATAGGTAAAGTGGAACAACCCAATCCGTCAGAAGTTGCAGGTAAATCAAAAGAGATGCATGTTGAAGAACAGAAGTTATTACACGACACTGCCTTGAATGAGAATGTTTAAGCCAACTTTATTAAAGATTATTGACAAGTTCGTGATAAGCGGCAATGTTTTTTGAAATCGGACTTCACTCCATATATAAACCGCAAAACACGATTACTTTGGTAGTCGGAATAGTGTATAATTCATTTTTTGCACACACAGCAAACACCATATTGACATCAGTCTTTCTGAAGTGTACAACATCCATTGACATAGCATCACCACCCAGCATATTTGACACTCCCTCACAGCAATGCAGATGAAGACCATTTTCTATAGTGAGAAAAATTCCACAAGATCTTTGGGGACGTCTGAACAACAGTAACATCTAGTCTGTGTGTGTATGTGTGTGGTGATGGTACTGGACAATGCTCAGTCTACCAATTTTTTTTTTTTTGTTTGCAAGTGTATTAAATGCTTCAAAGAAAATATGTTATTTTCTTTTTTTTAATCAAATTTGAATTTCCAGTAATTTTCTATAAGCTTATATGAAATGATAACTTATTCTCAATTGAACGACATTGCTTTCTTGGGTCATGTGCACTGACCCCTCTTGGGACCTCAAAACACTTTTATCGAGTCTTCAAAAACCCCCAATATTGTCTGGGAACATGGCAGGTATGCAGCTCGATGTACAGTTTTGATACAGACTATTCTAGTTCATCTTTTTGCACACATGATGTAGGATTTGAAAATGCATTTCTTGTTATAGTGGGATTTCTTCCTTTCTAATGAACTGAATCTACTAAAAGGGCACAACTTGACTGAGGTGGGTTTTATCTATGTGTCATGTTTCAACAGATACTGGCAAAGGACCAGTTACCATCAACATCATATTTCACGCACTCACGTTTTTTTTATGTTTCCAGTTTGCAGATAATCTTTCAAGGCGCGTTTTCTTCAAGCGAGTGAAAAAAAAATAATTATCATCTATAAAGGTAAGAAAAATATTACTGGAAAACCCCTATGACCTAGATTTGACACTATCAACATCACGAGAGGGGCTTACCTTATTCCATATATGTCACTTCCAGATGCATGTAATCCTCTGTACAAAAAATTGAATAATTGGATACGGGGCCTCAGATCCAAGCAGACAACACTGATCCTAAAACCTTCCAGAAGCATTTTATTTACCAAAGAATGTGCCCTCCAAAGAATAATTAATCCACTTAACCACCAAGGTGTGTAATATACACATGAAGGTCTCTCTCAATGGTACCTTAATATGCAGGCATAAACAAATAATGCAATACATTGTTCCCATAAGGGGGTACATCTGGTCATGAATTGTTCCAAGTAGAGGGTGCATGTCAAACGAGTTTTAATATAAAAGGGATATAACCCGTACCATATAGACAAACTGATTATTCACTATTAGGTTGTTTCCCCATCCCCCTTTTTTTTATACATATTTTTAAAACATACACACAATATATATATATATATAATAAATATATATATATATACACACACACATACATACACACACAGGGGTCAAGCTAGACTTGAATTTTAGGGAGAAGTGAGTTCTCCTTTTGGACAGAATAGGGAGAAGTGTGAACAGAACAGGAAGAAGTTGCAGCAAACCAAGAAACGCAATATATATAGTGAAACTCCTCAAAACCGAACACCCTTGGGACCCCAATTTTTTTTCTGGTTTTGAGAAGTTTTCAGTTTACTAAGGCCTTTGCATATGTCAAAAAAATCTCTTTATGAGCTTTTATGTGATGCAAGAGAGAGAGAGAGAGAGAGAGAGAGAGAGAATGCAGTTATGAAAGCATCAGTGTCTGTGTGTGTTAAAGTGCACAAATTTAAGAAAGCTGTTATTTTTTATTTTTAATACATGCATTTAATGAAGAATTAGCTGAACAATATACATTCCTACCAAAAATTGTATCCTTTTACAGGAATAAATACAGTTGCTCCAAATAGAAATAATCCTCGTCACAAGAAACATATGAGGAATGAAATACAGTACTTTTATAACTTTACTGTAAGTCCATTGGAATTATAAATGATACTCCACAATATGTAAATGAATCGCATATATCCACAAAGTCCCAAAAGACATGAATAAGCTCTTGAAATTCCATTGCGGTCATTAGTGCTGTAAAAGCCCCATCTGTTTTGACGCGCATGTCATGTGTTGTTTTAACCTCACGTGCCCTTGGGGCAGTTTCTGGGTCTTTGTCTCGTCAATCCGAATACTACAGCACCTGTTAACTGTAATTAGTCTTTTCCAGCATGTGTCAGGAATTTAGCAGCTAAAATATATTTCCAAGTTTCAACTGAGTTTTGGTTTTATGGGGTATTTTTAAGTGTGAAATTGAAATTTGGGATCAATAATTGTTCCGGTGTTCAGAGTTGAGGGGTTTCGGTTTACTGGGGAAAAATGATGATATTAAAGAAGGAAAATTTCGGGACTAAAAAACAATTCAGTCTTGAGGGGATTCTGGTATCTGAGGGTTCGGTTTTGAGGAGTTTCACTGTATATATATATATATATGTGTGTGTGTGTGTGTGCATGCGCGTGCTCTGGTTCTCTTATTTAAACTGTGTCCTATTTCTCATTATGCATATTTGCATTTAACATTGGTTTAAAGCAATACTTTATCTTCAAGTAGAAAATTCTCTATGGTGTATGTATATTATAATCACATTTTGTAGGTGTATGAATGTATCATACTCATATGCAGTGTATTCATACTTGAAAGTGTATATTTAGATGGAGAGAAATATGCAATGTATTTTGGTCATATGTCTTCAAAAAAGCATAGCAGAAACTATGAAACTATACATTGTAATTAATTTTTAACTGACAGGAGTACCTAGATTACAGTACTGTAATTAAAAATATATACAAATACTTAAGCAACTGCCACTTAAACAACAAATTTAATTTTTTGTTTTTTCACTAGTAAATGGCAGTTGACATTTCTAAACTAGTTTGAAACAACCCCTATAACATGTACATGTGAGCACATGCATAGGTGTGTTCAACATTATAGTGCTCATCCATTCAAACCACAGTGGTCACTGATGAGTAATCTCAACTTTACAACTGCATGTTGAGGGAGTTGATTCTAACTTAAATGTGAATTTTTTTACTGTCATTTTTTGGTGAAGTTTTTAAAGGTATAAAAGTTAAATTGCTTGTTCCAGTGTCAGTTGATTAACTATTTATACCTATTTATAATTACAATGATGTAAACTAGTTGAAACAGTACTTTAGCTATTCATCGACAATGAACTGAAGCACTGAAGTAACTGAATCGGCACACAGCCAAGTACAAACAGAAAAATATGGCACGACACATGCCATGTAGATGCAACTATTTTAAGAAACAGGGATTTTCTTCATGTGACCACTCCCATTCTAGCTTTGTTACAACCATCCTGAGATTAGATTGAAAATTTATGATTTTAATATTTGTCTATGTACTCGTGACAATGTCGTGTATTGGTTGGATATTTTTTCTTTGCTTCTTTTTCTCGTATTTTCACAAAAATGAGTGATGTAAAAAAACAACCTTGACCTTAAGTTACAGCTCTTATTGATTCCAGAACAAAGCATTGTCCCATACTTTTCTGACCAACAATTTTTATTTTTAGGCTAAATCTTTTATCACATAATAGTTATACTTTGATTTATATGAATTGTATAATTTCCTTAACTGATATGTCCATATTACGAAAACAGACAGTCTAATGAAGACATACGTTCAAGACACAGCTATGTCCGCCATTATTGCCCCTTGGCAGGTTCACTTATGGTTTCAAGCTGATTTTGTGAAGAAAATAATGCAAGCACAGCAGTTAAAATCTTCAAAATATACATTTAGAAATTGCTTTCATCGATTCGGTTCTTAAAACACAAATTTGTATTTACATATAGATGATTTAGTTTCAAAACACAAGTTACGTTTTCATCATCAAATGATAACTTGCGGAAATCGTGCTACGATATCTTGTGGGGGAAAGAGTTAATGGTCAGTCAGCTATTAAAACACATTCCTTAAAATATACCATATTTTATTTTATTGTTTTACTCATGTTTGTGGCAAGCTCAAATTTTACAAGGGCAAGTTCAATTTCCAAGTCAGCTTGCCCTTTTATAAAATTTTTAAATTCCTGATATGATATCTTGCAGTATCTTTAAATAAGGTATGATTTTGAGACAACCCTATTGAATGTTCAGCGCATCATTGTGATACATGCACGATTCATTACTACAGGGGTACAGACCATCAGTTGCTCTGAATGCTAACAGTCCATAAAGCAGAACTTTCCGTTTGAAAACAGTGACTTTTGCGATACGAGCAATGATGGTTTTTCTATTATGAAAAAAAACAAACCATATATCAATTTCTAATTGGGAATAACAGTGCCGGTGGTAACTGGTACTGTAACTGAGAAAGACAACTGGTTATAGTATGGGCCCGTTCCATTCTGAACCGTACACCACCTTTGGTCTTCGAGAGTAGTTACCTGGGCCAGTTACTATATAGCTGAGGATTATTTAATCTCTTTATACCTTGCCAAATTTGAAACCAAACCTTGTTCCGTCTATGCATACCTTTTTAATTTGGAAAAATAAAGTTGTTAACAGCGATTGCAATGTTAAAGAAAATGCTATTTATAGTACAAGCACTGCCTAATACACATCGTAAGGTGCATGGTTGCGACGCGGATCCTCGTGCAGGTAAAACTAAAAGTCGGTACATTTATACTGTATAAAACGTACATAAAACATACACAATACCATCAGTTATAATCAGTAAAATTAAAATAAAGGCTACGAAACTACAGTGAAAAAAATTATCTGAATCATAAAAATGTAATGTAAGTAGAATATAGACTTTATCATTTTTTAAAATTATATGCCACACATTCCAAAATAATGAAGTCTGAATAAAAATGGCTTTCAAAGACCGAAGGTGGTGTACGATTCAGAATGGAACGGGCCCATACTATAGTAGGGCTACTTTATTGTTTCTGCAAGGCATGACTAAGTTTTTCATTAATTTTCTGTTTGATATATTCGTACATCAAGTCCAGATTTTTAAGACTGACTTTTAAATTAAAGATATTGTGCATTATTAAGAATGCACTTAAAACCCCTAAAAAAAATTTTGGTAACTGGTTCCTGATAGTAGTCTCCAGTGGCAGATGCACACACATTGAGCGAATATGGTGCAGTCTGATTGCTCTTTAAAAGCAGAAGCCAATATGTCAGCCAGTGACAGGGACTCCACCAGCAGCAATTTGGACCAAATAAAACAAGCCAGTGGATCTCAGTATCACGAGTCTGACGTTGTACCATAGAACACTATGGAAAGTCAGATAATTTTTTTTTTTAAAATACCAGTATGTATACTATATTTTATTGACGACCCGACAGACTCCTTTGTCAGCATCGACTATGTTGCCTGCATTTTTTTTTATTAAAAAGGGATTCATATAAAATGCTGTTGTTCGATTCATCACCTGTGCCTTCTGAACTCGATCTTATCAATGATAGATAGAAATATTACCTTCATCACATTTATTTAAATACCACAGAGTAAAAGCTTTACCTTTAAGAAATTGCAAGAACATACGAATGTTTCAGCAGATTACTGATGACTTGAATAATCAGTGTGCTCTACAGACTGAACTGTCTTAAAACACGTATTTTCTTCAATCTATGTCTCATTTACATAGTGAGAATTTGAGAAACCCCATTAGATCTGAGGAAATTAAAATTAAATCAAGTCGTTGGAAACTCCCGTCCTTCTGTTTCAATTCATATGCTGCAGACGATACAATCAAAGGCACGCGCACTTTTGCCAACAGTACCTAATGGATCTCACACTATGAAGAGTTACTGTGCTCTAAATTGCGGATCCGCACGAAACTACACATTGATGCGGTGATTTTTTTAATTTTTTAATTTTTTTATTTTTTTAAATACAGACTCTTTCGTGTTAGAAAACAACAACACCAAGATCATTTTCTTTAAATTTGTACAAAGAAACTCAGTCTTGAATAATCAGTTTAGATATGCTTGCATTGTTATCCCGTAGTCTGTTTCAAATTCGCAGTCTCTCCTCCGCGAAGTATACCTGCAGTTCGTATCCCTGCATTGTTTTGGTTTGTTTTGTTTAAACTTTAACATTTGATGATTTAGCATATTCTTAGATTTATACATACTGGGGCTAACACACACGCCTATTATGTTAGTCGCAGATACGACGTAGCGGCGTGTTTCTACTATATTTCTTTTCTTAGAGTCGAAGTGCATGCAAATCAGAGACCGTTACTGAGCGGCGTGGTTTTCTGGAGTACATGCTTGTTCTAGCGACAATAGTACCTCTCTCTCTCTCTCTCTCTCTCTCTCTCTCTCTCTCTCTCTCTCTCTCTCTCTCTCTGGCAGGATATTTCTTTTCTTCTTTGGGATTTTCTTGTACTTCCAGTGTGAACTTGCTGCACCACCACCACTCTTCCTTTTGGTCTGCTGTGTTTTTGGGGATTTGGCATATTTAGGTTCGGCATTTGGATCCCATTTTAAAAATGAACGAATAATGACACGACACCTCCTAAAAAGCCACTTCCACCAGATTTCAAAATGATTTTCAATTTTTTTTTTTTATATCGATTCTTGGATCTGCCAATTGTGACAGAGCTACTTTATATTTTTTTTTAAAAATGTTTTGTTTTTATGTGGTATGTGAATGAGTGAATGATGTCTTGTAATAATTGACGTGCTGTCAAAGAAAACCATCGTAACACTTCTTTGAGACTAGCTTCTAACAGTTGTGACCGTACTTGTGCAATTTTTTCGCGACTGATGGCATACAATGCACGAATCAGTTTGGTTGGACGATGAGATTGAAAGAATGGCATGTTGTTGAATAATGTTAGAAAGAAAAGAAGTGAAGGATGTTTTTATAGTTTTGTTTCAGACAGACGCCAAAGGTGACGTGCAAATGATAGGCCCTCCTTCTTGGTACCAGCTGTTAAATAAATTGGTATGATAATTGGGAGTGGTCGGTTTTAAATCGATGAGTTAAAAGGCATGTGATGTTTGAGTGGCATCGTCAACCATTCCCAGTCACCAATGGAGTCAAGCAAGGCTGTGTGTTGGACCCAACCCTCTTCAGTATGATGTTCTCTGCCATGTTTACTGATGCCTTCCGTGACTGTGACACTGGGATCGACATCAGATACCGGACTAACTGCAAGCTCTTCAATCTACAGGCGAAGACGAAGTTACAGGAAGTGACTGCTCGTGATCTCCTATTTGCTGACGACTGTTCCCTGAATACCAAATCTGAGTCTGACATGCAACATAGTATCTACCATTTCTCTTCTGCTTGTGACAATTTCGGTCTCACAATCAGTATCAAGAAGACAGAGGTGATGCACCAACATGTACAAGAAAAGACATACGTAGAGGCTACCATCACAGTAAATGGCCAAACCCTCGTGGCAGTGGACAAGTTCACCTATCTCGTCAGCACACTGCCACGTGCAGTCCAAATCGATGATGAAATCAACGCCAGAATTGCTAAAGCAAGTGTAGCCTTTGGTAGACTACGTGCAAATGTGTAGGAGCGCAGAGACATCGGTCTACAAACAAAACTTGAGGTTTACAAAACCACTGTGTTGCCGACCCTGCTGTATGCTTGCGAAACCTTGACGGTGTACAGACGCCGTGCAAAGCAGCTGAACCATTTTCACATGGGCTGCCTAAGGAAACTGATGAGGATAAGATGGCAGGACAGGGTTCAGACACTGAGGTTTTCACACGGACAGGCATTCCAAGCATCAACACTCTGCTGTCGAAATCACATTTGAGATGGGCAGGCCAGGTCACCAGGATATCAGACGAGCGACTACCAAAGAAGATCTACGGCGAGCTGAAGGACGGAAAAGCGTCAGGGTGGTAAGAAAAAAACACTTTAAAGATTCTCTCAAGTCATCCTTGAAACACTTCAACATTGACCCTGTGTCTTGGGAAGATCTCGCACAGGATCGCTCCACCTGTCGGAGTCTCATCCATACTGGAGCTACAGACTTTGAGCAGAGAATTACAGAGGCAGTGCAAAAGTGCGAGCAGCGTAAATCTCAGAACTGCAGCAAGTTCTCTATTGATCAAGCAGACCCAAGCGGCATCTCCTGTCAAGTGTGCCACAGACAGTTCAGAGCACACATTGACCTGATCAGCCACTCACGTACTCACAGAAACCAGAAACCAAACCAGTTAGTGATGTCATGGTCATCTTCGAACTCGAAGGATGGACAACATACACATAATTCAGCCAATGTGTTCCTAACTGTTTGGCTAACACTTGCACTTGAGATTTATCTATTGCACTTTTAAACAATACCACATAATGGACTTTGAGACTGATGGTGCGATGTACTTTATTTTGTTGAAATAAAGTTTTAATAATGTAAATAATACTGGCATTACGATAATGTCCTTTTGTGTAAACCAAAGTTTAATTTCTTCGTCTTCTTCTCCTAACATGTCATCGAAGATGACAAGATGTGCTTGACTAAAGTCAGACACGATCTCATCGTCTTTGCGAGGAATGCCTTCTACAAACGAAATGATTTCTCCTTAACTTTCTTGGAGTAATGTGTAAGCCGATTGCCACTCCTTGTAACACCATGCGATACGTTGTGGTGGACGATCGAATGATTGTGATTTGTGTTCTATCAAACGTTTGACAAATTTGGTTTAGCCAATGCCTCCCAACTTTGCCGATCTGACTTTTTGTCAATCACTTTGAGAACGGAGGATGCAGCCATACCAATGGTATTTAGAATTTTTTGATTACCATCAACGACACAAGACATTGTATACGTTTTATACACGTTTAATATTGTTCTCTTGTCCTGGAAAGTGTAACAACATCAACAAAAACATATTTATGTTTCAAACTCAGTGTACAAGAATTAAAAACACGAAAACACATAAAGCATAAATGACTACGCACATCAATGAGGCAATAATTAAAATCATCGTAGCTGCATATAAATAAGTAAGTGTACAACATTCTCGATCTACGTGCATCACATTAAGTTTACGTTCACAGGTGTTCTTCTAGTGTGTGTGGAATTCATTGGCTCTAATCTCTCCAGGAATGTAATTTCTTCATTTTTTCTATCTGTACACTACTACTACTACTCTCATGGACTTCTCGTATTTCTTACTCTGTTTTTGGTTCTTCTTCTACCACTGTTTCTAAAATTGTCTATAATTCAACTTTCACTTCTGACTTTTCTTTCACTGACTCTAAGTTGAATTCTTTTCTTTCATCAGTGACACACAATGACTTTGGATTAATTAGCCACCTCTTGTATCCAGGCATCGAAGCCTGGACTTTTCCAGTCATGTACATCTTTCCAGTCTTGAATCTGTCGGTGTAACCAACTAGCTATACACCTTTCTTAGTAAGTATGAAGAGTGGATACAGTACGACGAATGTCTTCTTCACACGGATGTACACAACTTCTCTTCGTCACTATTCTCAACACTTTTAACACACTTAGTCTTTCGGTTACAGATTGGTGGTCATGTCTTTACTGCATCGATTTATCATAAATTGTCCACAACGAATCTCCTGGTAAACGAAATCCGAGAAAAGTAGTCACTAATACACACACCACACGTCGTCCAAAATTCAATGGAATCGTATGTGGAAACAGTTCTTGTAAAGGTTTTGGTAATCATCCAAGTCCTGAACACTGTCATTGACTTCCTTCTATGGAATTTGTTGCAACGCTGTGGAAAAAAGTCGTGGCACGGTAAACTTTTATATTAGTCCTGCATGTCTTTCTTTTGAGGAAATAGTCATACTTTTGGCAAACGGTATCTGGTGGTAAATTATATCGAAGCAGATCAGTCACAAACTCACACACCACACGACGTGAAGAAGTCTTTTCTGGAGGCAATACTTCTTTTAAATGTTGTTTTTTTTTTTTTTTTAAAATAATATTTCAAGTCTTTGTCCCTGTGTACCACTGAAACATTGTAGGTAGAAATCGTGGCATCGAAATTCTTGTTCGTTGGGCGTAGCTGATCAATGGCTGACCATTTTAACACTTTCAGAATAATCAATCCTCTTATATAGCATTCAGGTACCACTGGTGAAAACGTCTATGTCCTACAGGATGCAATTATTCTTTGCGTTTCACTTGAATCTGTGAGAGCTCTCTGTAAATGCGTTCTCGTAACTCATGAGGTAAACTTCGAATTCTCTCTTCTAAGGTATCCATGTGGATAATAATCATACCTCACCAAAGGAAGGTAGTTACAGCACGGAGACCATCTGGAAAGCTGAATCTTTATACTCTCATTAGTGGATCTTCACACTATAGCTGAAACACTGTACTTGGTCTCCTCGTCCCAAGTAGACAAATCCGGCTTTGGTTAAAGTTGTGGTACTGGGTAATCCATCCAGATCTATGGGCCATTGTTTGAACGTCTTGAGTCGTCCTTCAAAGTCACAATAACCAGGCAAAGCCACAGGAAACGTGTATTCTTCTTTGATTTATTCGTCTCGATGAGCTAGTGGTATTCAGAGTGATTTGCTAGTGCATGGATGACTTCCATGGATAGGTACACGCACCGCGACGTTTTTGCCAGTAAAGCAGAAAGGTCGCGCTGCATCACTTTCTCTAGTAGATCAGCAAGGCACGCGAACGGCATCTCGTTCAATAGTAGAGAGCAGCAAGGTCGTGCTGCATCGCTGATGTTGCAGAATACAGCATCACTCTGGACGCAAGGCACAACATCGCACTCAAGTGCATTGAACTTGGACTCCGCAGTGGGTCCCTTACTTGATTGCTGTGTCGAATAAGTCATTATCGGTGAAAAGATGTTACTCTCAAAATTGAACTTGGAGTCCACAGTGGGTCCCTGACGATTTGGTGATTTTGTAAACGTACAATTTTGTGTGGATCCGACGTTTTCAAGCGAAAGTCTTGATCTTGTTCAGGCTGTTAAGCTTTTTTAAAGACGTAAAAGTTGACTGCTTGATTAGAACGATAGTTCAGTGTCAGTCCTTTGACTTTGCACTTGGTTTGCACTTGTCCATGTCGGTCTCTGCATTGGTATCCGTAATTTTTTGGGCCACCGCTGGTAAAACTCACAATAGTGTCTTCTGGCTGTTCGTCAGTCCACGCTCCTAAACGGTCGTCTTCAATGTCTGGGTGATTGCTACCAGGCCGATCGATGTACATACAACTATCGGTATCAAAGTAAAGGATTCGATCTCCTAAAAGTTCCAAGGCATCATACAATTTTAAACGGGCAGTGGTTGTCACGTATGCTACAATGATTACATTTCCAAACTCGTCGGGGGTGGGGTGCAAATTCTGTCACTTCTTCGTAATTCATCAAGATCAAATCTTCATGGATGATTTAACCGTGTTTCATAAGATTTCCTTTGTCGTCCATAAGTGGAAAGTAGCGACTTGGATCTGTCAAGTATTCCGTTTTAGGTTCTGTCGGACGTTGCGCCAATTTTCCCACAAATAATTATGGCAAACGATCGTCTTCCTTCATTCTTTTCCACGTGTTCCAAAGTGATGCCTTCTTCGGTATCGTTCTTTGAATTTGTCTTTTTCTTCTAGAGTCTGACACGAAAAAGGATAGCCGCTAGCTTCTTGTTTCAGTTTTAGGAATTCGTTAAAGTAGCCTGAGAAAATTCCTGGACTCGAACTGTCGTCTTTTCGGTATTGTTCTGTCGTAAGAAAGTGCTCACTTTCGTATACTTTTAACAAGTGGTATCCGCGATCGAGAGCATCACTCACCCACGTTCCTATCAAGGCTCGTTTTTGATCCTTGTGACAACAAGGTTGTCTTGATTACACGTTTCAGCACACGTACGACATAAAGGAAACATCATTTTCCCTCGACAATGATGAGGTAAAACAGGATGGAACAGGATGGTATTGACGAATGTGTTCCACGTTGATGTGATGTGTTCTGTCAGCAGTTGAGGGTGATGCCGGTAGGGAGTCGAGCATATTTGCAAACCGAAGGATACAAAGAACACACATCGATTTATATGATTTGTTCTCCTTAAGATTCGTCTATGTCGTACAGCAAGCGTGTCGCATTGGTTCGTCCTCCAAAAGAACTGTCGCGTAGATTCAAAAGTTCGATATCCACCACGTCATACTCTTCGGCTGTACGTTTAAATTCTGGATCGGTTTTGAATCGTCAATCGTAATCGTGTTCCCTCATTTCTATCACTTGATATCCTGGACTTTCTAACCTCATGCGTCGCTGGTATGTTTGCTCGTACAACTCTTCCATGGTGAGCTCATTTGAGAAAGGACCTTTCCAGGAGTGTACTGGGTAAGCAACTCGGCCCTGGACTTATCTGCCGGGACAGGCCCGGGGTTTTGCTCACACCAGTAAAACACCGTTAAAAAATGATTTTTTTGACGGCCCACCGGCCGGTGTCGCGTAGATTCAAAAGTTCGATATCCACCACGTCATACACCGATGCGGCGGTCTGCCGGGACAGGCCCGGGGTTTTGCTCACACCAGTAAAACACCGGTAAAAACTGATATTTTTGCGGCGGCCCACCGGGATTTGTCCCGGTATGCCCAATGGTCAGTACACCACTGGACCTTTCAAGTCTCGTTGAGGAAAACAAATAGGGCATCCGTGAAATGAACATCCCTGTAATTCGTAGACGATCTGGGGTTTTTCTAAATCCCAACCATCCGCATAAAGGTTTCCAGTTTTATTTTCTCCGCCGTTTCTAGCATGTTGTATCCATTTGTCATCAGTTTCACACAAGTAATGGTGCCAGCGCAAAGCTTTGTCGAAATGTCGACGACTGACAGAGAGACAGTATTGAAGGGGTATGATGGCTTATTTGCATGAACTTTTTTCGATAGACTAATCCACACGCTTTAGCGATGGTAGAAGCTTCCTTCAAGGGATCGAGACCTCCCTGATCCAGAAATAATTGTCGAGAGTTTCCACAACAACGGCATAAAATCTCCACATCATGGGAGGTGAAACGTGGGTCATGTGAAGAGTGGCTTTTCCATCGGTAATGTCAAACTCGTCATTAGATCACTGAACGTGTTGAATTTTTTTTCGATAATTTTGGAAGGTGCTAATTATGCCGGTGTACTAAACTCGATCCAGACAAGAGACTTCAAACTGTCGTGATTGATGGAGAGTCTCAGACGATCGTCATCTTTAGCTTAGTATTGTCGGTTGAATGTCTCTAACAATGAATCCCACAAATCTGTAATGAAACCTGCTGTTTTCTCTGGTGGCACTTGAGACTTGAACTCTTTACATTACACTGTGTGGGTGTAAGCTGTCGTTCGAAATTTTCTGGAAGTCACTTTTTGGGTCTCCCGAATGTGAAAATAATCTTCAGGGGCTACAGAGCGACTTTCTTTCTTTGTGGATCTTGACTCTCTTGGTCTTGTGGTGGAGGTAGAGGGTGTTGTTTCAGGTTTTCTTCGAAATCACTCTCATGCACTTGTGTTAACACTTCACTTAACGTATGAGGCGACAGCGAAAGTCATTATAATCTCTTGGTTTCTTCTTCTGGTTTTCTCTCAGCTAGGGATGATCGTTTCATCTTAATTCAAACAATGAATTTCACTTAGATTTACACATTCTCTCCCCATATATAGAGAGAGCTTCTTACCCTAGGCGAATATATTCATTCAGCTTTCAGACTGTAAAGAAGATAGAAGAGTCACAACATATCGCCCTTCTCGTCAGAGATTTACAAAGAGTCATTCGAAAGTATACTTCCAATAAGACTACGGACTACTCCACTCGAGATAAAAGTCAAGATACTTGTTATGTCTGTCAAAAAATTAGGACATTGGGCTCCAGAATGTCCACAACGTCAAAGAAAAGGAAAGACGGGAGAAAAGAGAAACAAAGGTAAAGATACCTGTTATCAATGTCAAGAAAAAGGACATAGTTCTTCAGAGTGTCCCAAGAAACAAGAGAACAAACAGGAGGAGGAGGAACATTTAGAAACAGAAGAAGAGGAACCCATACCATCGAGAAATTAAAGAAGTCAAGACAACTAGAAGAAACTGAAGACGAAGAATCCATTCCATTAAAGATATTCAAAAAAGAGACAGACAGTGAAAGAAAGAAACAAAGAGGAAAATGGATTTTTGTGATGCTTTATGAAATTGCATTGTGATTCTGATTTCACAAGAATATATCAAAGAGAAAAGTAAGTGTCCCTTGTATCATGGAGGGATGTTAGTTTTTTCTTATTTGGCAATCATTGAGTTGTATCTGTTTTCTAGAGATATAGGTGGCCCTGAAAGGACCGTGGTGGGGTGGGGGCTTTTTTTAATAAAAAAAAAACGTATGGACTTGACATCATCAGCTTTAGCTATCTTAATTCTTTTCCACCGCTAAGTCTTACTCCTGTTGCTGTCGCTGCTTTGGTAGTGATAGCTGCTGCTGATGCTGCTGGCGTCTCAGTCGGGGTGAGAGTGGATGAAGACATAGAAGGTTTAGAAGCTTGAATCGTGAAGGTCTCTTTCTCTTTGGTTGAGCTAAGAAGTCTGATACATTTATCTTAGCTGCTTTAACTCAGCCAAAATGTTCTGTAGCACACGCACGGTTTCGTTTTCACTCCCTTCCTTTTTTCACTATGCAAAGTTTTCCTCTTCTCTTCTTCTTCGTCTTCTTCTTCTCGCTTTCTTTTTCCTCTTCTTGCTTCTGTTGAACGAATACGTCTTCTTTCTGACGTTGCAAAAACCTCTCCAACTCTTCTGTCTGTTTCTTTCTGAAATCATCAACCGCTGGTAATGATCGAGGAGGCAAAGGTAGTAATACTGTCACAGGAAACATTTCCTGCAGGAAATCAACCAAAGCTAAATTGAAGTCATCCTATTCTAAAAGAAGAATACTGGGTACAGCAGTAGTAGTAGTCGTAGTCATGGTGTTTTCACTCAGATATATCCCAATACATTGTCTTCTTTTTTCAGCCATAGGTATTGTACTACTTAAACTGTTCCGCAATGGTAAATCGTAGGAACGCTCGTGCGCATATATATATATATATATATATATATATATATATATATATATATATATATATATATATATATATATATATATATTGAAAGTGAAATCACGCGTCCGCTGTCTTCTGGTTGGAAAAAAGACAACACACAATCTGACTGAATTTTGTAACACGTGTTTTGATTGGTGGAACATTTCAATTCGTTTAAATCCGATCCTAGACTATATATACAGCTGCATTCTCGTAGTCAACATGTATACCACTGCTGAATCTTCTACGATTGTTTATAGAATGCTGTTCAACCCGGACTACCCGATATATGTGAAGGCATCGTGGGCAATCACCAAGATTACGGACACAGCAATATGGAAGAGAAGAGTGCATGTGGAAAGACAGGGGTGCCTATAGAGAGTATTGGTGTATGGCCCCGCTGTGTGGAGAAGTTTGAGAAGAAGACCAGTGAAGAGATGCCACTTATGTTAACCCTCTTGGGTTAACAAAAAAACGGCCCTTTTCAGGGCCATCCAGATCTCTAGAAAAGAGAGAAACTAATCATTTGCCAAAAATGTATGTGTTTGTATGTTTGTGTATGTTTTGTATATGTGTATGTCTATGTTGACATCTAAAACTTAAAACCCCTTATCCTAGTGTGATAGTATGTTTGTATCTGTAAGGGTATAGTAGCGCGTCTATAAACACTCCAACCCTTGTGTGATAGTATAGTATGTTTGTGTGGGAGTGTGTGTCTATTTCATCCCCTTTCTTTTGCATCCTACCCTTTGTTGTGTGATAGTATGTTTGTTTGTATGTAAGTATAGCGTGTGTGTATAAACAATCCTACCCTTTTCGTTAGAGTGTAGGGTGTGTGTTTGGATTGTAATCAAAAAGCGGTTGCAGGATCATACGGTGTGTGTTTTTATTGTAATCAAAATGCGATTGTTGGATTGTATGGTGTGTGTTTGTATTGTAATTTTAAAAAAGCGGTTGCTGGATTGCAGTGTGTATAGGATTGTAATAAAAAAAGCAGTTGCTGAATTGTAGGGTGTGTGTTGGATTGTATGTTTTACCCTATAAATATTGACCCTATACAATTTTTCCATGTTAAATTCCCGTTTGACCCCATAGTGCCATCTACATGTTAAATTCCCGTTTGACATCATAACATTTTCCCCGTGTTAAATTCCCGTTTGACCCCCAAGTGCCATATAATGAAAACCTACGACGTAATGTTAATACCCATTTACCCCCCCCCCCCCCCAATCGCCACACATTAAAGCTCATGCTATTACTTACAGTTTGTCACTTTAGTCGTAATGACGCTTATTAAAGTGTATGTCAATGTGGTCGTATAGGCGCGTTTACACCGATTAAATTAAATGTACAAATACAGTTTAATCAGAGTCTATTCAATCCTGACTGTTGAATGCTATGCACCTTAAATGTCATCAAAAAACGTCCAGACGAAAATTATTGATCGCTATGGACTTTTACAATGGTGGCTAGGTACAGTCTAGGTCAAGAAAAGAAGACGTCGAGCCTATCATAACAAATAACAGGGTAGTACGACTTTTTTCAGCACGCGCAGCTTACATTGTGACATCACAGCGCGCGACATTCAATATGGTTTGTACTTGATCACACCTTCAGGTTGACCTCGTCCAAAAATGTCCATATACCTTAAGCACTGTTATTAATATTATTATCATTATTTTCCGCAAGGGATTTCCTTGGTTCTCTCTCCCCCGATCATCATCTGACTAAACAATATACATATATGTGTGTGTAAGTATGCATGTTTATGCAGAAGTGGAAGGTTTATGTGCATGTATACACGCATGTATGTGAGTATGTATATGAATGTATATGCATGAGTATCTATGCATGTATACATGTATATGTGTTTGTATTTGCATATATAGGTATGTCTATATGTGTGTATATGTCTCTATATCTTTATGCATATATGTTTACATATATTCGAAGCTATTATACTACAATTCAAATATGATTAAATTTATTCGTCTAGGAATCCTAGTCAAAGGTTCAATAATATAAGAACAATTCATATATTTGTATATATGCATCTATATAATTGTGTTTGACTTATTCTCACATGGGGCCTCACCTTTATTTATTCGTTTATAATATCGCACCTAAAACAATTATTGCTTTACATCATTATAGTTCTTACAAGCATTCATGTATCATTTCAATTTTCTTTTTAATTTTACCTGATGCATGAAATATGTGTTATGTATTTGTCACGGGAAAGTCTATTCTAAGTTGGAAGAACTTGTGCCTAACCATTTTGCTTTCCTAATATATGCAAGAAAATGTGTTTAAAGCCAAAACATACTTTAACATTGATTTTTGCCGTATGCATTTCTCGGGGCGTGTAGATAATGACCTTCCAAGGAATATGAATGTATGAGGACCGAAATAAAGTGAATAATTGCCATTTAAAGGTATGTGTAATAAAATTCTAAAAAATTACACTCATTACTGAAATAGTCGGTACTGAACGCCTACATGACCTGTAAGACTTGTGATTTAAATGTAATTTGTTTTTGTTGTTGTTGTTTTGCTTTTTTTGTTTGTTTGTTTGTTTTGCTATGGATTTTTTATTGGGGGTGGGGAGGGGGCAAGCGTCAGCATTTTAGATAATTTGTTGTTTATGTATGACTGGTTGTTGTATGGCTGTCTAACCCTTTATACGCTTGCATGTTTTTTTTTTTTTTTTTTTTTCATCATATACTTTAATATGTAATTGCCATGTCTGTGCAGTAACTCCTTTGATATAATGTTCTATATTTTTGTCTTCCTTTGTGTGTGTGTGTGTGTGTGTGTGTGTGTGTGTGTGTGTGTGTGTGTGTGTGTGTAAGGGCGAGGGTGTCCTACGAACTAAAATTAAATCTCTTTGACTTTGATTCATAAATGGACCGCGTTTTATTAATGTTCTATGTGAAGCAATAACATAGAATACTATTCAGTCAAGTGTGTGTGGCCAATGTACATTGAAGCAATAAAATGGAATATTATTCAGTCAAGTGTGTGTCGCCAATTTATATAGTATCGATATACATAATTTAATATTTCAAGACCATTTTGTAGAGATCATGTAAACGATGATTGCGATTCATTGAAACCCACGCAACTACTACAAATAAAGATAATACAATGCGTCCGTTGCACTTAACAAAATAGAATTGCGATTCAGAGAATAAGTACTATCAACAGAGCATTGAAACCCAGGCAACTACTACAAATAAAGATAATACAATGCGTCAAAATAGAATTGCGATTCAGAGAATAAGTACTATCAACAGAGCATTGAAACCCAGGCAACTACTACAAATAAAGATAATACAATGCGTCAAAATAGAATTGCGATTCAGAGAATAAGTACTATCAACAGAGCATTGAAACCCAGGCAACTACTACAAATAAAGATAATACAATGCGTCAAAATAGAATACTATATAGTCGCCAATGTAACTGAGTTGCTACCTCAAATGAAATATCGAGTGGTCAAATTTCTCAATGAATTTCTCTCGTTATGAACGTTAATGACTGATTGCTAATTGGTCAAATTTTAAAATATAATTGTTTTGTTTTATTCTTCCAAAATGTAACGGTATGATTTAAAGACATTTTAGCCATTTAAGCTATTATATAATTTGATTATATGAAAAGAAAAAACCCGCAAACTATTATCAAAAATACAAAAACCAGAGAAATAGAATTAAAAGTTTGAAAAAAGCAGCTAAAGAAACATTTCTATTCAAATTTGATGAAAATGTTGCTTCCCTTCAAATCTACGACTTTATTGGAAAATTATGAGACAACAAATACATTTCAGAAAGACATAAAACCTGTTATTTCAATTTAAACCTCCACTTAAACTTACTGATCGATCCTGTAATTTTGCCAACAAGTAAACACTGGTCTACAATTTTTTCGAAGTCGTCTGCTTCAGAGATAAAATGTGCTATTTATCAGGGATTTTGATGTGCTGAATTCAAATATGACAATTTAAACAACTGATTGGCTACTGTTTCCTAGATATTTAAGTTTGTACATTTTACGTCTATGTATATTGTGTGCATAGTAGAGTTTTAATCATAAAATTGTAAACCTAGGTCTTTTCGTCTGTTTATGGTTGCTTTACATGATAATATTTCACCTGTCCTGTTTAAGTAACACTTTAAAAAAACAGCAAAAGGGTTATATAAATAAAAAATATATTGAAACAAAAGTAAAAAAAAAAACTATTATGTATATATAAGTACATAGTTTAGTCCTTATTCAGTGTCTACTCGGCGCTTCTTGGCTTGTATCTTGTATTCATTAAATGGAGCATCTCTTGTCACTGTCCAGCAATAGTCTGCAAGCATTAACGGGCTCCATTTGCCCTGATAGTGTTTCTCCAATGTTGCAATGTCCTGGTGAAATCGCTAGCCGTGCTCGTCGCTCACTGCTCTGCAGTTCGGTGGAAAAAAATCTAGATGAGAGTGCAAAATATGTATCTTTAGTGACATGTTGCAACCAAGGCTTTTGTATGCCTTGTGGAGGTTGTCCACCAACTCCATGTAGTTGTCTGCCTTGTTGTTTCCGAGAAAATTTATTGCCACTAACTGGAAGGCTTTCCATGCCGACTTTTCCTTGCACGCAGTGTACGGTGAAATGCATCATCTCGAAGAAGTTCACGGAGCTGAGCACCAACAAAGACACCTTCATTTATCTTAGCTTCACTTAACATTGGAAATGTTCAACGTAGGTAAAGCTGTTTGTGTTTTGTCCATGGTCTTGACAAAGTTCTTCATCAGATCCAGCTTGATGTGCAAGGGTGGTAACAAAATCTTCCTTGATTCAACAGGTGACCATTACTCAGGATGGTGTGTTGCCTACCATCCAGGCTGTTCTTCTGCAAAAGAAAACCAAGCAGGCTCCTGGAAAATGGCTTTTCTTTGCTGCTAGTGAAGGACGAAATTAACGTTAGTATTGCTGTTTTTTGCTGGACGTTTTCATTCAATAGGGGTTCGTCTTTTTGACCTCTTTTGCAAATGTGTGCACGGTACCGAATACTATAAGGTGTTTTGAAGACATCATACCCTAGTTTCGCGGTTCTCTATTTCTGCAAGTCTATTATAATTAGATCCAGTGTTAGTATTGCTGTTGTTTGCTGGACGTTTTCATTCAATAGGGGTTCGTCTTTTGGGCTTCTTTTGCAAATGTGTGCACAGTACCGAATACTTGTAAGGTGTTTTGAAGACATCATACCCTAGTTTCGCGGTTCTCTATTTCTGCAAGTCTATTATAATTAGCTCTTGATACAAGTAGAGGGTAATATTGCTTCTTTAGAAGTTTGGCAACCTGGAGAAATATTTCTTTCCTAGAGATATGTATGGCCCTGAAAAGGGCTGTTTTGATATGTGGATCTACACAGTATGTTTACTTGCTACTGGTGTTCTTGGTAACAGCATTGCTTCCCTCGCTTACGGCATGCTCAGCAAGTTCAGCGAGTAGAAGTCGGACAGCTGTCTTGATTTCTCTGCTAGTGATTGCACAGCGCTTGTTGTAGTGTGCCAGTCTTGAAGCTTCTGCAGCGATTCTCTAGAAGATATCGTTGACGAAACTGTTCATGCTACACATAGCTTTGCTGGAGATACTGGTATCTGGGTGCACCGGTTTCAGAACTTTGACGATGTAGATTTCGTAGGATTTCCTCCACCTCATCGTCTTCTTCCTGTCCCTAGTCCGCTGGGCCTTAGCTTTGGTGGCGGCCTTTTTGGCGCCCTTACTTCCCGATGCTTGCTAGCTGCCTTTTTCTTTGGGGTCTTGGCCTTCTTAGGTGATATGGTCTTCTTAGGCTTAGCTGTTTTTGGCCTTCTTTGGGGTCTTTGACTTCTTCGGTTTTTCGGACGTTTTCTCTGCGGTTGATTTTGTTAGCTGTCTACTTCTCTTAGGGCTCTTTGCCTTGGTTTTTTTAGTTCCTGTTGCTTCCTTAGGTTTCTTGGACTTGGAGAATGTATTAACATACGAAGTGACTCAGTCGACAGCGACGCTAAGAAGTTAAAAGAGGAAAAAGTAACCATACTACAATTTTTATTTACTAGTATGTATTGTATAAGGACAATGTTACAACGGAGAAAAGTAACAGAATAATGGAAAAGACAGGGGTAAAAGAAAGATACCGAAGAAGGTCAGCAACAATAACAGATGGATTTGGTCATATTAATACTCGTATGTAAATAATGACATCAACTACTCGCCAAGGCAACTATCTATCTTCGTACATGAAATCAATGAATACATGAATGAATAAATGAATATGGAATATGTCATTCCTTAGTTTTAGTCCGTGCGTGCGTGTGTTTGTGATCTGATTCATTACCAGTTGCCAATATTGAGACATATTCCTTTTCGGGACAAATTGTGGGTTTTTATGTTTGTTGTTGTTTTATTGCGATTCTTGAAGAGCAAGAGAAGGCTTATTTTCCAGGAGCATGCTTGGTTTTCTTTGGCAGAAGAACAGCCTGGATGTTAGGCAAAACACCACCCTGAGTAATGGTCACTCCGGATAGAAGCTTGTTCAAATCTTCGTCATTGCAGATGGCCAGCTGCAGATGACGGGGAATGATTCTGGTCCTTTCCACCTTAGCATTTATACCCACAAGAGGGATTGAAATGCACAGTGGCGTTGACGAATCAGAAAGGCGCTTACATAAAATGTAACCAATCAGAAGGTTTCTTGTATATAGGATTCGGAAAAGGATGTTTTCGATCACGTTCGCGTGAAATAATTTTATTGGATGTTATTGTATTGTATCGTATTGTATTTCTTGTATTTTGTGGATGTGTACTTATTATCTTTTCTTTGCTGCTAGTGAAGGACGAAACTAGTGTTAGTATTGCTGTTGTTTGCTGGACGGTTTCATTGAATAGGGGTTCGTCTTTTGGGCTTCTTTTGCAAATGTGTGCACAGTACCGAATACTTGTAAGGGGTATTGAAAACATCATACCCTAGTTTCGCGGTTCTCTGTTTCTGAAAGTCTATTATAATTAGATCTTGATAGAAGTAAATGGTAATATTGCTTCTTTAGAAGCATGGCAACCTGGAGAAATATTTCTTTCCTAGATATATGTATGGCCCTGAAAACAGGGTCGTTTTGATATGTGGATCTACACAGTATGTTTACTTGCTACTGGTGTTCTTGGTAACAGCATTGCTTCCCTCGCTTACGGCATGCTCAGCAAGTTCAGCAAGTAGAAGTCGGACAGCTGTCTTGATTTCTCTGCTAGTGATTGTAGAGCGCTTGTTATAGTGTGCCAGTCTTGAAGCTTCTGCAGCGATTCTCTAGTAGACATCGTTGACAAAACTGTTCATGCTACACATAGCTTTGCTGGAGATACTGGTATCTGGGTGCACTGGTTTCAGAACTTTGACGATGTAGATTCCATAGGATTGCCTCCACCTCATCGTCTTCTTCCTGTCCCCAGTCCGCTGGGCCTTAGCTTGGTGGCGGCCTTTTTGGCGCCCTTACTTCCCGATGCTTGCTAGCTGCCTTTTTCTTTGGGGTCTTGGCCTTCTTAGGTGATATGGTCTTCTTAGGCTTAGCTGTTTTTGGCCTTCTTTGGGGTCTTTCACTTCTTCGGTTTTTCGGACTTTTTCTCTGATGTTCATTTTGTTAGCTGTCTTCTTCTTCTTAGGGCTCTTAGCCTTGGCTTTTTTAGTTCCTGTTGCTTCCTTAGGTTTCTTGAACTTGGATAATGTATAAACATACGAATTGACTCAGTCGACAGCGACGCTAAGAAGTTAAAAGAGGGAAAATCAACCATACTACATTTTTGATTTACTAGTATGTATTGTATAAGAACAATGTTACAACGGAGAAAAGTAACAGAATAATGGAAAAGACAGGGGTAAAAGAAAGATACCGAAGAAGGTCAGCAACAATAACAGATGGATTTGGTCATATTAATACTCGTATGTAAATAATGACATCAACTACTCGCCAAGGCAACTATCTATCTTCGTACATGAAATCAATGAATACATGCATGAATACATGAATGAATAAATGAATATGGAATATGTCATTACTTAGTTTTACTCCGTGCGTGCGTGTGTTTGTGATCTGATTCATTACCAGTTGCCAATATTGAGACATATTCCTTTTCGGGAACATTTGTGGGTTTCAATGTTTGTTGTTGTTTTATTGCGATTCTTGTAGAGCAAGAGAAGGCTTATTTTCCAGGAGCATGCTTGGTTTTCTTTGGCAGAAGAACAGCCTGGATGTTAGGCAAAACACCACCCTGAGTAATCGTTACTCCGGAGAGAAGCTTGTTCAAATCTTCGTCATTGCAGATGGCCAGCTGCAGATGATGGGGAATGATTCTGGTCCTTTCTACCTTAGCATTTATACCCCCAAGAGGATTGAAATGCACAGTGGCGTTGACGAATCAGAAGGGCGCTTACATAAAATGTAACCAATCAGAAGGTTTCTTGTATATAGGATTCGGAAAAGGATGTTTTCGATCACGTCCGCGTGAAAGAAATTTATTGGATGTTATTGTATTGTATTGTATTGTATTTCTTGTATTTTGTAGATGTGTATTTATTATCTTTTCTTTGCTGCTAGTGAAGGACGAAACTAGTGTTAGTATTGCTGTTGTTTGCTGGACGTTTTCATTCAATAAGGGTTCGTCTTTTTGGCTTCTTTTGCAAATGTGTGCACAGTACCGAATACTTGTAAGGTGTTTTGAAGACATCATACCCTAGTTTCGCGGTTCTCTATTTCTGCAAGTCTATTATAATTAGATCTTGATACAAGTAAAATGTACTATTGCTTCTTTAGAAGGAATGCAACCTGGAGAAATATGTCTTTCCTAGATATATGTATGGCCCTGAAAACAGGGTCGTTTTGATATGTGGATCTACACAGTATGTTTTCTTGCTACTGGTGTACTTGGTAACAGCCTTGCTTCCCTCGCTTAGGGCAAGCTCAGTAAGCTCAGCAAGTAGAAGTCGGACAGCTGTCTTGATTTCTCTGCTAGTGATTGTAGAGCGCTTGTTGTAGTGTGCCAGTCTTGAAGCTTCTGCGGCGATTCTCTAGAAGATATCGTTGTCAAAACTGTTCATGCTACACATAGCTTTGCCGGAGATACTGGTATCTGGGTGCACTGGTTTCAGAACTTTGACGATGTAGATTCCATAGGATTGCCTCCACCTCATCGTCTTCTTCCTGTCCCTAGTCCGCTGGGCCTTAGCTTTGGTGGCGGCCTTTTTGGCGCCCTTACTTCCCGATGCTTGCTAGCTGCCTTTTTCTTTGGGGTCTTGGCCTTCTTAGGTGATATGGTCTTCTTAGACTTAGCTGTTTTTGGCCTTCTTTGGGGTCTTTGACTTCTTCGGTTTTTCGGACTTTTTCTCTGATGTTCATTTTGTTAGCTGTCTACTTCTACTTAGGGCTCTTAGCCTTGGCTTTTTAAGTTCCTGTTGCTTTCTGAGGTTTCTTGGACTTGGAGAATGTATTAACATACAAATTGACTCAGTAGACAGCGACGCTAAGAAGTTAAAAGAGGGAAAATCAACCATACTACATTTTTGATTTACTAGTATGTATTGTATAAGAACAATGTTACAACGGAGAAAAGTAACAGAATAATGGAAAAGACAGGGGTAAAAGAAAGATACCGAAGAAGGTCAGCAACAATAACAGATGGATTTGGTCTAGAAGATATCGTTGTCAAAACTGTTCATGCTACACATAGCTTTGCCGGAGATACTGGTATCTGGGTGCAGCGGTTTTAGAACTTTGACGATGTAGATTCCGTATGATTGCCTCCACCTCATCGTCTTCTTCCTGTCCTCAGTCCGCTGGGCCTTAGCTTTGGTGGCGGCCTTTTTGGCGCCCTTACTTCCCGATGCTTGTTAGCTGCCTTTTTCTTTGGGGTCTTGGCCTTCTTAGGTGATATGGTCTTCTTAGGCTTAGCTGTTTTTGGCCTTCTTTGGAGTCTTTGACTTCTTCGGTTTTTCGGACTTTTTCTCTGCGGTTGATTTTGTTAGTTGTCTTCTTTTTCTTAGGGCTCTTAGCCTTGGGATTTTTAGCTACTGTTGCTTCCTTAGGTTTCTTGGACTTGGAGAATGTATAAACATAGGAAGTGACTCGGTAGACAGCGACGCTAAGAAGTTAAAAGAGGGAAAAGCAAGCATACTACATTTTTGATTTACTAGTAGGTATTGTATAAGGACAATGTTACAACGGAGAAAAGTAACAGAATAATGGAAAAGACAGGGGTAAAAGAAAGATACCGAAGAAGGTCAGCAACAATAACAGATGGATTTGGTCATATTAATACTCGTATGTAAATAATGACATCAACTGGTCGCCAAGGCAACTATCTATCTTCGTACATGAAATCAATGAATACATGAATGAATATGGAATATGTCATTCTTTAGTTTTAGTCCGTGCGTGCGTGTGTTTGTGATCTGATTCATTACCAGTTGCCAATATTGAGGCATATTCCTTTTCGGGACAAATTGTGGGTTATTATGGTTGTTGTTTTTTTTTTTTTGGTGGGGGGGGGGGGGTGGGGGGGGGGGGGGGTGGGTTGTTTTTTTTTTGTTGCTATTCTTGTAGAGCAAGAGAAGGTTTATTTTCCAGGAGCCTGCTTGGTTTTCTTTAGCAGAAGAACAGCCTGGATGTTAGGCAACACACCACTCTGAGTAATGGTCACTCCGGATAGAAGCTTTTTTTTTTTTGTGGACCTCTCTTGGACCTCTAGCTATGTTGAGCTATCAGCCCTTAAGGTGTCCCCCTTTTGTGCCGAAAATTTTTGAAAGTTTTTTTTATATCTGTATGTACCCCCGTAAAGTCTGCTGTTGTGGGGTTTTGAAGAAACTCAAAAAGAATTTTGAAGAGAACATTTTTTTTTTTTTTTTACTTTTTGACTAGGGTTCCTCTTGTATATGTTTTTAGATGGGCGTACTTGATTTGAAACCCGTTTCCAGGTTCCCTATCATTCCACCCTAGGCCTAAAGAAATTTAATCCATGGCTTGTACTCCCCTCCTCAGGTATTGCCCTTGCGGCTGGTTTCCTTGCCATGCGATAAAATTGATTTTAGTGATCCTTGCCAGGGATCTTTTATAAGTCCAGTGTGTGCTATATGAATGTATGCTATATTGTGTATGCTATAAACCCCTGTATTCTTGTTTGGACTGGCTTTAGTTTCCAAATTTGGTTATAGTTGTTACTTACTTTTAAAAGAAATAATAACAAAATTTATATATATATATATATATATATATATATATATATATATATATAGAGAGAGAGAGAGAGAGAGAGAGAGAGAGAGGCCGAAAAGTATAATATAATCTCTTAAAGGAGATTTGAAGATTGGATGCTGTTGGCATAGTTTTGGTCCATGTCGGAGATGTTTTTGGTTCTACAAATTTATTTCATATGCTTCCCTCCGTCCATAGGCCATACTTATGCTCCCCCTATCTCCTTTATATTATGGTTTCTAATACCACATTCAAAATTTCCAAATTTTGTTTTCCATTTATGCGACCTATTGTGTATATACAAAAAAAAAAAAAAAAAAAAAAATATTGGTTTGTGTGTCTGAGATGCGTGTGGGCCTGATAGATTTTCGCAGTTGTTAGTATATTTTCTTGTTTTCCCCTTGTTTTCTTGTTTTGTAATGTTTATATCGGTTATGCCTCATTTTTCGGGTACTCTGATGTGACCCTTACTACTTCGCGTTAGCCTTGTAGCCTCGGTCTCACTCGTCCTCATATCCTACTTTGAGTCACATAACTCCCCCTGTATTTATGTCTGTTTCCATTTTGTTCCTATCTGCTTGTTAGATTGTGTTAGCACTGCGAAAATCTTTTTATTATTAGTAGTTATAAATCTTGTCTATTTTGGGTTATTTTTACTGCTACATCCAAATAATATGTGGACGACTTTGGGAGGGTGGCCTTTCTAAACATGTGAGAGAATAGGTCCCAGCCCGCCTTTACGACGCACCTCTCCCCTAGTGGGAGGGCATACTGGATCCCATCTCCCACAGAGGTTATACTCGGGTCCTCTATGTATTCATCGTCCTGTATTTAAAAATTTATTGTTGGTTTCTATTTATTCTATTTTTTTTATTGACTAGACAAGAAATTTATTATGTGTTAATAAAAAAAAAAAATATATATATATATATAATTTCAAGTTTCTTCCAGCCCTCTGTAACATTTCACCATATTTGTTGTGATATACTTTACTACGTTATTATGCAATTTTTTTTATCCTTTATATTATTTGTATATAATAAATTTCCTTCCTCATAATCTCCATTCTCCCTTTTTATCAGATTAATTATTAGATCCCTCTCTTGTTCTATTTCCTTACATTTTAAAATTACGTGTCTTTTTGTGTATATTGCCTGTTTGCACAAGGGACATTTTATTATATTACTTGCTATGTGCCTTTTAAAAGCAAACGTTCCCGTCAGCCACACATCATGAGTGTATTTAAACATTAAACTTTGTTGGTGAGTTGATTTTATCCCCCTCCATGTTTTCCATATCGCCCCCCCCCCCCATTGTAGCCCCGGATTTTCTTTTTCTACCTTATGTGTGACTTGTTGGTTTACCCCCTTCATTATATTTCCATATGTGAGGTTATCCTTCTCCTCTGTCCATACTTTGTCATTACTTCTATATTGCATTATTACATTTTTAGTTTGGAATAAATTTCTCGGTGACTCAATTAGTTTTGTGAGTTTATTATTCCTATATATTGACGGTATGTTGCTAAGTATATATCCATACAAATATATGTAAATAGCCCCCCACCCATAATTCATTTTTCCTTGTAAGTTCCTTATTCTATTTAAAATATAAGCCTTCTCTTTGTATCTCAGACTTGGTATACCCAAACCCCCTTCCGTTTTTGGTTTATATAAATTTTCTCTTGGGAGAAGGTGCATTCTTCCTTCGCAAATAAAATGCACTATTTTTTTTATCTAAAGTATCAAGCCACTTGTCTCTGAAATCTATTATCTGCATGAGAAGGTTTATTTTCCAGGAGCATGCTTGATTTTCTTTGTCAGAAGAACAGCCTGGATGTTAGGCAACACACCACCCTGAGTAATGGTCACTCCGGAGAGAAGCTTGTTCAAATCTTCGTCATTGCAGATGGCCAGCTGCAGATGAAGGGCAATGATTCTGGTCCTTTCTACCTTAGAATTTATACCCACAAGAGGGATTGAAATGCACAGTGGCATTGACGAATCAGAAGGGCGCTTACATAAAATGTAACCAATCAGAAGGTTTCTTGTATATAGGATTCGGAAAAGGATGTTTTCGATCACGTCCGCGTGAAAGAATTTTATTGGATGTTATTGTATTGTATTGTATTTCTTGTATTTTGTGGATGTGTACTTATTTACTTTTCTTTGCTGCTTGTGAAGGACGAAACTAGTGTTAGTATTGATGTTGTTTGCTGGACGTTTTCATTCAATAGGGGTTCGTCTTTTGGGCTTCTTTTGCAAATGTGTGCACAGTACCGAATACTTGTAAGGGGTTTTGAAGACATCATACCCTAGTTTCGCGGTTCTCTATTTCTGCAAGTCTATTATAATTAGATTTGGATACAAGTAAAGGGTACTATTGCTTCTTTAGGAGCATGGCAACCTGGAGAAATATTTTTTTCCTAGAGATATGTATGGCCCTGAAAAGGGCCGTTTTGATATGTGGGTGTAGACAGTATGTTTGCTTGCTACTGGTGTACTTGGTAACAGCCTTGGTTCCCTCGCTTACGGCATGCTCAGCAAGTTCAGCGAGTAGAAGTCGGACAGCTGTCTGGATTTCTCTGCTAGTGATTGTAGAGCGCTTGTTGTAGTGTGCCAGTCTTGAAGCTTCTGCAGCGATTCTCTAGAAGATATCGTTGACAAAGCTGTTCATGCTACACATAGCTTTGCTGGAGATACTGGTATCTGGGTGCACTGGTTTCAGAACTTTGACGATGTAGATTCCGTAGGATTGCCTCCACCTCATCGTCTTCTTCCTGTCCTCAGTCCGCTGGGCCTTAGCTTTGGTGGCGGCCTTTTTGGCGCCCTTACTTCCCGATGCTTGTTAGCTGCCTTTTTCTTTGGGTCTTGGCCTTCTTAGGTGATATGGTCTTCTTAGGCTTAGCTGTTTTTGGCCTTCTTTGGGGTCTTTGACTTCTTCGGTTTTTCGGACTTTTTCTCTGCGGTTGATTTTGTTAGTTGTCTTCTTTTTCTTAGGGCTCTTAGCCTTGGGATTTTTAGCTACTGTTGCTTCCTTAGGTTTCTTGGACTTGGAGAATGTATAAACATAGGAAGTGACTCAGTAGACAGCGACGCTAAGAAGTTAAAAGAGGGAAAAGCAAGCATACTACATTTTTGATTTACTAGTATGTATTGTACAAGGACAATGTTACAACGGAGAAAAGTAAGAGAATAATAGAAAAGACAGGGGTAAAAGAAAGATACCGAAGAAGGACAGCAACAATAACAGATTGATTTGTTCATATTAATACTCGTATGTAAATAATGACATCAACTCCTCGCCAAGGCAACTATCTATCTTCGTACATGAAATCAATGAATACATGAATAAATGAATATGGAATATGTCATTCCTTAGTTTTAGTCCGTGCGTTTGTGTTTGTGATCTGATTCATCACCAGTTGCCAATATTGAGGCATATTCCTTTTCGGGACAAATTGTGGGTTTTTATGTTTGTTGTTTGTTTTTTGTTTTTTTGTTTTTTTTTTGTTGCTATTCTTGTAGAGCAAGAGAAGGTTTATTTTCCAGGAGCATGTCTGGTTTTCTTTGGCAGAAGAACAGCCTGGATGTTAGGCAAAACACCACCCTGAGTAATGGTCACTCCGGATAGAAGCTTGTTCAAATCTTCGTCATTGCAGATGGCCAGCTGCAGATGAAGGGCAATGATTCTGGTCCTTTCTACCTTAGAATTTATACCCACAAGAGGGATTGAAATGCACAGTGGCGTTGACGAATCAGAAGGGCGCTTACATAAAATGTAACCAATCAGAAGGTTTCTTGTATATAGGATTCGGAAAAGGATGTTTTCGATCACGTCCGCGTGAAAGAATTTTATTGGATGTTATTGTATTGTATCGTATTGTATTTCTTGTATTTTGTGGATGTGTACTTATTTACTTTTCTTTGCTGCTAGTGAAGGACGAAACTAGTTTTAGTATTGCTGTTGTTTGCTGGACGGTTTCATTCAATAGGGGTTCGTCTTTTGGGCTTCTTTTGCAAATGTGTGCACAGTACCGAATACTTGTAAGGTGTTTTGAAGACATCATACCCTAGTTTCGCGGTTCTCTATTTCTGCAAGTCTATTATAATTAGATCTTGATACAAGTAAAATGTACTATTGCTTCTTTAGAAGGAATGCAACCTGGAGAAATATGTCTTTCCTAGATATATGTATGGCCCTGAAAACAGGGTCGTTTTGATATGTGGATCTACACAGTATGTTTTCTTGCTACTGGTGTACTTGGTAACAGCCTTGCTTCCCTCGCTTAGGGCAAGCTCAGTAAGTTCAGCAAGTAGAAGTCGGACAGCTGTCTTGATTTCTCTGCTAGTGATTGTAGAGCGCTTGTTGTAGTGTGCCAGTCTTGAAGCTTCTGCAGCGATTCTCTAGAAGATATCGTTGTCAAAACTGTTCATGCTACACATAGCTTTGCCGGAGATACTGGTATCTGGGTGCACTGGTTTCAGAACTTTGACGATGTAGATTCCATAGGATTGCCTCCACCTCATCGTCTTCTTCCTGTCCCTAGTCCGCTGGGCCTTAGCTTTGGTGGCGGCCTTTTTGGCGCCCTTACTTCCCGATGCTTGCTAGCTGCCTTTTTCTTTGGGGTCTTGGCCTTCTTAGGTGATATGGTCTTCTTAGACTTAGCTGTTTTTGGCCTTCTTTGGGGTCTTTGACTTCTTCGGTTTTTCGGACTTTTTCTCTGATGTTCATTTTGTTAGCTGTCTACTTCTTCTTAGGGCTCTTAGCCTTGGCTTTTTAAGTTCCTGTTGCTTTCTGAGGTTTCTTGGACTTGGAGAATGTATTAACATACAAATTGACTCAGTAGACAGCGACGCTAAGAAGTTAAAAGAGGGAAAATCAACCATACTACATTTTTGATTTACTAGTATGTATTGTATAAGAACAATGTTACAACGGAGAAAAGTAACAGAATAATGGAAAAGACAGGGGTAAAAGAAAGATACCGAAGAAGGTCAGCAACAATAACAGATGGATTTGGTCTAGAAGATATCGTTGTCAAAACTGTTCATGCTACACATAGCTTTGCCGGAGATACTGGTATCTGGGTGCAGCGGTTTTAGAACTTTGACGATGTAGATTCCGTATGATTGCCTCCACCTCATCGTCTTCTTCCTGTCCTCAGTCCGCTGGGCCTTAGCTTTGGTGGCGGCCTTTTTGGCGCCCTTACTTCCCGATGCTTGTTAGCTGCCTTTTTCTTTGGGGTCTTGGCCTTCTTAGGTGATATGGTCTTCTTAGGCTTAGCTGTTTTTGGCCTTCTTTGGAGTCTTTGACTTCTTCGGTTTTTCGGACTTTTTCTCTGCGGTTGATTTTGTTAGTTGTCTTCTTTTTCTTAGGGCTCTTAGCCTTGGGATTTTTAGCTACTGTTGCTTCCTTAGGTTTCTTGGACTTGGAAAATGTATAAACATAGGAAGTGACTCGGTAGACAGCGACGCTAAGAAGTTAAAAGAGGGAAAAGCAAGCATACTACATTTTTGATTTACTAGTAGGTATTGTATAAGGACAATGTTACAACGGAGAAAAGTAACAGAATAATGGAAAAGACAGGGGTAAAAGAAAGATACCGAAGAAGGTCAGCAACAATAACAGATGGATTTGGTCATATTAATACTCGTATGTAAATAATGACATCAACTGGTCGCCAAGGCAACTATCTATCTTCGTACATGAAATCAATGAATACATGAATGAATATGGAATATGTCATTCTTTAGTTTTAGTCCGTGCGTGCGTGTGTTTGTGATCTGATTCATTACCAGTTGCCAATATTGAGGCATATTCCTTTTCGGGACAAATTGTGGGTTATTATGGTTGTTGTTTTTTTTTTTTTGGTGGGGGGGGGTGGGGGGTGGGCGGGTGGGTTGTTTTTTTTTTTGTTGCTATTCTTGTAGAGCAAGAGAAGGTTTATTTTCCAGGAGCCTGCTTGGTTTTCTTTAGCAGAAGAACAGCCTGGATGTTAGGCAACACACCACTCTGAGTAATGGTCACTCCGGATAGAAGCTTTTTTTTTTTGTGGACCTCTCTTGGACCTCTAGCTATGTTGAGCTATCAGCCCTTAAGGTGTCCCCCTTTTGTGCCGAAAATTTTTGAAAGTTTTTTTTATATCTGTATGTACCCCCGTAAAGTCTGCTGTTGTGGGGTTTTGAAGAAACTCAAAAAGAATTTTGAAGAGAACATTTTTTTTTTTTTTTTACTTTTTGACTAGGGTTCCTCTTGTATATGTTTTTAGATGGGCGTACTTGATTTGAAACCCGTTTCCAGGTTCCCTATCATTCCACCCTAGGCCTAAAGAAATTTAATCCATGGCTTGTACTCCCCTCCTCAGGTATTGCCCTTGCGGCTGGTTTCCTTGCCATGCGATAAAATTGATTTTAGTGATCCTTGCCAGGGATCTTTTATAAGTCCAGTGTGTGCTATATGAATGTATGCTATATTGTGTATGCTATAAACCCCTGTATTCTTGTTTGGACTGGCTTTAGTTTCCAAATTTGGTTATAGTTGTTACTTACTTTTAAAAGAAATAATAACAAAATTTATATATATATATATATATATATATATATATATATATATATATATATATATATATATATATATATATATATATATATAGAGGCCGAAAAGTATAATATAATCTCTTAAAGGAGATTTGAAGATTGGATGCTGTTGGCATAGTTTTGGTCCATGTCGGAGATGTTTTTGGTTCTACAAATTTATTTCATATGCTTCCCTCCGTCCATAGGCCATACTTATGCTCCCCCTATCTCCTTTATATTATGGTTTCTAATACCACATTTAAAATTTCCAAATTTTGTTTTCCATTTATGCGACCTATTGTGTATATACAAAAAAAAAAAAAAAAAAAATATTGGTTTGTGTGTCTGAGATGCGTGTGGGCCTGATAGATTTTCGCAGTTGTTAGTATATTTTCTTGTTTTCCCCTTGTTTTCTTGTTTTGTAATGTTTATATCGGTTATGCCTCATTTTTCGGGTACTCTGATGTGACCCTTACTACTTCGCGTTAGCCTTGTAGCCTCGGTCTCACTCGTCCTCATATCCTACTTTGAGTCACATAACTCCCCCTGTATTTATGTCTGTTTCCATTTTGTTCCTATCTGCTTGTTAGATTGTGTTAGCACTGCGAAAATCTTTTTATTATTAGTAGTTATAAATCTTGTCTATTTTGGGTTATTTTTACTGCTACATCCAAATAATATGTGGACGACTTTGGGAGGGTGGCCTTTCTAAACATGTGAGAGAATAGGTCCCAGCCCGCCTTTACGACGCACCTCTCCCCTAGTGGGAGGGCATACTGGATCCCATCTCCCACAGAGGTTATACTCGGGTCCTCTATGTATTCATCGTCCTGTATTTAAAAATTTATTGTTGGTTTCTATTTATTCTATTTTTTTTATTGACTAGACAAGAAATTTATTATGTGTTAATAAAAAAAAAAAATATATATATATATATATATATATAATTTCAAGTTTCTTCCAGCCCTCTGTAACATTTCACCATATTTGTTGTGATATACTTTACTACGTTATTATGCAATTTTTTTTATCCTTTATATTATTTGTATATAATAAATTTCCTTCCTCATAATCTCCATTCTCCCTTTTTATCAGATTAATTATTAGATCCCTCTCGTGTTCTATTTCCTTACATTTTAAAATTACGTGTCTTTTTGTGTATATTGCCTGTTTGCACAAGGGACATTTTATTATATTACTTGCTATGTGCCTTTTAAAAGCAAACGTTCCCGTCAGCCACACATCATGAGTGTATTTAAACATTAAACTTTGTTGGTGAGTTGATTTTATCCCCCTCCATGTTTTCCATATTGCCCCCCCCCCCCCCATTGTAGCCCCGGATTTTCTTTTTCTACCTTATGTGTGACTTGTTGGTTTACCCCCTTCATTATATTTCCATATGTGAGGTTATCCTTCTCCTCTGTCCATACTTTGTCATTACTTCTATATTGCATTATTACATTTTTAGTTTGGAATAAATTTCTCGGTGACTCAATTAGTTTTGTGAGTTTATTATTCCTATATATTGACGGTATGTTGCTAAGTATATATCCATACAAATATATGTAAATAGCCCCCCACCCATAATTCATTTTTCCTTGTAAGTTCCTTATTCTATTTAAAATATAAGCCTTCTCTTTGTATCTCAGACTTGGTATACCCAAACCCCCTTCCGTTTTTGGTTTATATAAATTTTCTCTTGGGAGAAGGTGCATTCTTCCTTCGCATATAAAATGCACTATTTTTTTTATCTAAAGTATCAAGCCACTTGTCTCTGAAATCTATTATCTGCATGAGAAGGTTTATTTTCCAGGAGCATGCTTGATTTTCTTTGTCAGAAGAACAGCCTGGATGTTAGGCAACACACCACCCTGAGTAATGGTCACTCCGGAGAGAAGCTTGTTCAAATCTTCGTCATTGCAGATGGCCAGCTGCAGATGAAGGGCAATGATTCTGGTCCTTTCTACCTTAGAATTTATACCCACAAGAGGGATTGAAATGCACAGTGGCATTGACGAATCAGAAGGGCGCTTACATAAAATGTAACCAATCAGAAGGTTTCTTGTATATAGGATTCGGAAAAGGATGTTTTCGATCACGTCCGCGTGAAAGAATTTTATTGGATGTTATTGTATTGTATTGTATTTCTTGTATTTTGTGGATGTGTACTTATTTACTTTTCTTTGCTGCTTGTGAAGGACGAAACTAGTGTTAGTATTGATGTTGTTTGCTGGACGGTTTCATTCAATAGGGGTTCGTCTTTTGGGCTTCTTTTGCAAATGTGTGCACAGTACCGAATACTTGTAAGGGGTTTTGAAGACATCATACCCTAGTTTCGCGGTTCTCTATTTCTGCAAGTCTATTATAATTAGATTTGGATACAAGTAAAGGGTACTATTGCTTCTTTAGGAGCATGGCAACCTGGAGAAATATTTTTTTCCTAGAGATATGTATGGCCCTGAAAAGGGCCGTTTTGATATGTGGGTGTAGACAGTATGTTTGCTTGCTACTGGTGTACTTGGTAACAGCCTTGGTTCCCTCGCTTACGGCATGCTCAGCAAGTTCAGCGAGTAGAAGTCGGACAGCTGTCTGGATTTCTCTGCTAGTGATTGTAGAGCGCTTGTTGTAGTGTGCCAGTCTTGAAGCTTCTGCAGCGATTCTCTAGAAGATATCGTTGACAAAGCTGTTCATGCTACACATAGCTTTGCTGGAGATACTGGTATCTGGGTGCACTGGTTTCAGAACTTTGACGATGTAGATTCCGTAGGATTGCCTCCACCTCATCGTCTTCTTCCTGTCCTCAGTCCGCTGGGCCTTAGGTTTGGTGGCGGCCTTTTTGGCGCCCTTACTTCCCGATGCTTGTTAGCTGCCTTTTTCTTTGGGTCTTGGCCTTCTTAGGTGATATGGTCTTCTTAGGCTTAGCTGTTTTTGGCCTTCTTTGGGGTCTTTGACTTCTTCGGTTTTTCGGACTTTTTCTCTGCGGTTGATTTTGTTAGTTGTCTACTTCTTCTTAGGGTTCTTAGCCTTGGGATTTTTAGCTACTGTTGCTTCCTTAGGTTTCTTGGACTTGGAGAATGTATAAACATAGGAAGTGACTCAGTAGACAGCGACGCTAAGAAGTTAAAAGAGGGAAAAGCAAGCATACTACATTTTTGATTTACTAGTATGTATTGTACAAGGACAATGTTACAACGGAGAAAAGTAAGAGAATAATAGAAAAGACAGGGGTAAAAGAAAGATACCGAAGAAGGACAGCAACAATAACAGATTGATTTGTTCATATTAATACTCGTATGTAAATAATGACATCAACTCCTCGCCAAGGCAACTATCTATCTTCGTACATGAAATCAATGAATACATGAATAAATGAATATGGAATATGTCATTCCTTAGTTTTAGTCCGTGCGTTTGTGTTTGTGATCTGATTCATCACCAGTTGCCAATATTGAGGCATATTCCTTTTCGGGACAAATTGTGGGTTTTTATGTTTGTTGTTTGTTTTTTGTTTTTTTGTTTTTTTTGTTGCTATTCTTGTAGAGCAAGAGAAGGTTTATTTTCCAGGAGCATGTCTGGTTTTCTTTGGCAGAAGAACAGCCTGGATGTTAGGCAAAACACCACCCTGAGTAATGGTCACTCCGGATAGAAGCTTGTTCAAATCTTCGTCATTGCAGATGGCCAGCTGCAGATGAAGGGCAATGATTCTGGTCCTTTCTACCTTAGAATTTATACCCACAAGAGGGATTGAAATGCACAGTGGCGTTGACGAATCAGAAGGGCGCTTACATAAAATGTAACCAATCAGAAGGTTTCTTGTATATAGGATTCGGAAAAGGATGTTTTCGATCACGTCCGCGTGAAAGAATTTTATTGGATGTTATTGTATTGTATCGTATTGTATTTCTTGTATTTTGTGAATGTGTACTTATTTACTTTTCTTTGCTGCTAGTGAAGGACGAAACTAGTTTTAGTATTGCTGTTGTTTGCTGGACGGTTTCATTCAATAGGGGTTCGTCTTTTTGGCTTCTTTTGCAAATGTGTGCACAGTACCGAATACTTGTAAGGTGTTTTGAAGACATCATACCCTAGTTTCGCGGTTCTCTGTTTCTGCAAGTCTATTATAATTAGATTTGGATACAAGTAAAGGGTACTATTGCTTCTTTAGGAGCATGGCAACCTGGAGAAATATTTCTTTTTTAGAGATATGTATGGCCCTGAAAAGGGCCGTTTTGATATGTGGGTGTAGACAGTATGTTTACTTGCTACTGGTGTACTTGGTAACAGCCTTGGTTCCCTCGCTTACGGCATACTCAGCAAGTTCAGCGAGTAGAAGTCGGACAGCTGTCTGGATTTCTCTGCTAGTGATTGTAGAGCGCTTGTTGTAGTGTGCCAGTCTTGAAGCTTCTGCAGCGATTCTCTAGAAGATATCGTTGACAAAACTGTTCATGCTATACATAGCTTTGCTGGAGATACTGGTATCTGGGTGCACCGGTTTCAGAACTTTGCAGATGTAGATTCCGTAGGATTGCCTCCACCTCATCGTCTTCTTCCTGTCGTTAGTCCGCTGGGCCTTAGCTTTGGTGGCGTGGGCCTTAGCTTTGGTGGCGGCCTTTTTGTCGCCCTTACTTCCCGATGCTTGCTAGCTTTAAGACTCGTCTTTGATGAATCAGTGAACAGTCTCCACTCATCTGGATCAATGAACAGTCTCCACTCATCTGGATCATGAACAGTCTCCACTCATCTGGATCATGAACAGTCTCCACTCATCTGGATCATGAACAGTCTCCACTCATCTGGATCATGAACAGTCTCCACTCATCTGGATCATGAACAGTCTCCACTCATCTGGATCATGAACAGTCTCCACTCATCTGGATCAATGAACAGTCTCCACTCATCTGGATCAATGAACAGTCTCCACTCATCTGGATCAATGAACAGTCTCCACTCATCTGGATCAATGAACAGTCTCCACTCATCTGGATCAATAAACAGTCTCCACTCATCTGGATCATGAACAGTCTCCACTCATCTGGATCAATGAACAGTCTCCACTTATCTGGATCAATGAACAGTCTCCACTCATCTGGATCAATGAACAGTCTCCACTCATCTGGATCATGAACGATGTTGAGGGCTGCCGTCACACCATCGATGTTGTTGCAGGCTACAAAATCTCTTCCATGAAGAAGAATGGGACAAGATCATTTTGACTGTCACGGATGATGGAAACCATAACATCACCTGGCAGGAGATGCCACTGCTGTAGTCTGGAGCCCACCAACTCTGCCTTACTCTTGGGTAGTTCCAAATCCCTGACAATGTCATTCAGTTCACCTTGTGTTGTGAGTTGTGGTTCAGAGGAGGAGGATGGGAGAAAATATGGGTCATGTGACATTGATGGTTGAGGACTAGAAGTTTCCTCGTCTTCCTCGTCTAACTGAAGTGAGAATGATTCTGGTGCATCAGGAACCGGCAGTCCTTTTCCGTGGGGTACTGGGCGTATAGCTGACGGAATGTTTGGATAATGCATAGTCCACTTTTGCTTCTTTGACACACCTTTCCCAACTGAAGGCACCATGCAGAAGTAACAATTGCTGATATGTGGGGCACACATCTTGTCCTGATCTCCAATTTTGCAGTCAAAAAAAAGGTGATAGGCTTTCTTAACCATAGTGGTTGTACTGCGCTTTTGTGATGCAAACGTCACTTCACCACAAACATAGCAGAAGTTATCTGCATTGTTCAAACAAGAACGAGGCATCTCTGCTCACTTTGGCTAAACAGAAATGTGTCCCTTTGCAAAGTCAAACACTTACAAATAAGAGAGCACGACACTGTATGATTTGTAGAGCTGATATAGGGCAATTTCTTCAGCAAAGTGATGTAAGTTTAGCTATGATTGCATCATCCATGACTTCTAGGAATAACATGATGCAATTCATATCATGGATGACGCAATACCAGATTCAGATTGCATCATTCATTGTTTTGCCTAAAAAGCAAGTACTGTCCAAACCCAGTCATAAATTTATTCATAGATCCAGTTAAAGATGTGTTTTAGTCATTTCTGGTTTTAATTGAGGTCCCTTCCCTTTATAACTCACTTATCCTCCGCCATTCTAAAATCAAGTGTCGTATATACTGACCCAGTATCATATCTTTAAAACTAGAGCCAATCAACAATTTTAAGCATCATTTTCGTTCTCAGTGACCCAGAATTAGTAAAGTGTGACAACATTTATTGTGGAAGCATTTTGCATTTTGGCTGTAGACCATATATAATCAGGAAAAGTGTTTTTTTTTTTTTTTTTCTCTGTTACACATTTAAAACATAATTATAAATAATTACCGCATTTTGAAGTTAGAAACTAAACTGTTATTTCTAACATCGTTATGCATAAAGAATAAAGTACAGATGTAATAATTAGTCTTGACCTAAACAAAGCCGCTGGACCCAATCAAATTAGTAACAAAATGTTAGAATATATAGTTGAAGACATTTCTGTGCCCTTCCAATATTATTTAATAAATCACTTGAAGAGAGTGTGTTCCCTGCACAATGGAAGCTAGCGCATGTCCTGCCGATTTATAAGAAAGGAAAAAACTCTATCGTCTAATTAAAGACAAGTTTCTCTTCTGAGATGTGTGTCCAAGGTTTCTGAAAGAATTATAATCAAACATGTATATATACGTTTTGAACAAAAAAGACTTTCTAAATATTAATCTAGATTCCTTCCAGGTCCTTCAACAACTCAACTAATTCAACTTTATCATATTTTATGTTATTCTCTTGATTCGATTGAAATCACGAGTTTAACGGACGTTGATTTCGGTAAAGAATTTGACAGAGCAGGGATAAAAGGGTTAGTTCATAAACTTCAAAAATATGGAACTGCTGTGAAACTTCTATCATGGCTCAAACGCTACTTAACAAACCGCTACCAAACAGTTTCCTATCGAAATTCAGTATCAACAAAATGTCAACAAAGTGCTGGGGTTTCCCAAGGTTCCGTGCTAGGCCTTTTACTATTTATTACTTGTATGAACAATATAGCAGACAATTTGAACTCGCTTGCAAAGTTATTTCCTGATGATACTTCTAGTGGAACTTCTTCGACAGATCATTTACAAGTACAAAGGATTATTAGCTATGATCTTGAAAAACTTAATGCATGGGCAATCGACTATCTTACTATTTTTAATACTTCAAAAACAGACATTTTATTAATTACAAACGGGCAAACTGATTTTTCCTTTCAGTTCTCTTTTGATAATATAAATCTGCTTCATGTTCAAAATCATAGGCATCTAGGACTAACATTATCTTCTTATGCCAAATGGACTAATCATATTAGTATGATGCCAAATGGACTAATCATATTAGTATGATGCCAAACGGACTAATCATATTAGTATGATGCCAAATGGACTAATCATATTAGTATGATGCCAAATGGACTAATCATATTAGTATGATGCCAAATGGACTAATCATATTAGTATGATGCCAAACGGACTAATCATATTAGTATGATGCCAAACGGACTAATCATATTAGTATGATGCCAAACGGACTAATCATATTAGTATGATGCAAAATGGACTAATCATATTAGTATGATGCCAAACGGACTAATCATATTAGTATGATGCCAAATGGACTAATCATATTAGTATGATGCCAAACGGACTAATCATATTAGTATGATGCCAAATGGACTAATCATATTAGTATGATGCCAAATGGACTAATCATATTAGTATGATGCCAAATGGACTAATCATATTAGTATGATTATACAGAACTCATCTATATATGTATCTATGTTGCGCGCGACTGAAAAAAGATCTTTTATATGTAATACAAGTTACTCAAATTACCCCACTACCTCCTTAAAGACGCTGACGTGGCAATAAATCATTCCTCTTGTCGGAGTTTAGCGGCTGCCCTGGGTTTTAGTGCCTAAAAATAGAATTAAATTTTTAAATAATGCTGAACATACGTATCATACGATGACAAAACGTGTGATACATTTCATCACGGTATTTTATTTACATGCTGTCTTGTGTTTATAGAAGAAAGCTTTGCTGAAATTATTGTAATGGGCCAAACTGGAATTGCCACATTTTTATATTGGTAGGACACGTATGAACTGTAATTATCACATTTTCACTGGAACACCTCTTTTGCCCTTCAGACCATCCTGGAAGAACTATTGGCCTTAACTCTGGAGTGCAATGACTGACTTCATCATTGCATTCAAAGCCAATACCCTTGTTGACCATGACAAGCGAGTCGCAGCTTTATTTCTGTGAAAACTTTCACTATAATGCAATTAAAAATATTATTACACTTGTAAAAGCGAGCGAATAAGAGAGAGAGAGAGAGAGAGAGAGAGAGAGAGAGAGAGAGAGAGAGAGAGAGAGAGAGAGCATAGACAAGAAATTAAAACAAATTTTACTTTAAGAAAGAAGAGGATGATCGCATATTCGTACATAATTTTTGGACATGGCTGTAATTTACGGCTGTAATATGGGTACCTTATGTCAGTTGCAATATTTTCTGCAGGAAGCTTACATAAATTCTGCAATTAATCGGAAGATTTTTATTTTGTTCTTTTTAATGGGTTCTTTGAGTAATTTTTTTTTAAATTTCAGAAAAGGCTAACTGAAAAAATGATGATAAATAAATGAATTAACTCTAAATTATCCCACTGGGTTACCTCACAGATAACTTGACTTCACAGTATTGATTGTATCATTATATAACTGTTCATACTTTTAATGTAATATTTATCCTAGTTTTCACCCTTGAAAATTGTATTTTGTATCTCATGTATGTTGAGTTGGAGAATAAATGAATACCTTATTTATCTGTAGATGACGCCATCAAGATTAGGATGATATAATAAGTGTCAGCGTTGCGCACATAGAATGGGCAATTTCGACGCGGTAGGAGATGACCATATCGCCTTTCTCCCTTCGAGGGTAGACTGTAATGATCGCCGAATGGCCGGAACCATTCCTCATAGGGTGACGCTGGCATATTACGTGAGATTATACCAATCAAACATAACATTTGTATTCTTGTTTATGTATATATGAGTTTGTGATTTATATATGTAAATGAACGTCATGTCCTTGTCATTCTTGTAGCTGTACCATTTTTCTGTGTTGTTATTAATCTCCTAAATAAAGAAAGACAGATTGATTGATTGATTGATTGATTGATTGATTGATTGATTGATTGATTGATTGATTGATATACATGTGCAGATCTCTTTTTATATGGGTTTTGGCGAACTTGATACTTTTGATAAAAACATAAACTATATGTCACTTTGACTTCTCTTTTTGACATGTCTACGCTTCTCATAATATTTTTAAAATGGAAGCAATTTGAGGTCACCAAATATAAAATAATGAAACAGGAGAATTGTGTTTATCACCATCTCTCTCAACTTCAGGCATAAAAAAATATGCAACGCTTTATCTGGTCATTTCAAAGGTATCTGTTATTAACCAATAAATAGTAAAATCAGACACATAATTATTTTCATGGATCTGTGCTATGAATAATCACCTGCCCCAGAATTGTGCGTGCCAGGTCTACTCACCTCCATAAAACAACTCGTGAGCTCCATTTTACAATAAATTTTGACGGCGAAGAATCGCAACATTCTTCCAAAAGGAGTCTAAACTATTTTGCAAAGATTATGAATTTGTATGAAACCTTTTTTCAAGCGATAATGTTATTTTTGCACCTAAAATGTATTAAACTTCCGCGACAGTACAACCCCCCCCCCCAAAAAAAAATAAAAAAAAAACAGAAGAAAAATATACACACAAAAAAAAAACAGAAAAAAAGAAAAACGCGACGGTCGCAAAATAGGACCAACATGCCGTAAGAGCCAGTCGGAACATCTCACATCTCGTTTCTTTCCTATGCGATCGACTAACTTTAACTCTCTAAAAAAGACTCGGACGTAGTCGTAATGTTATTTCTCAAATCTTAATAAATAATTCAGATTACAATATGTGTTATCATCCTCAAGTTTTAAAAGCAACAACACCAACACACATCAATATTATGAACGAAAAGAACATTAATAATAATAATAATAATAATAATAATAATAATAATAATAATTATAATTATTATTATTATTATTATTATAAATATAATATTATTATTATTATTGATTCTTGAGTTGAAGAATATCTGACAAATACAACAACAAAAAATATTTGATACAAAATATGAGAACTTGTTACCTTGAGAAAGAGCGTAAAACCACAAGAGAAGAATAAAATTAAACAAAAAGAAAGAAAAAACTTGTACATGAATTTATATACGAGTCTGTAGTGTTCTAGAACCAGTGTTATATAGTGATATAAACTTTCCTCTGCTATATCAGCAACCAAGAAAACAGAGATAAAGTTGATAAATAGCGAGCTAGATATGGGTTTTACAAGTGGGTTATCTGCAATATTAAACATGTGTCTGTAGAAACAGGACTTTGACTCTCACTAAAAACCTCATACATTACAAAGTCGACTTGGCGAAACTGGCTCAGCCATGTTCCGATTGGTACACAACATTAAATTATCTATTACTTTTGTCGCATGAAAATGGCTGCGCTCATGAAACGGCCTGGGCAGACTAGTTTCCAGAAGAAAATTCCATCTAAGTTGCAGATTCCTGGCACAAAGCCTTCGCTTTACAATAACCAACTACTTATCTCAACAGGAATACCATCGCTTGATAATGTAATAGGTATTTCATGACAAGTTAGGCAGAACTTTATAAAAAAATATGTCGAATGTTCTAGTCCTGTATTCTGCATCATATCGTAGTACTGTACTGGCAAAGGACCAGCTGCCACCAGAGAAATAGACAAATTTTAGTTAGAGTCGGAATTGCATTGCATCATAAAAGACATTAGCTCACTGGAGCTATTTTACAGACTGTAAACGATAATATAAGAATTTACTTCAACAATTAGACATAGAATCATACATTTTTTGTTGTAGTCTAGTTATCAAATTATGCTTCTTTGCTAAAACTGTATACCACTCCCCCCATTTATAATTTATATTTTAATCATCAATGCTGGAAAATCATTTTACATGAAAAGATTATACTCTCTTCAATTTCATGCAGTGTTAAAGTACACGTGTGTAATGGCTGGCCAATACACACTTAAGATACTCCCCTCCCCCCAATTTATGATTTCTGTTTAAAAATTAAATGCAGAGAAGTCAATTTACATGAATAGAATATACTCTTCACTTACATGCAGTGTTAAAATGTAGTGGTTAAAATAATGGCTGGTCAATACATCCTTAAAATACCATTTATATGCATACCGATTTTAAATATACAAGGACAAGACTATGCAAAACATAGAAAAGCACACATATAAGATAAGTGTTAATGCATCAGTAGCTTATAACTAATAAATGTATCATCCAAAATGGAGGAAAATCCATCCAAAACCATGTGCAGGTGACACAAGCCAACATTTAGGGCAATCAGTAGCTACAAGCATATATACCAGACTAGAAATTAAAATGCTAAACATGCAGCCAATTAAGGTAGCAGCAGCAACTTATTTATTTGTGTTTACATATGGAGCATTTACGCAATAAGCTCCTGTACCAGGTCTTTAAGAGGGATTTAAAATCGTTAAAATCTGAGGGTGTTCGTAAATTATTTAGGAGAGAATTCCAGTTTTGCTGCTGCATACCTAAAAGATTGTAGCCCATACCTGGATGTTCTTACTTTTGGGATTTCCTCAGTGTTTACGTACCTAACAGAGTAAGATAATATTTTTAAACTACCAAATTATTTAAGTTCGTTGGACAGTTCTTGGACCAGTAACTACCAATTTTGTTTTTCGTGCGCTCATGTGCGTTTTTTTATATTTCCAATTTGCAGATGATCATTTAAGGTTGGTTTTCAGCGAATGAAATTAATTCTCATCTATCAAGGTAAGAAAACTCCCATGACCTAGATTTGACACTGTCGCCATTGTGAGAGGGCCTATCTTATTCCATATTAGATTTCTTTGACAGGTGTGTTTGGAAATAATAGGCACTCATCTCAAATGATTAGCCACCGGGATTTTGTTAAAAGCGCAATGGATGTACAGAGAATTTTGCACCCACAAGCAGTGTTTATCATTTATTATTATATACTCATTGTTTTCTCCTTTAACTTTGCATTGTCAGAATTGTGCAGTATTTCTCCATACTGCACGGCTTCATACTGCACGACACGTGTGTCTAAAAATAGTATCGCGGTTTAGGAACTACTTTTTATTGTAAACAAATAAAGTACGCTCATGTAGCAGACACCGGAGCTTTTGCTTTATTAGATTTGTCTGTGGATGAACTAAGCAAACTGTTTGAGCCATTTTAAAGTTGAGATGATAAAGCTGACGATGTGGACGAGTTCACTGAGTCACAAAGGAAACTTTCAACCAAGCAAGCGACTGAACGTGATATTCGCAATGTCCAGCGGTGGCTTTATCAATTTTTTATGACAACAAACGTGAGACATGCAGTACTGAAAATATCATTCCGATCATTTATAAACTTATTTAGTTTTTATGGTTCAGGCTATGAACAGTGCTCTCTAGATTCTATAAAGAGTCTATAAAAAATAGCACAGAAAGGTATCTTAAGGTCAAAGGATATTCAGTCTCTCTCAGAGACCGCTCATTTTACAAGTCAGTCCAAGCACTAAATTCGAAAAAAATACAACTTAAGAAGTAGAGTCTTGGTATAAAAGCAAGTGCTTCGGAGCCAATAAGCCAAGTTTACGAAGAAGCCTTATTTTCCGCTCGTGAAATGGGCTCGCACACCCCAGCCGCTTTAATTGTAATTTATCCGGTTTTAACTTTTTGAGAAAGTTTTTGGATTTATAGTACAAGTCATATAGTTCATGTAGATGGGGTCCCTCCAACATGCAAGTGACAGTACATAAAAATATGTCATCTATAGTTGGTAATAAGAATGGCAATACATGTACTTACCTTTCTGCATCTTGAATTTCTTCAAAATGTACTTTGTGATCCACGGCGCGAAATTGCGCTGCAATTTAGACTACATTTCCAAGAGAAATCACATTCCAAAGGAGAATTTACTGCACTCCAAAACGAAATTAATTTGATATTCCCTAACAAAAACTATTTAATCCTGCATCTTCTTGAGAATTTCCATTAAAAGAATTTCATATTTTGTCCACCTTATTATTACAAACTATCAATGGCAGAACAAAACACATGTGTAGCTTGCTGTCGAGGCCAGTCCCGCCAGCTACATGTACATCGTACGTAATCGACCCAGGTAATAACTCAAGTCCACCACAATTAAAACAGCAGAATTTAGTTGGATCGACAGAAAAACAAAATCCCTCCATTCCAAACCAACTGGGAAAGTTGTTCCAAGGCACAGTCATTCACAATATGACTGTAAATTTCAATTTTAAGTAGACCAAAATGAGATTTCTTTTTTAAATGAATGACTGAGCGCGTGGTACGCTGCCAAGTTCAAAGGTCGCTGGGCGGTGCCATGTGCGCATGAATACTGTTACTGTGTATTTATGGTTGTGTATTTACTTTGGAATCTAGCAGAAATTCAGTTACTTTGTTTCTTGTAGTGTGTTCTTTTTGTTATTCAGCCTTAGGTAGAAAAGCAAAATGAATATATAATAAAAAGGTTACTACATTTGTATATGAAAATATGAACTCGTTTTTTCTGCGCTATACTGCACTCCTAAAGTCGTGCAGTATAACTCAAAAAAACTCGTTCATATTTTCCCATACAAATGCAGTAACCTATAACTATTGTTTACATGATAATCACAAGAGACCAATACATACATACAAATAATTAAATGGACAAAAATAATTGTTCTCAAATCCTTCTCAAAAGTTGGCTTGTCAAAGATTGTTTTGATGCATGTTGCTAATTTCAAGGTGACATGTAGAAGTGGAAGCAGGCATGAGTTGACACAACACTTTCCAGAAAAAAGCAAAGGGTGAATTTATTTATATTGAAATATTCAGTGATGGACTTGGTTTTACCTTGCTTTGTCACTGGATGGATACTTAAATCTGCATGAGAACTTTAAATGGAAAAGTAAGAAAATACTATGATATAATAAAACATGATTCAAATTTAGTTAACACAGTTCTGTTCGTAGTTGTTTAATTTTTCAGTTCAAGGTCTTTTACCTTAACATCTTTCTCTCACTATCTCTCAGATAAAGCTATTTCCAAAACCCATTATCTACCACAGGGCTGAGCAAATTATTTTTTCATCCACATGTCTGTTGCAAAAAGTTCATTTGTTCCACATACCTTTTCACTTGTCCCAAATTAATATCACTTCACAAGATTTGATGAGATGTTTGCACTTTAATCCATGGAAATAACAAATGAAATAATGTACAACATATTTATTTCTTAAAAGAATTTAATTTTTCAAAAACATAGGTTGATATTATACATTTTGTTACATCAGAGGTTTTCAGTTTTCCATTATCCAGGTATCTTATATGCACTATTTCTTGCTCCAATATGGTAGCATCAGTACTTCCATCAGCAAGAATGGAAAGGAATTTACTGGAATTCAGACATTCCCTAACTGCAAAAGCCTTTTGAGGTCCAGAACTGTCATAAGATTTGATTGGTTTAATCCTCAATTTGTCAGTTAAATTGACATACAGTACACGCATCGTGTTTTTATGATTCACCACGCAAATTGAGTGGGCGTGGAGAAAGGGCAGGGGATTAAGTGCCCACTATGAGTAGTTTAAGTCCACGCAGTGTGGTGGATTTTCACACTAATTTAGTGAAAATCCACTCAGTCTAGTGGAAGTGCGTGACGGATTTTATTGCAGTCGTAGTGGGTTTTATGGCACCCCTCGCTGATTCTATTGTATTCGCTCCGCGAGTCGACACACTAAACAAACAGATGGGAGAAACTCCGACACCATAAACCGAACATGGCAGGTATCAATTTCATACCTTTACCTGTACCTTTACAGTGGTAATATTTCCTGTGTATTTATCAGTAGCCTGGCTGATGATACATACAGATGAACGCGCGTAACGTAGAACAAATGAGGTTTTATATTTCTTGGATATCTTTCCACCCCTGTCCATGACAAAGCGTACATCAGAAATAATTGCTTAGCTACAACAAACATCTCTACTGATTTAATACATGTATATGTACCTGTTAGCATATACAGATGCGGAAATTGACATTGTTCTGCATCAAGCGGTAACTTCGAGGTTCTTTCTCAATGAATGATATTTCATAAAAGTGTGTTGTGTACTGGTTATTAATTTGTCAGTTTCCCTTTAATTTCCATATAATTTCCAAGACCCACCTTGAAGAAATCATTGAAAGCAGTAATACATATAGAACTCGAAAAGAGATTACAAACAAACGCCGTAATATTTATATCGAACATGTACGATCATGAAAACTGGCACATTATGACATGTATGTCATAATTCTTGCCAAAGTATTTTAAAATAAAAAAGATACAGCAGCTATACTACGGAAAGGTTCTTCTGTACTGTTACCCTTAAACTTTTAAAATAACATTATTTATGAGACAGTACGGCAATTTTTAAATGCACGGAAGTGTGTACACTGTATTGACTGTTGCGCTGTATCAGTGGCCATTCATGTCATAAACAAGTGAGTTCAATGAGAAAAAAAGTTATTTCCTGTCCACACTTTTTTCATGAATCTACATTGCATCACCAGGAACTGGCTAAGGAGTATCATTCTTACTTTGATGCCAGCCGCTATGCCTGTTGCTGTAGCTTCCTGCCTTGAGTCAACAACAGTCCGTCATGACAGTTTCTACATGTCATCAGCTAATGTTTAATGTCGCGCTTCGATGTTTCAAAATGTACAGTACAATAACTGTTGAATGAAAATATCACAAAACCACACACCTTAAAACTAAAAAGATGTTAGTTTGTGAAAAACAAATTTGGACTGAGAAACGCATTTGATGTTAAGTTCTCATATTATCATGTAAAACATTTAACTTAAATTTAGGGGGGGGGGGAGTGTACTGGCCTTGATGCACGTCAAAACTATCTAAAAATCAGAAGAAGTGTAGTTGTTTCAAGCTATATCCCATCTCCTCCATCTCTCTTTCTCTAAAAGCCTACAACCCCCCCTCCCCACTCCATTGCGTAATAAGCAAATAGAGTTGAAGTCTTAAATGACTTAAATTAGCTACTGGTCAGTGTCGCGCTTCTATGTTTCAAACAAAACCCCACTGTTGAATAAAAATGTTTCTTGTTATCGCAAAATCAAACGCTTTAAAACTAAGATGTTAGTTTGTGAAGAGCGAATTTAGACAGAGAAAGTCTCAGAAACACATAGCTGTTAAGTGTTGATATTATAGCGTAAAACTGGTTTCTAGCGGTATATAAAGCAAACTATATATAGTATTGTTATTTTCCCGATAAGAAAACAAGAATTTAAATGTAACAAGCTGCAATGGTCCTGAGTCACGTAAAATTATTTATATTTTATTTTCTAAAAATCACAACAAGTGTAATTTTGTTAAAGCTAAATCCTATCACACCCGCACTCTCAGTAGCACATAGAGTAGAAGTTAAATTACTTAAATCAGAATACATGTCATGGGAATATTGTTATGAAAACACCAAGGGTTTCTGTTTAATGAAGCCAATTCAGCTGGCATTGCATCCTGTAATGCAAGCTCTAGAAAGACGTGAATGAAACAGCGTTAGATAAACAAGTAGCGCGTCAACCCTGCCTCTGGGCATAAGCGGCAAATTCAGTGTGTTTTCTCAATAAATGATATTTCATAACAGAACTTCTTGTACTAGTTATTAATTTGTCATAGTTTTTCTTTAATGTCTACACAGTTTCCAAAACCTTCTTTAAAGAAATTATTGAAAGCAGGATACAAATACCTTTATCTGTAGACTTAGAAAAATGACTGATTATTTCAGAGTATGATAATTTTTAAATGAGCCGAATTTGTCTACACGGTATTGAAGGTTGCTCTCTTTCAGTGGCTGTTCATGCCATAAACGAAGTGATTTTTATGAAAAAGGTTACTTTCTTCATCACTTTCTTCGTGAATCTATCATCAAGCACCAGCCGAGGATTGACATTTTTACTTTGACATTAGCCGCTACGCTTGTTAACCATGAAGTGTTGAGCTTCTATCTTTTTTTTTTTGTAGCCCCGATGTTTCAAAAGAAGCATTTACTTCTGAATGAAACTATTTTTTTGCGTGTGGAACAACAAATTTTGGACTTGTAATATGGAGTGAGAAACGCAATGTGGTCAAGTTGTGATATTTTTGCGTAAAACAGGTTTCTAGTGGTGTATAAAATAAACCATATAAAATTTGTATTCTCCCAATTAATCTTGCAACGCAGCGCATATAATACAAGTCTATCGCAGCAACACAAAGCTATTACATGTTTAAGAAAGCTGTATTAAACTACAAGCTTTCTGTGTTTTTTTTAAAAATGCATCTTTTTTGTAATAAAATGTGTTTACATGCAAACATGAGAGAGAGAGAGATTATGCACCATAACTTTCGATCGATGTTAACCGTAGCTTTTATCACAAACTTGGAAACAGGCATTGCTAATTAGAGAGTATGCATTTTATAAATGTGCCTCGTTCATCTTCATTTTGGAATTCGTCTACTGACAAAATTTAGAAATAAAATTTTTATTCCACTCTTTATATAAGTAAGTTAATATGTAAATCGCTGCTTGGCAATTCATTTTGTATTTAACAAGAATTTATATAATTCATTGGGTTATTCACCTGCTATTAGTGTCCTTTGTCTTTTTCTTATTATCTATTGTCGAATCTGGTCATAATTAATCATGTATGAACTTAATGCTTCAGAAATTTAATAGACTGAAAGTTCAATGAGAGAGCATTGCTGCAATAATCAAGGTGGACCTGACAATATTCGCGACCACCTTAGAATTAATATGAATGGTTCAAAATTAACAGGAAATAATTGGGATTTACAACCTCTGAAGCCAAAACTTTTCAACCTCCAGGTCAGAGTAGTTAACGAAAAATAAGAAGCCACAGCAATCAGTGCAATAATAGAGATAGATTTTATAGTCTTGGCAAACACGTGGAGTAGCAATTTCGGGTGATGTACATGGCATTATTGATAGATATGATATGTTCAGCTTGCGTGTAATACAGTACAAGTTAAACAAGGGGAGAAAGAAGTAATTCCAAAGCACAAAATAAATCTTACTGAACGATACATTAATTAAAACACCAGAAATTTTAAAAGTTTCGCCAATTGAAGCAAATTAATCGTGATTACACACTTTTTATCGCTTTCACCCATCCATTTGGTAATTTTAAACTCGTCAGATGACCAAACCAGCAATCTTAAGTATTTTTTAAAGCTGTTGGTCATAGAATGCAGCATCACGTGCTTCGTAGAGTCGGAGTAAAAACAGTAGGTCTACGGTAAAAGTAAACACGTGTCTAGTTCCTGAGAAAATGTGTCGCATGGACTTGTATATTTGAGTCGCAAGTACTAAACAGGCTGGAATAGTAGAGGTTGTATATTGCATAGTGCCGTGTATATTTCATTGTGTGGGAACATTTTAGGCAGACCATTTAAAAGTGACGGGGGTAATTTAAAACAAATCACAACATTTCTCGCATTCTTTTATTTTAATAACGGAATGAAACCCACTAATACATGTATTTACGTGTGATTTCTTTTACCCTTTGTTTGTTTAAAACATAATCTCCCCCCCCCCCCCGCTCATTAAAATTAAGATAATTAAACTTTGTATAATTTGTGAAGCATCATTCGTGACTCTTTTCTCAGCAATTTATCTTTCATCTCTTTCAATACACGTATGTGAATGCATTTTAGTGAGCGAGTCTTTGAATATTAAATGGCATTGCGTACAAATTAAAAAGAGCATTCTGCACTGTGTGCTGTAGCTGAGTCGATAGGTAAGTTCTACGCGTGGTAGTGGGCATCCACTATTGCATAATTATATTGCTGCGACTTTCAAATGGGCAATAAAACTTAATCCGTCCACTACGAGCCACAACGTGGACAATCCACGACGACCACGATATCCTGTCCACGACGACACAGCATGAAAAGGATTAAGCTCCACGCCCACGACGTGTTTCTTCATAAAAACACGATGCGTGTATTGTATACACTGGTTGAATTTCCAACCTGTGCCAGTTTGGGATATTGTTTGCAATTACTGCAAAACATTTTTTGTTATTTAGTCAATTAATTCAAGCCAGGGATAACTATCAACCCAATGTGGCTGAAAATTTCTCAGTCTATTAGTAGTGTCATATTTGACATTTTTGGCTGCCACATAGTCTGGCTTGTGTCTCTTTGGAGAAATAGTTATCTCACACTCAGTGTCAGTCTTATGTTTTACCCATCCACTTTAACATTGATTTTCTTCTGACGTTTCCTTTTTAATTTCCTTGAAAAAATAATTTAGTAAACTCATTTTATCTACATAGTAAATATCACCTTGCTTGACTACTTTTAAAGTGATCTTAACAGATACTTTGTCCTTTAAATATGAACAGAGACAGCTCCTTAATTAGTGTAATTGTTTCTCTTCAAATGCAATATCGCATGTGGAAGTTAATCCTCTGTATAATCGATTAAAAATTAAAGAATCATCACTGCCATTTAATCAGTTCATAAAGGGAACTGACATTAATGTCGGTAAAGTGCCTTTCAGTAATTTAATTGGATTGATTTGCTGGATTAAAATCATAGGGTGAGTCGTTCATGAGGATCTGGTTTAAGTAAACACAATGCAATGATGCTCTTTAAAACACTCGTAACTAATCATACCGGCTTTGTTTTGTCTCACATGTTTTGATTGGCAAATAATATAGTCAGATAGCCCAATATGCAGTCAAGCAGTAATATAACGTGCGCACATGCAAGAGTTATCAATGATCACCAGTAGGTGTGATACAGGATGTAAATAAATACATGGAGAGGGGTAGAATCAAGCATTCAGTATGCCGAGAAGGCATGAATGGCCAGATAAAGGTAGATAAAGTGATTATGGCCTAAAAATAGGCAATTACCCAATTTTTGTAAAAATAGGCAAAAAGCACTTGTCCCGGACTAGCAACTTTGAAAATTTACTTGCCCAACGTCGAAAATGAATAGTCCGGGATGTTGGGCCATGAGATTTGCTCAGCCCTGTACCAATCCATTGATCTGTCTATCTATATACATGTATATGTCTGTCTTTACTCTTCAAACTATATTTGCATTCTAATCCTTTTTTTCTTATCCACATATCTATCTACATCTACTGTTTACATACATGAATATATTTTTTGATAACTTTAATTATCAGAGTATGATTTTAAGGTGCAGACAAAGATAAAATGAAAACAAAAGTTCTTCATTTGTAAAATAACAATAACGTGATTTCCTTAAATATTCCCATATTTTATTTTATCTTATCTTTTTACTTTAGGTGTGATGTTATGTTGTCATATTTTGGGGCAAGCTCAAATTTCCCAATGGCAAGTTCAGTTTTCCAGTATAGCGTGCCCTGAGCAAGCTGACTTTATAAAAATTTGTAAAGCCCTGAAGTGTCCTCTGAAGAATAACATATTCACTTAACCCCCAATGTATGTAGTACGTGTATACACACAACAGTCTCTCTTAATGGTACCTTAATATGCAGACACAAACAAATGATGCAAAATTTTGCATTCCCATCCGAGGGTTCCTCTGGTCAGAATTGTTCCTAGTAGAAAGGGCATGTCAAAAGAGTTTTGATCAGAAAGGGCTCTAACCCATACCATACTGACAAGCTGATTATCCCCTGATCAGTTGTTTCCCTTAATTTCTTTTTCTTACATTTTTTTAATAACACACACACACAGATATATAGATATTGACACAAAAATTGTTAATGGCGCAAATACAAAACAGCTTCTCACTGTTTTGCGCTAAACAAGCTCTTTGTCAGGGGAAGAAACAACTTACATCTACAAAACAAACTCAACACATAAGCCAATAGAAATTCTTGATTCCTACATGTTTGACAGGGGGGGAAATCTACAAACAAGAGATGCAAAATAGAAGAAAGAAAGACCACCTTTATATATATATATATATATATATATATATATATATATATATATATATATATATATATATGTATATATATATATATATATATATATATATATATATATATATATATATATATATATGTATATATATATATATATATATATATATATATATGACCACCTAACCTTGTACCTTATTTAATAATTCTGTTAACATTGCTTGATATTTATTTTATGTGATTGACTAAAATAGAAATGTGTGGTGATATTTTTAAGCTTGAGGATTTAAGATGAAACACTGACTTTTCATTGAAAAATTGTGTAAACTTTGAAACAACTTTATCCAAAATGGAGTTGACAAGACAAAACCCCTGAAAGATGCATCTAGGTCTATGAGACAATGTTCGTACCAAATTACACTAAAATATCTTGAATGGTTCTTGAGTTACTATAGTTACAAGCAACATTCCAGGTGAAAATGATGCTTTTAAAAGACACATCTATGTGTAAATAGCCAGTTCATTTACCAAATGGCATCCAATTATGTGTATGGGTTGCAGAGCTTTTGTGGATACAAGAAGTGTGATGAACAGACAAACAGATGGACAGAAAATATGATTACTACAGAGCTCTTGCAGCTTGATGTAGGGTCCTAAGCATGAAAAAAATTGCTATGATGTCATATCAGGGTTGAGCAAATTTTGTCAACAACTACTTGTCCATGATAAGTGGCTTGCAAAATATGACTTGTTGTTGCAGATTCTTTCACTTGTCTACGGATTACTAAATGTCTGATATGTGTACCAAGCCACATCTAGTGTCTAATATATGTACCAAGGCACATCTAGACCACTAGTCTTATATATGTACCAAGGCACATCTAGACCACTAGTCTAATACATGTACCAAGGCACATCTAGACCACTAGTCTTATATATGTACCAAGGCACATCTAAACCACTAGTCTAATACATGTACCAAGGCACATCTAGACCACTAGTCTAATACATGTACCAAGGCACATCTAGACCACTAGTCTAATATATGTACCAAGGCACATCTAGACCACTAGTCTAATACATGTACCAAGGCACATCTAGACCACTAGTCTAATACATGTACCAAGGCACATCTAGACCACTAGTCTTATATATGTACCAAGGCACATCTAGACCACTATTCTAATACATGTACCAAGGCACATCTAGACCACTAGTCTTATATATGTACCAAGGCACATCTAGACCACTAGTCTAATACATGTACCAAGGCACATCTAGACCACTAGTCTAATACATGTACCAAGGCACATCTAGACCACTAGTCTTATATATGTACTAAGGCACATCTAGACCACTAGTCTAATACATGTACCAAGGCACATCTAGACCACTAGTCTAATACATGTACCAAGGCACATCTAGACCACTAGTCTTATATATGTACCAAGGCACATCTAGACCACTAGTCTAATACATGTACCAAGGCATATCTAGACCACTAGTCTAATATATGTACCAAGGTACATCTAGACCACTAGTCTAATACATGTACCAAGGCACATCTAGACCACTAGTCTAATATATGTACCAAAATTCATCAACATATCTTGAATAGTTTTGGAGTTCTCCAGAAGAAACTAAAGTGTGATGAATGAATGAACAAATAGACAAAATGATGAAAATACTGAAAATGAATAAATTGTGAATAGCAAGAGGCAAATCTATACCACTAGTCTAAATATATGCACCAAATTTCATTTAGATATGTAGATATCTTTAAAAAATTTGGAGTTTCCCCTGGAAATTAAAGTGTGGATAATGGATGGATGGATGAATGGACAGACAAATCGACAAAAACAATAAAAATATTGAAATTGAAGAATTGTAAATAGCAAAATGCATGACTGGACCACTAATCTAATATATGTACCAAGTTTAATAGAGATAATTTAAATAGTTTGAGAGTTACAGTCTGGAAATGCAAATGTTTATGGACAGACAGATTTGAAACAGACAGACAGATGGATGGTCATAGTGATAGCTATATCCCCCTGTATTACATAACTAGGGGGTAAAAATAGTCCAAGTTTCATTTTCTTTTGCAGGTGGTGGCTTGGCAGTTGGAACTGTGCTTCTAATAGGTAATTTTCTAAATGCAGTTGTTTTTATTGATGTCTTAAAGATTCATCTCTGATTTTTTTATGAAGTCTGTGACTAAATAATGTGATATAACCTCATTAAATTATATTAAATGTGATTCAATTGGTTGAATTAATTAAAATAAATACTTAAATATAAAATAGTTAATTTTATGTCACACTCAATTCAACAAAAATAACAACAATATATGTATAATTATAACTATGACAATACAGTGAATTGTACTGGATACACCAATATTTGTATGGTGATATATATAATTATACTGTATAATATAATATATAATATAATATACTGTATAGTAATCCATGTAATATGATACAACATAATAACTAAATGTAAGTATGCAATTTTATACAAGTTTGGATACTTGTAGTAGATAAAGTTATCAGATTTTGCAGACTGACAGAGATTTTTTCCAGCTTTGGTCTTATCATAGCTAGATGCTGAAATACATTGCTCATTGATTTCAGCCTTAGCAATTAAGAATGCAATCAGTTGTGATAGCAAAGTTGTTATCACAAATTTTTCCTTTATAAATTAGCCCAAGTTATATTGCAAGATACATGTTGTCTCAGGAGCTCTGTATTTTGAAACCTGCTGTAACATAACATGAGTGGCAATACACAGTTCAGGGTCTGACAAATCTGGTGTCCAGAGCCAAGGGGTTACAAGAATGCTGGGTCTACGCATTATTGTTCTATATTTTTTTTTAAACATACCTCCAAAATACTTCACAAACTGATACCAACTGCAAACTGCATAGACCCAGATCTGCCATTGCATAATCTGGGTCTACGCAGTTTGTAAGGAATAATAAGTAGAACAAACAACATAGACCCTGATCTGCCAGCACATTATGTGACGGCAGATCAGGGTCTATGTTGTTTGCATCTGGATTATACGTGAGTATATACTATAATAATTGTTATAGGCATATAAGAACGTACAAGGACAGTCTTAAAGCTAAACAGTTTCGTATTCAGGTGCCTTTTCCTTTCCTTTTTTGATCTACTGAATTTAAGCTGGGCTTCCAGCCTAATGTCCCAGTAACTACAATCAGATTTTTAAAACTGTCAGACTTTGATTCAAACGTATATGTATATTTCCATCTATTATGTTCCTTGTGTGACCATTAGATCTTGAGTCCTGACAAGTAATTTTTTAAGAATGACCATTCCCTGAACCTCTGTAAGTTGTGTATAAAATATTTCTTTGAACACGGGATCAAATTTGATATTACCCTATTTCACATGGTCTACATACATTAAGAGGGTTGACTTCTAAATGTCTATTATTTTTATCCATGCACATTTTGGAAGAAAAAGGCAGTGATTATGTTGTCCTGCCCATCTATAACATGTACATTTGTTCATCAGTCTGTCATTAATGTAGTGTATCTTCTCTTAAACTGTTGAAGATACAGACTTGAAACTTTTGAGATCTGGCTGGGGGTGCTCTGTAGATGTGCACACTGGTTTTAAAATTTTGATATGTTCCTAGGGATTAGGGATGGTCATTTAAAAATCAAAATTTTTAAGTATTGTAGTTGAAGATCTGAAAGCTGAAATTTAACATCATCAAGGCCAGGACTATAACATACCATATATACTCGCGTATAAACTGAGTCCAAATGCAACAACATAGACCCTGATCAGCCGTCACATAATACGCTGGCAGATCAGGGTCTTTGTTGTTTGTTCTACTGATTAGTCCTTACAAACTGCAGAGAACCAGATCTGCCGGTGCATTATGCGACGGCAGATCTGGGTCTATGCAGTTGGTATCAGCTTATATGCGAGTATATACGGTACACAGCTGGTTCTGGGATTGTACCCTCAGGTCTTGCTCCAGGAGAGGGTGAATGTTGCCCATATGTCATAACTTGGAAACTGTTAAGATGCCCACCCTATAACCATATATAGGATGCCCACCCTATAACCATATATAGGATGCCCACCCTATAACCATATATAGGATGCCCACCCTATAACCATATATAGGATGCCCACCCTATAACCATATATAGGATGCCCACCCTATAACCATATATAGGATGCCCACCCTATAACCATATATAGGATGCCCACCCTATAACCATATATAGGATGCCCACCCTATAACCATATATAGGATGCCCACCCTATAACCATATATAGGATGCCCACCCAATAACCATATATAGGATGCCCACCCTATAACCATATATAGGATGCCCACCCTATAACCATATATAGGATGCCCACCCTATAACCATATATAGGATGCCCACCCTATAACCATATATAGGATGCCCACCCTATAACCATATATAGGATGCCCACCCTATAACCATATATAGGTTGCCCACCCTATAACCATATATAGGATGCCCACCCTATAACCATATATAGGATGCCCACCCTATAACCATATATAGGTTGCCCACCCTATAACCATATATAGGATGCCCACCCTATAACCATATATAGGTTTAAAGGACATGAGATGAAATCAGACATATGTTTAAAATAGGTCAGGCCTCCAGGATAGGGGATTTGATATAACATCTTTGATCATGATGACTTGGGTACCATATATTCTTACTTACAAGTTGAATCCAACAGCAAACAACAGAGACTCTGATCTGCCATTGCACAGTGCACTGGCAGATCAGGGTCTATGTTGTTTGTTCTACTGATTACTCCTAACAAACTGCATAGACCCAGATCGGCTGGGGCATAATGTGATGGCAGATCTGGATCTGTGCAGTTTGCATTTGGACTCAACTTATAAGTGAGTATATATGGCGTATATCAGGCCTTTCATTATTGATAAAGTGCGAATTGATTAATCATATTTTGTGTTTTATTTCAGAGGAGGATGTTTTTGGTGGCTATGGAAGATTGATGTTGAAGTATTTCTGTGCAGAGGCTGTGATGACAGGACAGGCCTTGTTCCTCACCAGCCTGGATAACAAACCATCACAGATAATGAATGTAAGTGATGTTTTGCTACAGAACCTGTGGAAGTAAAGAAAAGTGTTCTTAAATAAAGGAAAAGAGAAGATGGTCAGGTGTAATAAAGCAAACAAACATGAATCCTATGATTGTTCTGTTTTGGGAGGGGGTGTTTTCTTTTTAATGTTGATGAATTTGGCTGCCATACCTAGTCTAGAAATTTTGACACAGATGTAACCTACATCTGACCCATGAAAACTTTTAACATAATGAAGTGGAAAATTGCCTAGAGGCCTCTATTAATCGAAATCATCTAGCATACACCAGTCCCATTAATGTGTAAAACTACAGCTTCAGAATTGCTTGACTGCTTGGTAATAGTATTGTCATAATTGTTTACATACAGTTTCATTTAAATACTGTAAATATTCACTTATAAGTCGAGTCTAATTGCAAACAACATTGACCCAGGTCTGTCGTCACATTATGCGCTGGCAGATCAGGGTCTGTGTTGTTGGTTCTAATGATTATTCCTAACAAACTGAATAAACCCAGATCTGCTGATGCATTATGCGTCAGCAGATTTGGGTCTGTGCAGTTTGCATTTGGACTCAATGTATAAGCATGTATAAAAGGTACACGCATGATTCCATGATTTTAAAATCATTTTTTGTATTTACTGACCTATCTGATGGTATAACAGTACCGTCTTTGCTCGTGTATAATCTGGGTCCAAATGCAAACAACATAGACACTGATCTGCTGTTGCATAATGTGCCGGCAGATCAGGGTCTGTGTTGTTTGTTCTACCGAATAGTCCTTACAAACTGCATAGACCTGATCTGCTGGAGCATTATTTGATGACAGATCTGGGTCTATGTGGTTGGTATCGGATTATACACAAGTATATACAGTACATGTTATGTTTGTGTCTAAGATTTAACAGAGGTTGTACAATATTACATTAAATTCAAATAACATAATTTGCATCCTCACTTTAACTAGAAAAACTTGAAAAAACATCATTAATAGTGCATTATGCGTCAGCAGATTTGGGTCTGTGCAGTTTGCGTTTGGACTCAATGTATAAGCATGTATAAAAGGTACATAACTTGATAAAACATCATTAATAGTGGTGAACAAGAAAAGGATATTATCTGATTGAAAATTTAAAATAACTTACAAAGGTCAAAACCATACAAGTTTATCAGTGTTTACAATTTTTGGAAAACCTTGAAGTTTTTTAAGTTTTGAAGTAGAACTGTTAATTAGGTTGGCCAGTAAAGCTTCTTTCATATCATTTTACTGCAGGAATTACCTGCACCTATTTTGGATGACCCTGGCCCAGATTCAGGACAGTTAGTAGCAGGGGACACAGAGAGAATGAAGATAGCCTGGAGATACCAGCACCTGCCACAGTTTCAGGTATTGTATTTAAATATGAACATGTAACTATAGTCTTAAACCACATTGGTTTCATTTTCTTTATAATTTACTTATTTGCAACAATTGTATAGCAAGTTCTTATGACTTATGTACTCTCCATCACTCAGATGTCTGTTCTAGAATTGAAAATGATAGGGAGAAGTTCCACCTTCCATTTGAAAATAAAGGGTGGGGTGGAGTGGTAATTTTCAAAATATAGAGGAGATTTAATGAGGTTCATGGTCACAGGCAACTAATTATTTTCTGAGCTATGGTACCAGCCTATGTATGGTGGTATATTAAATACTGTATTTAAAAGAATGAAGGTTGCTGATTGTCTGAAAATAATTACCAGAAAAAATTAACAAAATGTTTCAGAAGAACCCTACATATGTGTAAATTTAGTCAATAGTAGGCTTGAACCCAATATATATATATATATATATATATATATATATATATATATATATATATATATATATATATATATGAGCTGTGATGCAAGAAAACATCCCTATGGAAAATATTATGTCATTGTAGAAAACTGGCATCATACAAAGGATTTCTAGCATACTTATGTTGTTGTATTATGCATTGAAGTCATTGTATCCCCCATTAATATTTAAGAGATTTGCATGAAATATAAATTTCATCATATTCAGGAAAGATTGTTCATTTCAAAATGCATAAATCTGAAGAAATATCAATTTTATGCCCAATGGGATGACTTCTCCAGTCATGGCATAGATATATGTAAGTCATAAAAAAGAAATTTCAGAAATTCAAGGTGTTGAAGCCAGTCATCTTCAAGTAATGAAATTCTGCTGTATTTTGTAATCCAAAATATTTCCAAGTTTCTTTCTACTGATTATTTCAGTCAAACCCAATGGGTACAAAGTTTGGCCATTACTATGATCTGACAAAGTCCATGGAACAGGAGGTTATATCATCAATCAATACTCTTCTTGTTGGTCAGAGCGAATTGACTGAGACTGACAGCAGGTAAGTATTTTCTTGTTCATGCTGATTTGTTTATCGCAGACCATGGCTGGAAAATAAATATACTATAGCTGGGAACAAGCCAACAAATTTTGCTAAAACTTTATGTTACTTCCCTAGAATTGTACTTAGTACATCAACTTGAAGGCAGTAATTTAGAATTTACATAGTACATCAACTTGAAGGCAGTAATTTAGAATTTACATAGTACATCAACTTAAAGACAGTAATTTAGAATTGTTCATAGTACATCAACTTAAAGGCAGTAATTTAGAATTTACATAGTACATCAACTTAAAGGCAGTAATTTAGAATTGTACATAGTACATCAACTTAAAGGCAGTAATTTAGAATTGTTCATAGTACATCAACTTGAAGACAGTAATTTAGAATTTACATAGTACATCAACTTGAAGGCAGTAATTTAGAATTTACATAGTACATCAACTTGAAGGCAGTAATTTAGAATTTACATAGTACATCAACTTGAAGACAGTAATTTAGAATTTACATAGTACATCAACTTGAAGACAGTAATTTAGAATTGTTCATAGTACATCAACTTGAAGGCAGTAATTTAGAATTTACATAGTACATCAACTTGAAGGCAGTAATTTAGAATTGTACATAGTACATCAACTTAAAGGCAGTAATTTAGAATTGTACATAGTACATCAACTTGAAGACAGTAATTTAGAATTTACATAGTACATCAACTTGAAGGCAGTAATTTAGAATTTACATAGTACATCAACTTAAAGGCAGTAATTTAGAATTTACATAGTACATCAACTTAATTGCAGTAATTTAGAATTGTACATAGTACATCAACTTGAAGACAGTAATTTAGAATTGTACATAGTACATCAACTTGAAGACAGTAATTTAGAATTTACATAGTACATCAACTTGAAGGCAGTAATTTAGAATTTACATAGTACATCAACTTGAAGGCAGTAATTTAGAATTGTACATAGTACATCAACTTAAAGGCAGTAATTTAGAATTGTACATAGTACATCAACTTGAAGGCAGTAATTTAGAATTGTACATAGTACATCAACTTGAAGACAGTAATTTAGAATTTACATAGTACATAAACTTAAAGGCAGTAATTTAGAATTGTACATAGTACATCAACTTGAAGGCAGTAATTTAGAATTTACATAGTACATCAACTTGAAGGCAGTAATTTAGAATTGTACATAGTACATCAACTTAAAGGCAGTAATTTAGAATTGTACATAGTACATCAACTTGAAGGCAGTAATTTAGAATTGTACATAGTACATCAACTTGAAGACAGTAATTTAGAATTTACATAGTACATCAACTTGAAGGCAGTAATTTAGAATTGTACATAGTACATCAACTTGAAGGCAGTAATTTAGAATTGTACATAGTACATCAACTTGATGGCAGTAATTTAGAATTGTACATAGTACATCAACTTGAAGACAGTAATTTAGAATTGTACATAGTACATCAACTGAAAGGCAGTAATTTCGATTTTTGTGCATCTTTATAACATTCTAAAAAAAAATAGATTATTAGACTTTTCCAGCTCTGAAAGATACATTACATTATGAAAATGATGTGAAGCCTAAATAGATAAAAAGAAAATTATTCAGTTTAAATTATTGAGGTTCTAGGGTTTGTAATATAAGCAACCAAAAAATAAAATATTATGCAAATTTCTTCTACGAGCAGTTTTTTTGAGGCACTGTTGAGAGTTTATATTTCTTATGTATTGTTATCCTGAAGCATGTTGTGTTCAAATATGTGTGTATTTCAGTCATAATTTTAGAACTTGCATCTTACTCTAATGAGTGTGATTCCATTTAAAGGTAAAATATGGAGGGTTCTGACTAAACTTATTTTTGACTCTTCCATATCTGAAAACCCCATATTCATTGTTATGTAATATTCTATCGCATAGTGCATGAATTATTATATTTATAAGTGTGACCCTTACAAAAATTGGTGCAGGTATATATATATATATATATGTACCGTATTTTGGTGTGTATAACGCACACTTTTTCCACCTAATTTTCTTATCTTAAGTCGGGGCTGCGCGTTTTATACAAGAACTAAAAAAAAAAAAAATTCCAGGTCGATCTGATGAGAGGATGAAGGCACTAAAGCCGCCTACATGTGTCACATTCACTCCTTGTGAAATATTAAATCCGTTGCACATTTCATTGTAACTAAATTGTTTACTGGTACTAGCCTTATTAAAGAAATAAACAATGCTTACAAACCTTGATAGTCTTGTTCTTTGATTGCTTATGTTAATAAACTAGTTTAATTTCACATCACTGTGTAGCATTTTGTTCTGTGCCTTGACCGAAAATACATGTACATAACGACTGGTAACTTGTTCAAAAGCTGTGCAAAGTGCCGCATTGGAGCGGAACAAATACCACTGTGAGGATTACCGTACCTGTTCCGTAATTGTTCAGTATTCCATAACTGTTGATCTAATACATTTTTTCTTCATTTATTCTTGGTTGAATTGAAATATAATATGTGCAGAATTTAAGCAGTGTTAATGTTCTCATCAGAGGCACCTTTAGGGGACATATTTTTGCGACTACGGTTTCTTTGTTACGGTAACACTGACACTTTGTGAAACAAAATAATCAATGTATGAAGTAAGAAAATATTTTTTTCTTTGGAAAATAAACTTGGTTCTTAGTTTTTATTTCTCATCTTAAATGATAGTATTTTATATTTATTTCTGACTATAGAGTGATCAATGTTTCATTGACTAAGTGTGGTCTTTTCAATGTTATCAGCGAAACAGATATATGATTACCGGTACTGTAAATGTTCAATATTCGATAACTGTGGATCTAATTAATTTTGTCTTCATTTATTCGTGTTTGAATTGAAATTTAATATTGAGACTTCAAGCAGTATTAATGTTCTCATTTTTTTTCCTGGCTACGGTTAGCCTGTTGCGGTAACACTGACACAACGTTAATGTATGAAGTCGGAAAACATTTTTTTTTTTCCTTTTGAAAATAAACTTGTTTCTTAGTTTTATTTCTCATCTTAAATCATAGTATTTGAGATATCTTTGCGACTATACAGTGATCAATGCTTCATTGACTCAGTGTGGTCTTTTCACGGTAATCGGCGCCAGGTAAGCTTTGATGCGCTTAACATAGTTACAATGCTTTGTCTTGGTGAGCAATATTTAATTGATTCAGCGCGGTGTTTTTAACAGTGATCAGTGCTTCATTGACTCAGTGGTCTTTTCAAGATAATCGGCTAAAGCTTTGATGTGCTAAACATAGTCACGATGGTTTGTCTAGGTAAATTTGCAATGTATTTACTTTTCTTCAGAAAATAAACTTGTTTCTTTGTTTTATTTCTCATTTTAAACAACAGTATTTGATACGGTACTTCTTTGTTACAATACAGTGAGCAGTGTTTAATTGACTCAGCGTGGTGTTTTTAACGGTAATCAGCGCCGGCTAAAGCTTTGATGGGCCAAACATAATTACAATGCATTATCTTGGTAAATTCTAGCTTGGACATGGAGATATATTTTAGAGGTGTCATGATAATCCAAATAAGTATAAATACCGGACCTAAACTTTCACATAGCATATTGTGTTCGATCTTGAATCTGAACGAATATAGTCAAAGTATCAACATGGGTCATATAAGAAATTCGTACAATGCGAAAGACAAGCGAACCATCATTGCCTATGCAGAAGCACATGGTAACAGAGCCGCTGGGAGGGAGTTTAATGTAGGAGAGTCTTCTGTTAGGGAGTGGAGAAGAATGAAAGAAAGACTGAAGAAAATTCCTAGAACAAAACAGGCAGACAGAGGGACAAGTGCAAAATATCTGGACGTAGAGAGTGGAGTTCTTGAATGGGTCATGTATAGAAGAAAACAGGGAATCTCAGTATCCACGATAGAGATTCGCTTTCAGGCAATATTGATTGCAAAACAGAAGAAAATAGACGACTACAAGGGGTCTGTGAGCTGGGTCTATGCATTTTTACAACGGCACGACTTTGATGTATTTGATGCAATAGATTGAACTGCATCAACTAGGCGAACCTTTTAAGGACCAACCATAAAATCGGAAAGATATAATTTCAATATTGCCACTTTTTTCATTCAGTATCCAAAATGGCCCACTGTTGTTGCACTATGAAAACTGAGCGAAATAGTCACGATTTTAAAATGTATTATATCACATGCGGATTATATGGCAGAACTACGTTTTTTCCACTCATTCTGGGTCGAAAATCGGGGTGCGCGTTATACATCGGTGTGTGTTATACACACCAAAATATGGTATATGCAGAAGTGATGGTTGTTTTTACTACAAGACTCTTTATGATGCCTAGTTGGTCCTAAATGAAAATGGTGCTGCTCAGACATCCAGTATACCCACCATAGTGGCCATGTTGTAAATCTTGTTATCACTACTTCTCTTGAACAAATGATCATATCAACATGGGGATTTTACTGAAAGATTTTGTATGAAGTCTACTTGGTCCTAAATGAAAAATGGTGCCAATCTGTCCTCCAATATGGTCACCACACTGGCCATCATGAAAATCTTGTTATCGCTATTTTCCTAGATGGTCAGTCATATTGACATTGTGATTTCACCAAAAGACTTCTTATGATGTCTGGTTGGGCTTAAATAGAAATAGCACCAATCTGATATCCATTATAGCCACCATGGCAGCCATCTTGAAAATCTTATTATCGTTACTCCTCCAAAGTTGAAAGTCGCATCAACTTATGGTTTTCACCAGCAGCCCAATTCATGGAGAAGCGACTACCATATTTCTGACTATCATCTTAAGCCTGCATAGCTAATCTCACTTAAAGTGCACTGCTCATTTGCAATTCACAAAACAGGCATTGATGCAAGACTTGCTGCTCCAGTGTGCTCAGCCTAGTTATTTTTAGATTGAGGAATTCTTACACAGTTACAGCTAATAAGCATGCACAGAAAACTGTTGGTTTATGATCTTTTGTATTAGGAAGTCGAGATATGGAGCAATAACAGACCCAACCCTTTAGAAAGGCAAACTTTTCTGACAGAGAAATATCGGTTTTGTTGGAAGATATAGCTTTGGAAAGGGAACTTATCATGGCTAAATTTTCTACCAGTGTTAATCACACCAAGAAACAAAACATTTGGTCAAAAATCTCGGACAAAGTGACTGCCTGTGGGATCTCTATGTGATCAGCTGATGAGTGTAGAAAAAATGGAAGGATTTATAAGCAGCTTCACTAAATAATGTGAAGAAGCAGAGAAGAACTGGAGGAGGGACAACACCACCACCATTATTTTTCGAGGAGTTGATTTTTTCCACAATCGGGGAATAAAGCTCCTTAAGAAACAGCACTGAAGGTATGTTTTACATTATCTCAGAATAAATGAAAATCTAGCTCAAATTCCTAAGAAATGTAATAATTTTTATGAAATGTTTTAAACATACTCAATTTATTACTACAGTGACATTAAGTTGCACAATTTTCATGCACTTGGGTGTGTTATTAACCAGGATGACACAGAAAAAATGTAATATACATAATGCATTGCTTGATCAATTAGTATTTAAGGTCAAAGCAACCATAAATATGATCTCACAGAGATATATATGTCTAATAGATTTCACTGCAAGTGATTTGATAATTCATTAATGTCATTTGAACAACAACAGCATAATTTGTGTTCATATTTTTAAAATTATTTTTACAACAAGATGCAAGTACTTTATTTCAATATATTTGTTGTTTTGCGGTGGCAGGTACAGACACATTTGTTACTGCAGTGGCAGGTACAGACACATTTGTTACTGCAGTGGCAGGTACAGACACATTTGTTACTGCAGTGGCAGGTACAGATATTTGTTACTGCAGTGGCAGGTTTATACACATTTGTTACTGCAGTGGCAGATACAGACACATTTGTTACTGCAGTGGCAGGTACAGATATTTGTTACTGCAGTGGCAGGTGCATACACATTTGTTACTGCAGTGGCAGATGCAGACACATTTGTTACTGCAGTGGCAGGTACAGATATTTGTTACTGCAGTGGCAGGTGCATACACATTTGTTACTGCAGTGGCAGATACAGACACATTTGTTACTACAGTGGCAGGTACATACACATTTGTTACTGCAGTGGCAGGTACAGACACATTTGTTGTTTTGCAGTGGCAGGTACATACACATTTGTTACTGCAGATGTTGATGCTGTGACTGTGGAAGTTGATTTGAATGAGGCAATTGGTATGTATAAATAATGTATTATGTCAATAATATTTATCTGTACACTGATTTAATACATTAAAATAATTGCCTCTTTAGATATTACATTTTGAATTGTTTTCAGTAGTACAGACACTATAAAAAATAAATGTTCACTGAGTGGTGGTACTGAGTGCTATTAGTACTATAGTACTATAACATTACAACTTTTACTCTGTTAGTAGTAGTAATAGTAGTTAGGTTGGGTTAAAATCAACAATTGTTAAATATTACTTAGACCTACAGCAGGCTGAATTTAAATGATATGTTTTCAATTCAGAAATCATGAAGCTGTAAAGTTGGACACATCTGCAATTCTTATTGCATAATAACACTTACAGTGTAAAATTTTTGTTAAAAATTTGTTATGGTGTACCGTTATGCAAGAAGTGGTACCAGATTAAATTTTGTATTGATCTGCATTGTTGTTACAGTTAACATATTCTTCTCTTATGTTGTTTTTAGGCAAACAAGAGATGCAAAGTTGTGTATCAGGTACAGTGACTGAAGCTGCTGATCTTTTTGAAGCAACAGCTTTTGCATCCACTCTGATTACAAAGAAGAAGGGGAACAAACCAAAATGGGCATGAAAACTGAGGGTGTTGTCTGATTCTGTAACAGAAGATAATTGGGATCCATTAGTTGATAGGTGGCTTCAAAATGAGATAGATAAGAACAGAGAAAAGACTGAACTTGCTATAGTGTTGAAAGCTAAAACTAAAGCAGAATATGAGCTTATGGAGGTGCCAAAAATCAAAGCTGAACTTGACTTACAGAAATTGAAATTAGAGATTTTGTTGTTTGTGAGGCTGTTGCAGGTCCAGAGTAATAAAAAACCCATTATGTGATTATCTGTTGTTATATGTTATCACTCTAGCTGTAAGGTGATTTTTTTTATTCTTCTTGCTTGGAGTACATAGAGTTTTCTTTTGTGAATCATATTGCAGTGTGCTTTGTACTGTCATACTGATAAGAGATTGATCTTGTCTTTCTTCTAGTCCAGTGATGTGTAAATTAAAAAACACTGTGTTACATGTCAATAAGATATTAATTTCCACACTGCAGATTGTTACATTGTGACTTTTTGAAACATCCATAAAAACCAACCATATTGTTTATCAAAGCTTTAGTTGGTATACCAAATACTACTTGATTATTTTAATTAAAAGTGTACATATAATGTCTGTTTTGGTGTTAACGAGCTGTATGTAATGTGTACCTTACCTTAAAAATAGTTCTTGAGAAGCCTGTCTCAAGCAGCCTTCCCTGCAGCAAACTGAGCTCATTCTGACACTCTAAATTAGACAATCATCGTCATCTTTGTCATCATCACCAGAAGAAGAATCCTAATCAGATGAGTTTGAGTTTGAATCTGAATCATCTGGAGGTGTCAACTTTAGCAGTCTGGCACGATTATGTAACATTAAACACACAGTGATTTCCCTTATTAACATTTTTATTTAAATGTGAGATTACTGGCGTACCATACTAGATCAAAATCTTACATGATTTAATGCAATATTACATAATTGTTTTTCATTGATTTAGATCTTTCATATGCTCATAGCTGAGTCAAATTCCACTATACACTATACAAAAATATTGCACAAAATGTAGTTGACATTTACAAGATGCTGTTTTCAACTAATTTAAGCTTTTAATCTGAATAATGAAACAAGCATCTGTATGATCTGATGAATCTTATGAGATTGTAGTCTAATTTGGTATGGAACTAATTTCCATTTTCAAGGTCAATTTAAGATGACTTTGAAATGTGTCATATTTTTACTGGCCACATATATATGTGTACTGTTTACAGTCTATATGATTAAAAATATGGCCCAAAAATGTCTACTGAATAAACTTATACCAGTACAATCAGACCAGTAAAAATTATAAAATCCTGTAAAAATAACGTTTATCTTGTTATAATGCGGGCAGACAAAGTAAACTTGTTCCTTCCATTAAAGTGTTTGAAATTCTAGAAAATCAAGCTTCTAAATTTGTAATAATAATGTGGCCAGACTAAGTAATCTATCAATTTAACTTCCTTCCACTATTACAATATAATAAATCAGTGCGAAAAATATGTTTCAAGCAATACTGAGACAACCATTAGTGATGTATTGTATGCAAGTGCAAGTTGATTTGTTTACACGCACTCACTGACTGAGTGCCACTGGCAAATAAAGATGTGAAAGAAAAACAAAAAATTACCTGAAGGTTGATGGAACGGAAATTCTTGCTGTTCACATATTCATCATACTCATCCTCATTTGGTGCTTGGATGGGAATGTCTGTTCCATCTATGCACCCAAATGTGTTGGGAAAGCCAGGGTTCAAAGAATTTACCCTTCACAATGTCAGTTTTGTCTTGAATTGGCATTTTTATCCATAAGGTATGTGGCGCATAAATGCATCAGTGACTCGTGCGATGGTTCTGCATGCTGTTGGTTGTGACATGCCAATGAACTTGGATATAACATCCTGAAATGTTCCAATTGCATAATTGCAAAGTGTCAAAAGAACTTGCTACATATGAGTGAGTACCCCCATTTGCAGCAATGGGTAAACTATGTCATTATGCAGTTCATTAGCAATTATGAGAATGACATTACATGGAAATCCAAACTTCGCAATAATGTCTTTATCATCAAAAACATTGAGTAGATGGGTCCGATCTCGCAATACCCTGTTTCTCTGACCCTTCTCCTCTCATGCAGTCACATCAATATGTAGGCTGCCATTTTTCTGCCCGGAGACTATGCCCATAAGCGTGCTGAATCGAGGGCTTAAAATCAACTGAGACTTAGGCTTAGTCTCGCTTCATGAATTGTGATTTCACGAGCACAGCCACGGGCATAGCTGCAAAGCCTGACTAAGTGACTTAAGCCCACTACATGAATTTGGCTGCAGAAGACGTTTTATGATGTTTTGTTGATCCTAAATTAAAATAATACCAATCTGACATCCAATATGGCCACCATGATGGCCATCTTGAAAATCTTGTTATCACTACTTCTGTTAAATAGAAAGTCATTTTTTTCACGGGGTTTTCTCCAGAAGAGTTCTTGTGGTGTCTAGTTGGTACTAAATAAAAACAATGCAAATTGACCCTTGTTAGCTCTTCTTCTCCCAAATGGATGGCCATATCAACATGGGGTTTTACCAGAAGACTTCTTATGATACCTAGTTGCTCCTAAATGAAAATGGTGCCAATTGCACATTCAGTATGGCTGCCATGACAGCTGTTTTGAAAATCTTGTTGTTACTACTCCCCCTGATAGGTCATATTGACATGGGATTTTTTTTATCAAAAGGCTTATAATGATGTCTGCTTGGTCCTAAATGAAAATGGTGCCACTCTGACAATCAAGATGTCCACCACAACAGCTAATTTGAAAATCTTATTATTGCTGAAGAATATCAGAGATGGTTTCAACACTCAGCAGTTAAATGGAAAAAAAAATGGTCTTGTCTTGAATTCCTGGCAATTCTTTTTGGAGAGTAGAGTATCAGTCCCTTCGAGGGATTCTTGTTTCTGTTTGTTTTTTCTTGTATAATTTTAATACTACCCCTAAAAATGTGGTATCTTACCTCCTCCAGGCAAATTCAAATGGAATAGCCCAAGTAGCAACTTGAATACTTTTCGATAAAGTAGGTGTCTCATATTGTCCCGTGCAAGTAAGGCAAGAGGCCATAGAAATGGGCTCCATTTGTCTGCCTTGTGAACGCTCTTGCATCCAAGATTATTGGATTTGAACCAAATTTGTTATAAAGCTTCATTTTAATAAGAGCTCACATGATTTTGATGATGGGCACATTGTTTGTGTATTTCTTAGAGTTATGGCTCTTGGACTTCTTAGCTTAGGCATTGCTAATGCACAACCTTGTGAACACTCTAGCTTTCACATTTATTATTGGATTTTTACAAAATGTGAGTTCAATGATAGCATATTCTGCTTGTATTTCTTGAAGTTATAGCCATTGCTTGTCACAGCATTGGCATTGCTAATGTACAACCTTGTGAATACTCTAGCATTCACATTTTTCATTTGATTTAAGGTACATCTCAACAGGGGCTCAGAAGAGTTCAACGATAAGCCAATTTGGCTTGTATTTCTTAGAGATTTTGCTCTTGATCAACTTAGGACAGGCATCCCAGTGGTTTGTGAACAATAGCATTCACACTTTTTGTTTGAATTTAATCAAATTCAGAGTTAAGCTTCAACTGACCAAGAGCTCAGATGAGTTCAATGATGGCTAGATTTTTATCCTATTTTATGGCTCTTGATCAGCTTAGAATGAGTATCCATATGGATTGTGAACACTAGCATTCACACTTGTTCCTTCCAATCAAATTTGCAGAAAAGCTTGAGTTCAAAAAGTTCTTTGATTGGTCTAAAGATGATCAGATATGAAGTTACTTTACAGAGTTATGGGCCTTGAAAGAGTTAGAATTGGCATTCCTCTGGGATGTGAAAGCTCTAACATTTATATTTTCTATTTGATTTTAACATAACTGGCTTTTCATAGATTCATCTTAACAACGTCTTAGATGACTTCTGCAGTGATCAGATTTTGATGATATTTTAGAGAGTTATTGCCCTTGAATGACTTAAGCCTCTCAATAGTTTCTGATCACTGTAGCATTCACAATTTTATGCACCCACCATATCTATGGAGGGGCATACAGTGTTATTCATGTTTGTCCATCACTTCAAATCCTGTCAAGTCAGATCTGTCACAAATTGCATTTCTGCTCAAAAACTTTTGAAAAACTGAATGGATCAAAATGAAATTTGTTATGACACTTTACATTAGGAAGTCCTAGGTCAAGTTCTATTTTCACCATTTTCTGGCAAAATGTAATGGAGTTATGACTCCTGTTTTTACTTAGAACTTTGCTTTCACTTTCATTTCCACTCAAGTACTTTTGTCGGACTTCATGGATTTAAATCAAATATTTGATAGGGCTTTACATTAGGAAAACCTAAGTCAAGTTCAATTTTCACTGTTTTCATGCAAAATTTAATGGAGGTATGGCCTCTATTTGACTTAGAAGTTTACCATTCAATTTTGTTTTCCTGCAAGAATTTTTGAAGAACTCCATTGATTGAAATTAAATTTAGTATGAGGTTTTACATGAAGAAGACCTGAGTCAAGTTCAGTTTTCACCTTTTCCAGCAAATTTTTATGGATTATGGCCCCTGTTTGACTTAGAACTCTGTGCTTCAATTTCCACTTAATAATTTGTGAAGGACTTCATAGACACATTTGTGGATAAAATTCTCCACAGCAAGGTCTCAGAGTTTGATGATGACCAGACTTTGACTATGTTACAGAGTTATAGTCCTTGACCTTCTTAGAATAACCATGTATTCCAAAAATGTACTGTTTGCACTCACTTGTAAGTCAGTTTTCACTGCAAACAGCATAGACCCAGATCTGCCATTGCATAATACATCTGCAGATTGGGATCTGTGTTGTTGGTTCTACTGATTACTCCTTACAAACTGCATAGATCCAGAACTGCCGGTGCATTATGCGATGGCAGATCAGGGTCTATGCAGCTTGCAGTTGGTGAGTAAATATGGTATTTTGAACACTCTTGCATCCACATCTTGTGTTTGATACGAAACCAAATTTCCTGAAAAGCTTCATCGTGACAAGATCTCAGATGAGTTTGATGATAACCAGATTTAGACCATATTTTTAAAGTTCCGACCATTGATTGATCTAGAATATTTTCATGGTTTGTGAAAACTAGTATCCATATTTTTGAGGTTTTCAATAATATTAGATATGAAGCTTCATATTTAGCAAGATCTTTGATGATATTAATTTCAAGAAATATTTAGATCATATTTTACTTAGTGATTGTACTACACCCAGTTCCCAGTACTACACTCAGTTCCCAGTACTTACACTCAGTTCCGAGTACTACACCCAGTTCCCAGTACTACACCCAGTTCCCAGTACTACACTCAGTTTCCAATCGTCCAGCATTTTACTGGGAGGCAGTAGAGGACAGTGGGCATATTAATGGCAACTTTTTGTAATTCGTTACCATATATACTCACATATAAGTTTAGTTCAACTGTAAACAACATAGTATAATACGCCAGCAGATCAGGGTCTATGTTTGTTCTTACTGTTACTCCTAACAAATTGCATAGACCCAGATCTGCCGGTGCGTTATGTGATAGAAGATGTGGGTCTGTGCAGTTTGCGGTTGGATTTGTTTTATTTTTTTTAGGTGTATTATGTGTATTTGGGTTAAAGCTGTGAAAGCCAATTAATCCTGTATAAATATAAGACAAAATAGGACAATTCTGATCTTTCAGAGAATTACTACATCTATTGACTTTTCTCTTTATCTCAGTTGTGCTGTAAAAGTCCAAACATTTTCCACATGTGCAAATTGAGATCTTTGTAGAGCCAGTAAATGTTGTTAAATGTCTTAAGTGACTTTTAATGGTGACATGGCATGCAAAGTCTCCATTAAGTGTTGATTTGTGATGCATACTGGTGATATTACTGACAGTAATATTGATAAACACTGGTAAACATCATTTCTATAAATTGTGACAAATACTGGTAGTACTGCACTTCCAGTATTGAGTATATGCTGAGGACCCTGTAAATGTCACAAACACCAGTAAATGTCACAAGTGACATTGAATAGAAATTCTAAAATCCAATGAGAAACATTTTACAATTTAGCTGCTGGTTGCAGCTTAAACATAGCTGGTATCCATTTGTTTTGAAAACTTTACAGTTACCCCCACACATTTTCAGTCCCACTGTACTTTTATTGGTTTTGCATCTAAACCATTATTGTTTTATATTATCTTTTAAAATTCCATTGCACCATTAATCTGACCTTTTAGAACCGACAGGTCCATTTGTAAAAGCAGGTTAATATTTTATAAATTCTTTACTCATTTCTGAAAGTTTATGCAATACATTTGTGAATATAGTGTTAATTTTTACTTTTTCTTGCAATTACTAGACAAACTGTGAATGCTTGCCACCACAATGTAAAAACAATTATGGGAAAAATTCTAAAAATATAGATAAATATGAAAAGACAGACTGATTGGTTGATAGGTAGGTAGTTAGGTGGATACAGAGATATGCTGTTGATCCTAGTAAAGTATTAAATATACTGTCGCATGGAAGGATGGACAGACAAGGGAGATGATTGATTGTAATGTGTGTACAAAAGATCTGATATAATGATTCAGAACCCAAAAATAGGTTAACAGAAGAAACAATGTGACATTTACCATTGAGGCTGTACTTAAAGGTAATAGTCAAAATGTATGATGTTTACATGTGCAGTGTCAACAGTAAATGCTATAATTTATTCCTCTTTACTGGCAGCACTGTTTTCTGAGTTAATCATAATTCCATACAGTGACATTTATCAGTGAGAAAAGAGCTAGTAAATGTCACAAATGCTGAAGTGTCACTTTATGACATTACTGGCATTTGTGACACTTATAGGTGCTAAAGATCTTTATTAAATTGTGGAAGAAAATGAAAATTTCATTCATATTATGAATAAAAGTTAGGACAGATTATAGAAAATTATACTTCTCCCACTAAATTTTAAACATTTCCTGGGCTTATAGACAAAAGATTTTTCCAGCCTTTGTTTTTCATGGCCTACAGTAATTTCTTGTTTCACTTTTATTGTTCTTTTGATGAATATGATTAGTTGCCCAACATTCATGTATGACTATAATTTACTTCACTTTCTATGACCTGTTATACAGTGAACATCCCATGAACCCCTGCTACCTCCAATTACTGAAGAGAATTCAGGAGAAGATTGACTGTGATGGGTTTGGTACGGCTGTCCAGCAGGAAAAGAGAAACATCCTCAGGATTGGTATGCTATCTTCTGTCATTCAAATCAGTAGATGAACCCAGATGTAGATAAATTTCTGAATGCAGTGAAAGTAATAGTGTGGGAACAATCACTTCAGTTTGCACATCTATTGAACATAGAAAATCAAACATTACTAAGTATGTGTAACTTTACCTGGTATTTGACAGGAATCGAGGTGTTCCTTGTCCAATTAGAGCTGGTTCAATATCATCGATGAATCGGGATATTTACTGTGGTGATAGTATATCATGATACAGACTCTAACTATTGATACATAACAACAGTATAATGAAACATAAACTAAATGATATGAACCATCCAAAAGTAAACATTGTCTTGTTGATTTTTCATCCAGTTGAATGAAGTAAATAACAAGACCCCATACAAGAAATTAATCCATTTATGGATTTCTGCTTGGAGTTATTTTTTACTGGATTTTTATTGTTCACTCTCATAAAAATTCCCTTTGCAGGTTCCAAAGAAGGTTTTCAGGAGAAATATGTGTGCTTGAGTCTTTAACATTTTGAACAAATTTCAATGTGGGTACAAAAGTCTACATCAGAAAACTAAAAGTTATTGTTGGTTCAACAATTTTTCCTGGAACTTCTTCTAATTTCAGTGTTGTTTTTACTTTTCTAGTAGTTAAATCACAAACTGATGTTACGACTCTAGGTCTTAAAAATATGTAACAGAAAGAAAGTGAAACCAACAATATAAGTAATATCAACAAGCAATTTATTTCCCTACAATACAAAGTGAAATTCAAGAGATACTTACAATATTGTGAATCAAATTCCAAATAATCCTAAATGTCCTAATCATAAGTCCAAGAATATAGAATGTTCTGAATGAGTTCCAATAGTCTTGAATGCCCTGATATACAACACAATGATACAGTCCAGAATGTCTTTGAATGAGTTCACAAAAGTCCAAAGTAATGTATTAATTCAAAAGTCAATGAACACTTTAGTAATTCCAATGAATATATATTAAATAAATAATTCATCTCGAATTATATCTGATTTCAACGGCACAATGTAAAATCTGATCACAGATGGATTCCCACATACTGATCTAAAACAGGAATGAATTATTTGTTTACCAAATCCCTATTTATACACATTTTCACTTGACCTATATCAACAGGATGTTAAGCAATAAAATGGAAAAAAAAGTCTAACTGTAAATAAGAATGACCTTGAACTCAAATGCTTGAAAACATTCTGGACAAACACACATTATAGATTAAATATACATAACTCTGAAACAACACTCTTGTTAAAAATTGACCTATACTGCCAACATTTTAAGCACAGAAAAAGACTGGTCATGTGTTCACTGGATCATGTAAAACTGGGTCTTGTCCGTGATAAATTTTCTACTGATTTGCATCATTATACAAGAGGCTTAATTTACCTTAATATATTACATTGCTTCATTTCTGGGACATATTCATTCTGTGTTACCACTGTCCACGTGGGTATGTGAGAAAGCTTGCCAGTAACTTCCCGTGGGTTGGTGGTTCGTCGTGCTTTTAACATTTTCATTTCTGATTAAAGTTATACTTGTAAATGGAAAATAGAGTCCTGTTAGAAGGAAAAATTGTTGGTTTGCAGCAGTTTCTACAACAGCACTTCTCAATTATAGTGATGTTACCCAGTTTTACATGATCATGTGACCAGTCTTTGTCTGTGTTCAAATTGCTGGCAGTACAGGTCATTTTCATTAAGAGCACTGTTTCAGTTTGGGATTTAGCTGCTAAAAAAGTAAGAACAATGTTGAGACTTGAAACTGTGTGTGACCAAAAATGTATCATCCAACAATAACTTCCACTGGCAGATCTGGGTATATGCAGTTTGTTAGGAGTAATCAGTAGAACAAACAACATAAATCCTGATCTGCCAGCGCATTATGTGATGGGTTGTATGGAATGATTGAGAAGACTGGTAGTTGAGAAATAAACGTTGAGAACGTTTTTGCACCATATATTCATCTTTTTTGATTTAAAAAAGGGAAAGAACAATTGCAGCTCATCTTTCCATCCTTAATAGGTTTAGAAAGGACCATATTTTATAAAAATGCCCCTTTCTGCCTCCTTGTAGAATATAGCAACTTCAAACTCCAAATCAGACATAATTAAGGCTTGTTCCACACATTTATTGATACAGTTCATAAGTATTTTGCACAAACATGTGTCAAAAAATCCTATCATAGAGCAAGGTTGTGTTGGTATCTAAAAACTAAGACATTCACAAATTTTTGTTGTTGCTGCATTATATCCACCTCGGAGTCAGAGAACCACATGATGTCAAAAAAAAGTGAACTGCAGTTGCTCACCATGTCTTTATTTTATTCCTAGCAATATTTTACTTGAAAAATACAATGAAAGAAATAAAATCATATTGTTTGAAACAATCTTGTTCATCTTTTTCTTTTCCCTTTTTTATTACCTCATTTTGGAAATGTGCCAGTAGGGATATGAAAGAGACAGAGAGGCATTCTTTAAAGTCATATTTTTGTCATTCAACAAACCCGAATATTGCTATCTTATCACAGAAATGATGTTGTAACTATATAAAAAAGTTAATATATCATTAGTTTACAAATAAAATATAATAAAATGTTATGTGCTCAATTTAATTATGTTGGGGGGTGGGGGATATTCACGACTCCAGAAATTAAACTAATTCATAGCTTGAGGTGTGCTATATATGCTTGCGTATAAGTCAGGTCCAGCTGCAAACAACATATACCCTGATCTGCAGTCGCATAATGCGCTGGCAGATCAGGGTCTATGTTGCTTGTTCTACTGATTACTCAGTTTGCAGTACCCTACCTGACATAAATTGGCCATGCAGGCTTTCTGTTGCAGAAAAACCAATGTGATCTCAATAATTGTGTCATACTGAAAAACTTAACTCACCTACATATCCTTTTCTTTGATGTAACATATATACCTGCATATAAGCCAGGTCCAAATGCAAACAACATAGACTCTGATCGGCCATCTCACAATGCGCCGGCAGATCAGGGTCTCTGTTATTTGTTCTACTGATTAGTCCTTACAAACTGCATAGACCCAGATCTGCTGGCACATTATGCACCGGCAGATCTGGATCTATGCAGTTTGCAGTTGGTATCGGCTTATATGCGAGTATATACGGTATTTGATAAGAGGATTCTTTACTCTTCTACCTGTGCAAATTTGATGAATTTTTAAGTATTCATTCAGCTATTATTTTACGGGCAATTCACGACAGTTTACTTTTTCCTAATTTTTTTGGTAACGATTCCGTACTTGGCAATAGATACTCAGCTGCGAGTATTGCAAGAAAATGAACACCAGCCTATAGATTTTTTAGTGAATTTAGATTAGTTGGACCATTTGATGTGTAAAAATATCAGTTTTTAAAAAAATTAAATACTTTAATATTTCACGAGTGATCATACTTAAACATTGTGTATTCATGTACAGTAAACCCTTGATAACTCAGACATTACAACCCTTGATAACTCAGACATTACAACCCTTGATAACTCAGACATTAATCATTTACTCAACATCACAACCCTTGATAACTCAGACATTAATCATTTACTCAACATCACAACCCTTGATAACTCAGACATTAATCATTTACTCAACATCACAACCCTTGATAACTCAGACATTAATCACTCATTTACTCAACATCACTATTTTAGTTACAGCACAAAGCTTTCTGTTGAATTCAGCAACTTGAATCAACTGAAAACTCATTTTCTTGCACTTAGCACATTTAGTGCATTTCTTTCACATTTGCATTTCAGTCAACCGTCTCATCATTTACCGTTTATCATCTCATCATTTTCCATTTATCTTGTCAAGTGTTCAGCATTTTTCAATTACATTTGTTCTGGAATGGTTTGGAAATGCATTAGCAAATTTCTTCTTCAAATACAATACCTGATCTTAATACCTTAATACCACTACCTCACAAATCAAACCCTCCCAAATTAAATGTTAGAAATAAAAAAGCTGAAAGTTGTGCACCAACATAGGTGGGAGTCAGACAAGAATGATCTCCAGAGGTATTGGTGCTAAATTCCATCATAATCCAGAAACCAGTGGATTGTGGTCTCCTCAGGACCAAGTATTACACATCAGTCTCCTAAAGATGAAGGCCATAGTGAATGCACTTCATTGGTGGCAGGAGATGCTATATGGGAAGGGGTGTACTCATTCTTTTGAAACATCTCCACTGTAATGGATTATCTCAGAATGCAAGGGGGACCAAATCCCCAGACCATTGCCTCTTGGTTTGGGATTTATCAGGTGGTGTAGTCAAATGACAAATCCACATTTAAGTCCGTCACACTCAGTGCAGGCAAATGTATTGGCAGAAGCATTGTCCTGACAGAATCAACCAATCCAAAACCAATTGGTTGAGTCACCCCTCAGTATTCAGTCAAATCTGTACCCTCTGGGCTGACTACTCGGGAATCTATTGGTGACAAGGTGGAATACAAAGCTTCAAACTTTTGTCTCTCCAGTCCCAAAGCCTGGGCAGTCAATGCATTTTCCATATATTGGAACGGTTTTGAAGCACATTCGATCATATCAAATAAGCCCTCAGGAGTAAATATTTGTCAGAACAAAAGGAGAATAGAATTGCTCAGGCAAGAAGACTCACCATTCAGAAAGCATAAGAGGGGAAGTGGAGTCCTTTTTGTAATGGTGGTGCAAGTGGGAACACATCAAACTCTGCTTACAGCATCATTACTCCAATAGCTAGCTTTCTTCTGTGACTTTTTGAGGTGAAGTAACTAGCACCCATCATGATTGGGATTATTATTTCCACAATCTCAGACACGTATTGTCATCAAGGAAGGGAGGATATAGGACCAAACAGACCTCTCTGACCTTCTGGCAATCCTTGACTTGCCACAACTGAAGGCTTTGGCCCTGTGCCTGAAAGAAAATTGACAATACGTTCTGACACATTTGAATAGGATGCCATTTGAACCTCTGTTGGGAGCATTGTTGGTTCACCACTCATATAAAACTTGCTTCCTAGTTGCTCTAGCTAAAAACAGCAGGCAGAATCAGTGACATGCTTGCCAGTTGATCTGAACTATCTACAGTTCTGTTATGATGATGATTTCATTAATGATATGCACTGTTTTTATGGCTAAGCACAGTCTACTGCCCATTGTCAATTAGCATTTTGTGTAAAACCTATTTCTTTATTGGACCCTTTGTCTCTGGACCCTCTACAGGATCTAGTAAGGACTTTGAAGCAGTACATGAATGAATCAAGCTGGTGCAAAGAGGGAGATCTTGTTTATCTATACATCTGAAGGGTCTTCTCTGGGGTAAGGGGATGTAACTCCCTCCATTCTTACCTATTCTCGTATTATGATTGGGTAACATTTGAAGAAGAAACCAATTTTTGGAGTATAATATGTTTCTTCAATAATATATACCCGATCATATTACAGGTACAACCTCCAAACCTCCCAGCAGTTACATCCTACTCACAGAGCGTGCATTCTGCTCCTGTAGTAACTGAAGTATGGACAGGATTTGGTACCGATCCCTCATGTCTGACTCCCACTTATGTGGGCAGACAACTCTCACCTTTTTTATAGCTAAAATTTAACTGGATTTGCAAGGTAATGGTTGTATTCCTAAGGTATTATGATCAGGTAAGTATTATCGAAAAAACTTATTTTACTCCAAAAATTTGTGTTTTTAACATTTGCAAGACTACACAAGGGAAGTAATTTGGAAAGAATCATAATTTTCCATTTAATAACCAATTTGTATGCAGCAGAGATGAAAGATCACATCATAGTTAAAATATTTTTCTGGGTAAGGTTTTAAATGTTTTTGATGAAGGAAAAACAATTTACTTCAGTATTTTAAAATTGAGTTTTTCACAATTTATTTTAATGAAACTTTTACATCAATATATAACCAGTGACATCAGTAATAAAAATGGCAAATGGTAGAAAGTGTTTGGTGGCAACCATGGAATTTAATATTGGAGTATAGTTCAAAAAGACTTTCGGCAGTTTAAATTTAATGGGTACACGAAAGCAGCACAATATTTACACACAACTGATTTCAAAGTAATAAACAAATATTGTATCCAAAATCCTATTTTGTTCATCTTTTATAGTGTATTGTTCATTGTTTGTCATTGATCTGTAAGCGTTCTTTTGGTTGTGCTAAGCAGCATTTGGCCACAACCATTCATCGTTCATTCTTTGTTAATTCTGTATTTGCTTAGTGTAAATGTTTCAGGGTCTGTACTTAAATTTGAGACCATTTTGAATTCAAACTTTATTGATATTCCATTAATAGATGAACAATTGCCAAACAATCAGAATAAAAGTAGAGTTATAGAACAGCATTCAGCTTGTTAGTAAATAATTATAACTGATGAAAATAATCATAAGTAAAGAAAATGGTTACCAGATAATAATGTTTTTTTCCTTTTTTCAGCTATCCATTCTCTGGGGTCCCCAATGTGGGGAGAGAATGGGGGACTGAATCAGAATGGTGACTATGACCCCTCCCTCCCCAGGTTCCTGCTGGCCCTTCGGGTCCTAATGAGAAGTGCCTTTGCTGTTTGTGTAATCACCATACCAACACATTTGTTCTGTGTCAGTAATCATCAAAACCTTTCACTTTGGTTCAGAAGTTGCCTGTGTTAGCTGATGACATTTGTATCACTTTTTCTAGCAGTAACAGCAGGGACATCAAGAGTGAAGATTTTGTGTTAGCTTTTGAAGCCCATATTGAAAACTATAGTGCTGTTCACAGGTTGAAGCCCATGTTGAAAACCATAGTGCTGTTCACAGGTTGAAGCCCATATTGAAAACCATAGTGCAGTTCACAGGTTGAAGCCCATGTTGAAAACCATAGTGCTGTTCACAGGTTGAAGCCCATGTTGAAAACCATAATGCTGTTTACAGGTTGAAGCCCATGTTGAAAATGATAGTGCTGTTTACAGGTTGAAGCCCATGTTGAAAACCATAGCGCTGTTTACAGGTTGAAGCCAATGTTGAAAACCATACCGCTGTTCACAGATTGAAGCCCATGTTGAAAACCATAGCACTGTTCACAGGTTGAAGCCCATGTTGAAAACCATAGCACTGTTCATAGGTTGAAACCCATGTTGTAAACCATAGCACTGTTCACAGGTTGAAGCCCATGTTGAAAACCTTAGCGATGTTCACAGGTTGACATTTTATATGCTTACCATCTTTACCCAATGTTTTCAGTCAGCAAAAACTAATTCTCTTTTTTAATGTCCAAAAACTTAGGGGAAAAAAAATATTTATTAGGAAAACTGTCAGAAAACGTAGGGTTGGAGCGGGGGGTGGGGCCAAATGGACTTTTCTGTGTGTAGCCATCATGGACTACATTATGATGGTGTTGGCTACAGACTTCAGAATTCAACTCCAGATGCAAAGTTCTTGACCTCTACAGAATAGTCTAACAACTGTAAAGGTGACTGGAAAAAGTTAGGGCTCTTTGAATGACAGTTTTAATCAAAATTGATCAATATACCAAGAATAAATGCCATGTGGAATTTCAGTAATATTGTCAATGTAAACTAACTAAGAAAACATTATTGCCTATGAATGTAATATGTTGGTGTATTGATATGCGAACTTCCTTGATTTACAAGTAGTGCTGATGTTAAAAATAAAAACAGCTATCCTAAAATATTTGGATACCTCAGTTTTTGTCCACAGGAATAAATGATAGATTGGTTCAAACCTCAGTCCGTTATATTATTCTTATAGTATTTGCCTACTCTCCTGACAATTTGTACCCGCCTACTGATTTTAAAAATGAAAAGCCTCAATGATATAAAACAAATGCTCAAAACTTTGTTATTTCATTCATCAATTTATAATTTCTAAATTGATTATTGCCAAGGGGTCCCTAATACTGTCATGTTGTTTGCATTTCAAACCAAATGGGATTTACTTTACTAACACAGCATCCATATTTGCGTGGGTTAGTCTATTTTTTCAGACAACAGGAGTGATGTAGTTCATTGTCTTTGATATACTCAGAATTTTTCTGCAGGTTTCTATAACTTTGGAAGTCACATCCCTTTGAGCACATGCAGATAAGAGTTAAACCACTTGCTGTTTGTATTTTGTTCAGTCTTTGGGAAAAATATTAAAACTAGACATTGCAAATATTGGATGCAGACCTTCTATATTGTGTAGTCCTTACCCATCACTGAAAATGGACTTTTCCAGGAACTGGAAAAAGACAGTGAGCAGGCTTATTGATTACGCTGAAAACTCCTGCTTGGTTTGAAACATGAACAAGATGACAGTGTTAGAGATGCCCTGGTGACAATTAGGTTAGAAATTATAAATGAATGAATGAAATGACTATGTTTTGTTCTTTTTTTATATCCTTGATGCTTTTCATTTTTAAAATGGCAAGGAGGGTAAAAACAGCTAGGGGGTTAGGCAAATACTATAGTCTATCATTTATATGATTGTGCAAAAGCTGAGGTTTCAAAATAAAATGTTATTTTCATCATTAAGTGGAAACTCAGGAGGGAGTGCTTGTGTTTGATAAAGATTTCTCTATAACAATGGTTAGTCAGCTTGGGAGGACATATGGTGATAAATTCTGGAACCATTGTTAAATCTGCTGTTTTATGAATTGTTATTGTGTGTAATATATGACTACAAAGTATTTTGGCAGTTATGTACAGTAAGTTGTGCTTGAATCAAGTTCAAAATGACAGTCTTGCTGACCCTGTTTGCTTATACTGTGGAATTACATGTTTCCGCAAATATTAGAAATTAATTGTTAGATGCTGTGATGTATTACATAGAAATAAAAGTCTGAGCATTGGCATACCATTTAGATTGATGAAAGGTCTATCCAAATCAGTCAGTCAACCAAAACTCAGTTAATGCTCTTTTTGCAACCCAACCTTGACATTAAGGTTTACATTTAGGTCATTTCAGTCACTTTGGTTTGGCATCTGTGTTTCATGAGCACATTTCTATTGATGACGAATTGAATTAGTTTGATTCCCCACATTCAGCTGCATCATTTAGAGGAGTTATGGCCCCTGATTGCCATCTTTCTGAACTTGGGTTTTTGCAACATAACTTTAGCAAGGATTGTTCATTCAACTAAATTTAGTATGCACTTTATATGAGTTACATTTCCAGTTTCCTTTGTACTGATATAGAGGAGTTGTGACTCATAATTTCCCATCCCCCATGACTGGTTTCTGCAGCAAAACTTACTTATAAAAGTTGGCTGTCAATTCAGTTTTGATATGCAGCAATGATGAGTCCTTGAATGAGTGTAATGTTCAGCCATCTACTTTCTATGAGATTTATTGTAAGGATATAATATAATTAATTGATTGAGTGGTGGCCCATTTTTTTCAGACTTTGGTTATTGTCACCCTTGCAGCACCAGTAATCACTGGATTTCAGGTGAATTTATTGTGCAGCTTTATATTATTGAACTCTCGCATGACTTAGATTGCCTGTGTGCAAGTTTCAATTCATCTGGCTGTAAGGTCAGTGGAGCCAATGGTATGACCCTTTACGCATCATCCATCATACAGTGTCTGTCAACCAATGCTATTTTCAATTTCTTCTCAGAAACTACTGGACCAGTTTCAGTCAAACTTGGAACAGAGTAACTTGGCATAAAGGCCTTTCAGTTATATACCTGTGATGCTGATCTGCCATCAAATATGGTCACCATTACTAAAAATAGATAAAAGTTCAAACATTTAGAAAGCCACAGGTGAGAAGGGATTTATGTTCCCCTGCCCTCCATATCTGCTGAGCAGAATTTGATCAAATTTTACAGAAAACATCCTTGCATGAACACCTTTAAAATTTGTCCATCAACAGTTGTTACTTTAAACGTTTTCTCAAAAGCCACTAGACCCATTTCAGCCACAGTTGGCACAGAACATAAAAGATTTTCAGATATGTACAAATGATGCTGATCTGTCATCAAAAATATGACCACTGGTACAGAATGTAGAAAAACCTTTCAATGACTTCTCAACAACCGCTGAACAGAATTTGATCAAATTTGACAGAAAGCATCCTGGCATGAAGACCTTTCAAATTTATACAAATAATGCCTATCCACCATTAAATTTGGTTGTCATTACAAAAAATATTAAAACCTTTAAACTTCTTCTCCAGAACTGATGAATAGAATATGACCAAACTTGACATAAAATATGGTCGCTGTTACTAAAAATTGAAAACAACCTTAAACAACCTCTCCAAAACTGCTGAGCAGAATTTGACTAAATTTGATTGAAAGCATCCTGGCATGAAGACCTTTCAAATTTATACAAATGATGCTGATTCACAATCATATATGTCCACCATGATCAAAAATAGAAAAACCTGTAAATTGTCCATCAACAATTCTTATTTTCAACTTCTCAAAAACCACCAGAACAAAATTTCAACAAACTTGGCACAGAGGATCCAGGCACAAAGGCCTTTAAGTTTTGTACAAATGATGCCAATCTGCCATCAATTATGGCTGTCAGTACACAAAATAGAAATCCTTTACTTGACTTATTCTCAAAAACCAATGAACAGAATTTGATCAAATTGTGCAGAAAGCATCCTGTTATGAAGATCTTTTTAATTTATACAAATGATGTTGATCTGCCATAAATTATGGCCACCATTACTAAAAGTAGAACACCTTTAAATGACTTTTTATCAAACACCACTGAACAGAATTTTATAAAATTTTATAGAAAGTATCTTGGCATGAAGACTTTTAATATTTATACTTATCTGCCATCAAAATGGTTGCCATTACTAAAAATAAAAAAACCATTGGACTACTTCTTCACCAAAACTGATGAATAGAATTTGACCAAACTAGACAGAAAGCATCCTTGCATGAAGACCTTTCAATTTTATACAAATGATGCTGATCTGCAATCAAATATGGCCAACATGACTAAATATAGAAAAATATTTACACTGCTCACAAACTGCTCAGCAGAATTTTACCAAATTTGACACAAAGCATTATGGTATTAGGGGCTTTCAGATGTATGCAAATGATGTTGATTCAACATCAAATATGGCTGCCATTACTAACAATGGAAAATTCTTTAAATGACTTCTTGTCAAACACCACTCGACTGAGTTTGGGTGACCCAGTCAAAACAGCCCCAACAAAAAAACTCTCAGACAAAATAGCTCAAGACAAAATAACCCTTCAAAATAATCTCAGTCGTTGAACTTTATAAAATTTTAAAAATATTATGAGACTTTTAACTTTCAATATTTCATTACTTAATTAGTTATTATAGTATTCAATTAAAAATACATGTGACACAGCATTTTGACTTGCTTTCTCAAAGTCTGCCATCACACTAATTGGATTCAGTGTTTGTTTTAACTCACGGAACTTCTGGAATACTTGAAGAAATGTTGCCTGTTTTATCTTGTTGTAGAGTGTAGATCAAAGGAACTGGACTTTTGTCAATCAGAATTTGTACAGTAAAAACCTTAAAAAAAACAATTCTGGTGCCACTGTAAAGGTTCCATCATCTAATTAATGACCATGTTGCTCACAAGTGATTAGATTATCCTCAGTACCAAACATCAGTATACAATAAACAACAGCTTCTCCAGAATCCCACAGCACAAAATTTAAGTTTTGTAAAGTGTTTTGAAGAGTATGAGGAATCATAAAATCTGCAACTGTAATCAGATTCAGATATGGCTGTTGCATGTGTTTACATGTACCTTCAGTTTTTCTCTGTGATGCTGTATACATTGGCAAATGATGTGCAGCCTCGTATATAGAATAATTAGTGTTGGACCATATTAGGTATTGACTTTGGATGCTTAAGTACTAATGCGACATTACAGTTTTTTTAAAATAGTCTGTACATAGTTTAATTACAACACTTGCTTTAGATTATAGTCACATTGGTTTCAGAACTATGCTGTGCATGCCATAATTAATCCATTACAATTATTACCTGTTATACTGGGTGTTTCTATCAGAGCTATTTTGTTGGTGTTCATTTAATTGAGCTTGTCTGATGAGGCTTCTTTGTCAGGGCTTTGTTGTAGGGGCTATTTTGCTTTGGGCTATTTTGTTGTTGTGCCCTGAATTTGACCAAATTGTACAGATAGCATTCTGCCATGAAGAGCTTTTAGGTTTTTACAAATAATGCCAGTCTGCCATCAGTTATAGCTGCTGTTACTAAAAATAGAAAAACCTTTAATAACTACTAATTAATAACCTCTCAATAGAATCTTACCAAATTTGACAGTGTCCTCATGTGAACTTCTTTCAGATTTATACAAATGATACCATTCTGCTATCAGATATGGCTGCCATCACTAAAAGTAGAAAAACACAACTTTATCTCAACGAAATGCTGAACAGAATTTGACCAACTTTGACTCAGTGTGTCCTGGCATAGGGACCTTTCAGTACTGGACAGATGATGCTGATGTGCAATCAGATATGGATGAAGATACAAAACTGGAGAAACCTTGAAACATTGGTTTTCATAACATATGCAGTCAACAGCACCAGAGAAATTTCTACAGAAAACATCCTGCTGACCCAGATTTCTTGGCCAACAACTCTTGCATTTGGCTGTTAAACAGTTGTCAGCCAAGTGAGCAATCTCAGGCCCACTTAGGCCTCTTGTTTTATACAGTTGTGGTCCATTATTGTGGATACACTTCTGTATCCAGAAAGTTCCTCTGTACAATGCCTTCCAGAGCAAATGATAGGAAGCTGGGTCCTTTCAAATGCACCCAGTACTAATAGCTCTAAATTGTATTAAAGCTTTCTGACATTGATGTTTTTAACTTTGGTTAAGTATACTGACATTTTTTAAAGTTTGTTGATATGTTTTTGTAATATTGTGATTACTGTGTGTCTTTTAACTTTTGGTTATAATAAGCTGTGTATTGCTTCGCTAATTGATTTTGCATTTTACTTTAGAGCATTATTTAGTACAACATTCTTATCAATATTAGGCATTACTCTTCTTCCTTTTATACATCTTTCCGCTACTCTCTTTTCATGTCACATCAGTATCATAGATACTTTGATTTGTTTCTGAAGTCGTCTGTTTGACAATTGTGTTTGAAATCTATATACGAAGAAATCAGAACCTTTGTAGTCTGTATTATAAACTGCTTTTGACATTTTATGTAAATGCTGTTATTTCCTTAGGAGAAAAAACCTACATTGAAACAGCAGTTTTTCAATGTAAGCAAAATCTGAATTCATCCGTCAAAACTGCTGCACATGTGTATAAGATTAAAGTGTTTTTATGTAATTGATAGATTAAAAATAGACTAATGAAGCCTTGATGCAGAAAAATCCAAGAAATACTGCTTCCTTTTTTCAAATTTCCTCTGTAATAGTCCCAAGTATGACTTGCGTCATTTTGATACTGATGGAACAGTCAGTCAGTCAGCTCTTACACCATAATGAGCCATTGATAAATTAGCATATGGTGTCAACATTAGGTGTGCAGATTTTATTGCAGTGTGTTATTCTTACAAATCAAACTTCACACTGACATCTGAATGGATTAGAGAGTAAAAATATTCATTAATCATGTTTTGAACATCTCTTCATCTCTTTCTCTCTCTCTCTCTCTCTCTCTCTCATGCTCACTTGAATGTTAAAGAAGACACAGCTTTTACTGACAAATATATAAGACTGTTGTAATTTACCTAAACAGAGCTGCAGTATATTAACTTCACTGATTAGAAAGGTATTTCAGTAATTGCAAATGTCAGGCGTATGTTAAAGGAAATGTTGCACAGATTTAGTAACCTGCTAAACTGAGATATTTTTCTTGGAATGATTCATGATATTAATTATAAAGGGGCAAATGTATTTTCATCATCTTAAACTGAAGAGTCCTTACATGGCTTACATAGGGCAGATTCAAATAATTGAAAATATTTTATTAAATGATAATAGAAATTAAAGTTTATGCATATCTATTTTATGAATTTATCCTTTCTAGCAAATGTTGTGCTTCAGGCAAGCAATTAATTATTGTCCCACGTCGAGATGCTTGAGCCTTATAATAATCTGTCTGTCTGTCCGTTCATTTCTCTGTGCATTCACACATCTTATAACCAGCATAACACTGCAACCGTTAAGCATAATTTGATGCTATTGTGTATTACAAGTAGATATGCCTTTTAAATGGTTTGCCCTTTTAGGTCTGATTTTGACTGAGGTATTGCACTTTTTCCATCCATATTAAATCTCCACTACAGTAGATCCTTGTAAAAAGCATGGGCCAGGAACCATTCAGTATATTCTGATGTTATTTGGTGAAGACCTAGATGTGCTTTTTATGGATTTTGTCTTTTCAACTCCATTTTGAATAGAGTTATGGCCCTTGATAGTTCATATCTTCACATGGCATGTTGCTTGTAATTGGATAGCTCAAGAATGAACCATTCAACATATTTTGATGCAATTTGGTATATACATTGCCTCATTGACTTACATGTGCCATATATGGATTTAATCTTGTTTAGAAGAGTTTTGGCCTTCTGATTGCTTGTGGTCCTGACTTTGGTTTCATTATGATAACTTCACCAAAATTTGTTTGATTTCAACCAAATTTGGCATGAAGCTTCAGATTCATGAGACTGAGTGAGTTTGATTTCAACCAGATTTTTTTGCATGCAGCTTCAGATTGATGAGACTCTGAGTTTGGTTTCTGCAGCATAACTTTACTGATCTTTGTTGGATTTTGCCCAAATTTGGCATGCAGTTTTATATTGATGAGACCTTGAATTAGTGTAATTTCAAGTCTTCCATATTATCATTAGAGAAGTTATGGCCCCTGATTGCCTGTCCTCCTAACTTTGCTTTCTGCAGCATAACTTTGCTAAGAAATATTGCATTTCAGTGAAAGTTATTATTATGTTTGTATAAATGAGACATTGAAAGAGTTTAATTTCTAGCATTTCACATCATCATTTAGAAGAGTTATGGTTCCTGAATATTCCATCTTCTCCAAACTTTGGTTTTGCAGCAGAAGTTCTTATGTTTAAGGCCATGCTGAGCAAATTGTAGAGATTGGGGCCCTTTGTAAAGCACTTATCACTGCTAGCTCTAATTTCAAAATGGAACTTCATACTGCAACCAATAAAAATTTTCTTTTCATCATGCCTTTCGATCAACGTTAACTTGCAAATACACCTTAGAGCAAGTTATATCTTATGCTTAGGAATAAGCAATGCCTTCTCATGGTCAGTGCCCAGGTGACAGAGATTAGCGAATTGCACCTCCCTGAAAGAGGGAAGAACAGCGATCTTGAATGGATACATCTTATTTGGGCTTGTCCATCAGATCTTTGTCACCGAACTAGTCTTTGACTGGTTACCAGGCACCAGGCACTGATCATCCACTGGTCTCTGGACTTTGGACACTGGTCATTTACCAGATTCTGATGATCAGGCTGGGGACAGGGATGGGGTCAATAGCCCCCCTGTTCCTATGTTACCGTTTAATACCAATGGGATTGGGAGATGGGTTGTACTTGCCTGACTAGGGAGGGGATCAGATCAGCATCTCCCCACTATGTTCCCTTTTAATCTCTATATGATGTGGGACCCCCCACCAACCCTGTCCCATTCTGGGAGGTGAATATTCCACCCCAACCCCACCCCCACCACCCCCCCCCACCCTCCCCCACCCCCATGGCACCATAGATGCCCCTTCCTTGGTTTGAAGGTAGGGTGGACATAACAGGACGTAGACCTGATCTGTTACCCCTGGACTGAGCCAGCAAAAAGGAGGGGGCCTCCACACCTCCTAGATGATTTTGAAGGGATCAGTAATCACTCTCTGGAGAGAGATACTGGGAAGGACAGTACTGTCTCGCCTTTGGAGTAGGTTCAGGATGATGATGTCATTTCCATCAAGGTGGACTCAAATGAGTTCTCAGAGGAACTAGTGGCAATGGTTCCTTCCCCTCTGTTTGAGGTCCCCTGCTCCTTCCCACCTGTCGGGCCAAGTGTTGGAGGAAGAGGCTGTTTGAATGTTCGATCCCCAGATTTGTGTCTTAAGGCTTCTGGCACTGAGGACAAAAAAGACTCTTTCCAGTCTGGAGAGGTTTTCTGGGGCATCATCTCATCAATATCTTCTGTTGCTCCTTCACTCTGTGATGCTCAGATAGCTTACATAGAGGTTTTTCTGGAGACAAGAGTTCGCCTGACATCAGAAGGGGTGATCTGTCCCCTCTTCTATGCTTTGACTGCTGGTTTCTGCCTTTAGCTATCGAGTTCATTCTTATGCTTGGCACATTAAGCTTCCCCCACCAGACTCTGGGGCTTCATAAATGGAGATATCAGCTGGGGCCTAGGCTTGCCTCCTGGTTACAATCTTGGAGCTTAAGGCCCGCACCGAAGTGATGATTGCCTAACATGCCGATCTCTTCTGAGCAACCTCATTCAGTCTCTTGAAGTAGGAATCTTTGTCTGTAGCAAAGACATCATGTCATGCACTCTCCAAGTCAATGGTACTCTCAGCAGAGCTTCACCTTTAAAGGTCTGCACCTCTTGAGGCAGAGACACTCTTCAGAGTCCTCATCCCCTCCATGGCATTACAGGATTTGAGAGACCAGCAATATAAGTCCCTAGCAGCAGTTCATGGCCCTTCAGAACGGACTAAGAAGCATGCCCACCCTGAATGCCCTGTGGGACCTTCTCCCAAGTCTGTCAGGCAAGGTCAGGCTCAACATTCTCACAAGCAGCCTAAGTTCAAAGCTCCCTCTCACTCATTGTTTGATAGGCAAGGTGGTTGGAGAGGCCAAGGGAGAAAGTCTTCGGACTCCTCCCCCTTCCCTAAAGAGATATGGGGTTGACCCTGAAGAGTTGCATCCTTTCCTGCAGCATCTTCATTTTCTAGCACTTTTTCAGGGTTTTGGTTGGGCATCACAGACATGTACATGTCAATTCCAACTTAAAAAATGGCTACCAGCTTTGTTTCCAGAAACATCCACCCCTATCACAGACCCCCATATTCTTTTACGAGTCCAAAATGGCTCAATTAAAGGAAGAGGTATACACTCTTCTGTGGAAGGGCACAGACAAAAGGGTGGAAAATTACCAGACTCTGGCTTTCTATTCCTGAATCTTTCTGGTGTCAAGAAAAATTGGAAAGTTTCAGCTCATAGTCAACCTTTCCACCTTAAACAGATTTGTTTGGAAAGAATGCTTCAAGATGTAGACTACCACCTCAGTAAGGCACATCATAAGGTCCTGTGACTGGGCATCAATCTTCAGGCTGCATACCTTCACTTTCCCATTCTTCACACCATACAGAAAAAATGCCTCCAGTTTTGTCTCAACCAGGAGGTAAATCAATTTCAAGCTTTTCCATTCAGCCTCACCTCCGCCCCCAGAGCCTTTACCAGGGTGATGGGGGCAGTTGCAGCCCATTAGAGGTCATTAAGGATTCCCATCCTCCAGTATTTCAATCACTGGTTGATGCAGAACATCCTCAGAGATTCTCTTCTGAAGACCTGTCCCTCCATTGGTTGATGATGACCTTCTAAATCTTATCCCCAGCCTAGAGAAGTCGGATCTCATCCCTTCTCAGGACTTTGTATATTTGGGGATGAATGTCCTCACCAGCCTAGGGATGGTTCATGTTCCTCTGGACAGAATCAACCTAAATCCTGTCCCTCATAATAACTCTTCTGGACAAGACCTCATTGCTTGCCTTTACATCTCTCTCCTGGGAATTCTGGACTCTGCTGCAGATATCCCCACGGGAAACATTACTTGCACCCTCTCCAGTTCCTGCTGATAGCAAACTGGAGACTGCACAAGGTTCCTCTATCAGCTTGGATCCCCCTGCATTGGTGGCTAAATTGGGACAGGTTTCTGACCGGAGTCCCAATTCATACCCCAGAACCACACTTCTTTCTGTATACCGACACATCAGATTTGGGATGAGGTGCTCACCAGGAGCCAGAGGGTGTAGTTCTTCAACGATCTTGTTCCTAGCCTTACAGGGGTGTGTCAACCTCATAAGGCATAATTGTGTTATGGTCGCCTCAGACAACACGTCAGTAGTAGTGTGTCTCAGGTGTCAGGGAGGTATACATGCTCCTTCTTTTTGTGTGGAACTCCGGAACCTCCTCCGATGGGCAGCCTTGGATGAGATCACTCTCCAAGTTGACCATATTCCAGGCAAGAGGAATATCATGGAGAAGGATGGGTCAGAGTCATTTCTTGCTACCTCTTACATCTTCCTCTGATATTTCGGCAGCCAACATTTCCAGGTGGATTGTCCTCACTATCAAGTGAGTTTCCTTTCATGATAATTAAAGTCCATGAAGTTAGGGCTATTGCTACATCTTGGGCCTATTTGAATCACTCCTCGATGGATGATGTTATAAGAGCTGCCTTCTGGTGGTCTCGCACTATCTTCTCCTCCTTTTACCTTTGATCTTTGGTGCATCAGAGTGAATGCATTGGGGGGGGAGAGGGCCTATAGTGATGGCACAGCATGTAGCCCAACCTTCTACCAGTCTACAGTAGCAAACACTCCTACTATAAGGTTAGTGCAGTAGTTTTCTATACCAGAATTGTTGAGGACATCAGTCTCCCTCCTAACTGGTAAAGTCAGCAATTCAGTAGTAGCATGTATTGTATTACTGTTACTAAGCTGTAGATTTGGAGGGGGTAAAACTCATTTTAATTATGTAATACTTATCTGCTACTATTGCAGAGCTTCCCTCCCATCCCGCTCTGATGTCCTGTACTCTAGGTCTAAATCAAGTAAGGATGGTATTCTGTATTTTTTGGCTGTGACTAGAGAGGCAGACTGGGATCCTGTTCTTTTCAATTCAGACCCGCCAATACTAATTAGAGGAGGGAATAATTAGCATGGACTAGGGACTAAGAGTCCAAGGAAAGTAGAGTAATGCAGTAGTAGCAGGCAAGTATTATATAATTAAAATTAGTTTTCCACCCCCAGCTCCCCCAAAAAACCCTACATTTTGAAATGTGTTTTATGTAAGAATCTCCTATTCAAAAATATGGAGGATAAAAATGCAGCTAGTATCTATTGTTACTCTTTCCAAAACTAAATATCCAATGTAACAATTACACATCATCATTTATAATTTTCAGCTATGTATGGGGTAAAAGCATTGACATATGGTTCAAAGGGAGTTCAAAATTTCTTAACAAACAAAAAATCCAAAGTTGTATGAACTAAACATACAATATTGTAACATTGGCCAGGAGTTTGATATTATTATTATTATTTATTATTATTATTATTACAGGATGAGGGGTTTGTGGTTCGGGTGGAGAGATTGTGTGATACAGTTGTTCAGCTTGAGAGTTTTGCTGGTTCAGAAAAAGAGAAGCATCCATTATATAAGGAATATCATGGTATGTAATAATAATAATAATAATAATAATAATGATGATGATGACTTAGTACAGCATTTAATCTTTAAACGCCCTAAGTGCTTTACATTAGTTAACACATAAGGACGTGTGTATAAACAGGATAACAAAAAAACATGACACCATGAAATTACAAACAAAGCATGATGAAAATAATTAGGATGAAGAAACATTGGTCTGTTCTTGCAGCTGAAAGAGATGAGTTTTTAGAATTTGAATGAGATCATGGTGTCTTGTGTCTAAGTACAAGAGATGAGTTTTTAGAGAGGACTTGAATGAGATCGAGGTGTCTTGTGTCTAAGTACAAGAGATGAGTTTTTAGAGAGGACTTGAATGAGATCATGGTGTCTTGTGTCTAAGTACAAGAGATGAGTTTTTAGAGAGGACTTGAATGAGATCATGGTGTCATTGTGTCTAAGTACAAGAGGCAATTTGTTCCAGGTAGCTGGGCCCTGGTATGCAAAAGAACTTTTTCCATAGGACTTGGTTTTAACAGTGGGAATAACAAGAATATGGGTGTCAGAAGGCGAGCACAAATTTCTAGAAGGGGTGTACACATTGGTGAGATCAGATTGGTATTTCAGACTGTTGGCACTGAACAAATGTAGCAGAGAGAAGAGATTTTATGTTTGATTCTGCAGCGAATGGGTAGCCAGTGAAGGGTACCAAGCAGAGGGGGGGGGGTGAGTGCTTGGTTCTTGGTACTCTAAGGACAATCACAGTAGTCAAGTCTAGAAAGTAATAAGGAACACACAAGTGTTTTGGTGGCATCAACAGAAAGAAAGTTGCGAATGGAGCTGATGCGTCTCAGCTCCAGATATGCAGCCTTGCATGTGTTCGTGGCATGTTGGTGCAATGAGAGAGAACTCTCAAGATTGACACCTAGGTTTCATACTGATTGTTTGAATTTATTGGTGCTGATACTTATTGTTTGAGGTAAGGGATAGGAATGAGAAAGTCTTTCTACCTCAAGTCTTAAGTATCCTTCACACATATTGTAGAGTTACCAATGTACTAATACAAAGTCCTCTGTCAGAATTTTTAAAAAGTTCCATAATTTAGTGTGCCATTTAGTGATGAAGTTGCCAAGTTAACTTGAGAAGTCACTAAGTTCTACTTGTCCGCTATGAGCTGTTAGTCCGTTTTGCATATTCAAAATCGCAGTTGGATGCTGCCAATTCTCGTTGCAGGCTGTGTCATTATTTAATTTCACCTGGAGTGAAAAGATTATCATAGGAACACCATTTTGAGTGCACACTTCTGTATTTCTCACCATATAAGATAATGAAAACGGCACCCAGAAAAATATTGAAGCCATTGGTAAAAAGTGTATCCTTGTACATATCATCGAGAAGACATGAAAGTCTGGTGATATTTGCAACACCAGTTTGTGCAGTAAATTGTTGTAAATGTACTACCATATATACTAACTTATAAGTCAGGTCTAACTGCAAACAACATAGACCCAGATCTGCCATCTCATTATGTGGTTGCAGATTAGGGTCTATGTTGTTTGTTCTACTGATTGGTACTAACCATGCATTATGTGACAGCAGATTGGGGTCTGTGCAGTTTGGAGTTGGATCTGACTTATAAGCGAGTATATATGGTATCCTTCCTCCAGTTTTTATTAACCCCATAATACTTTTTTTCTACCTTTCTGTTTGCATGTCGTCATTTCAGGTTTGTTCAACATCCATCAGCTGCCCAGCCTGAACTCCCTGACTTGCCATATGCCAGACACACTGGATTTGGCCTTCAAACTCCGCAGAAAAAAATTTACCGTAGAGGTAGGATGAAGAAGAGAGTTAATGATTCCGCTTTTTTTCTAAGCTGTGCCAATGTTCATTTGCATAAGAAAATGTTTTCTAATAAAGCAAAACTGAAACATTTTGATCTTACTGTTTTAATGAAACATTAGTTAACATAAAAAATTGATTGAAATATTATCAGTAGCTTTTTAGTTATTTGAGTTCCAAGATGGTCTGTAGTTCCCTTCGCTTGTGGGACCAAGCCTACAAGATTCTGTAATTTTATGTTATGTAATGTTATGTAATTACTTTCATTATGTATCTGCTGAAAGCCCTCTTTATTGGTCAAAGCCAATGTAGTATGGAGGTGCTCAGTAAGTTGATTGACATGGTTGAACTATCAATAGTTATATCAATCCACATCCATTCATTAAAAGATGAGGATCTGCCTATACACCAGTGCATAGACCTCCATTACAATTAACCTGCAGATGATAATTTTTAGCTCACCTGGTCATAAGGCCAGGAGAGTTTATAATATGGTTTTTCATCTGTGGTGCATGTCTGATCACAGTTTTGGAGCCGCAGTGGTTAGCATACCCTACTCATGACTGAAAGGGTTCGGGGTCTAATCCTGCCATCGGACCAGCCTGGGTCAGCTACCATGGTGTGTCTTTGGGAAAGGCACTTTACTCCTATTGCCTTGGCAAAAAATAACCAACTTGTGTTGCTATGCCGTAAAGCACCAAACCAAACTTGATCACAGTTTCTATTTACAACTTCGTTTGTAAGACCACTTGTCAATGATCAATTTGATCATGATTTTACAGGAAGCATTTTGGCATCAGAACCTTTCAGATCTGTTCACTTGATGCTGATTCATCTTCCAATATGGCTACCATTACCAAAAAATATAAAAACCTTACAATGACTTCTTCTCAAAAACCACTCAAGAGAATTTGACCAGATTTAACAGATAGCATTCTGGCATGAAGGGCTTCCAATTTAATATGAATGATCCATTCTTTGATCAAATATGGCCACCATTACTAATAATAGATGTGGTTTGTGGTTTGGTGGGTTTAATGCCATTTTTTGGTACACGATTGGCTATACATGGTGACCAGTATATCTGGTGGAGGAAGAATCTGGGAAAACTCAGGGAAGAACCACCAACCCACGGGAAGTTTCTGGCAAGCTTTCTCACATACCCACGTTGGCCAAGGCCGAGACTCAAACCCACGTGGACACAGGTGAGAGGTCAGTGATCTGTAAAGGTGAGCACCTTAGACCACTCAACCACTCAGGGCCCCCTCCTAAAAATAGAAAAACCTTCAAATGACTTTTCAAAAACTGCTTAACAGAATTTGTCTAAATTTGACAAAGAGCATATCCTGGCATGAAAGGCTTTCAGGTTTGTACAAGTAATGTCAATTTGTCATCAAATATGGCAACTGTTGCTAAATGTAGAAAAACATTGAAATGACTTCTTCTCAAACTCCACTAAAAAGAATATGGCCAAATTTGAGAGAAAGCATACAATCTTGAAAGCTCATTAATTTTCTACAAAAGATGCTAATTTGCCTTCAGCTGTGATCTATGTTACTAAAAATAGACCCCCCAAAAAACCTTTAAACAACTTCCCAAACAACCTGGCATAGAGGCCTTTCAATAATGATGCAGATGTGCCATGAAATATGAATGAAGATAAACAAAAGCAGAGAAACTGTGAAACAGTTGTTTCATAATGTTTAAAATTAACAGGATTGGAAGAAATTTGTGCAGAAAGTATCCTGCTGAGCCAGATTTCGTGGCCAACTGCTCTTTCCTTTGGCTATTAGGCAAATGTCAGCTAGCTGAGTGATCATATACCCACAAGGGCCTCTTGTAAAGTAATATGGCAGTAACAATAGACTGATGTCAGAAAAGTATCTTTACATGTGCACTGTCTGAGATGTATCATTATATTACATCACAAGATCAAATTTCATCCTGTCAGAGAAATAGGAGACATAGTGCTGTTCATTTGTCCAATACAAAGTAGACATGTAATTGTAATAGGTAACCAGTGTTGCACTTCGAGCATGGGATAGTGAGTTTCCCACAATTTTTGCCCTATGTCCCAAAAATCTTGACTCGTGTGCTGGGTACACTTTTTCATCAGGGAAAAATAAAACAATCCACCTGCTATTTTTCATTTGTGCTTGTCTTTCCATGTCTTTGTTGGAGCTAGCAATGGCCAAAGTCACCAACGGCGATAAAATCTTTCAGATGGCATTTAATTTCCATTTTAAAACAACGTATTTGGCAATCAAAACATTCAAGGTTTGTAGTAGTCTGCCAAGTTGCAATTCCAAGTCACTGATGGCCACTAGTGTAACATATTTTCAAGGCTTAAATAATGACAAAAGGGACTAAATTTCTGGTTTGAAAAACTTTCAGAAATACACAGTTTGACACTGAATCTTTGAATTATTATTTTGAAAATAAAATAATTCAGAAAAATTTTGAATTAATATTATAAACGCTGGTAGATAATGAGTAAACACTTAAGTTAAATTAGAACAAGATCCGAAATGGACATTTCATAGTGCTGTTTATTTCAGGTAAACCAGGTCTTCAAACATGTAATCTTTTTACAGATTACTTGAGTGGTTAATAAAACATGGAGTATATTAATGTAAATGTCCAAGGAAAAGATGATAGTGAGTGCAACAGTTAAGTTGTCAGAACTGACAAACCAAATAAGATTATCTTGTTTTTTATTTTACCACTACAAATGCATTAAGTTGCTGGTCTTTTCCTTGTCCCTTTGAAATTGTGTGGGACCCTCGAATTTGGAGGACAGGGGGACACAGTATCCCCTGCCTTTGGGATCCTAGGTGCTACACTGACAACCATGTGATTGTCTTTGCAGTTCTTGACACATGTTAAATGTGGCAAGGGACACTGATTTTCCAACCCACTTCCCTGCAGATGGAGAACATCATACATTTATTCTTAAGTCTGACTTGCTAAGTAGCTTAAATGCCTTCATTGCAAATCTATTTTACTTGTTTTATGATGTACAGTTGGGTTTTTCTATAGGAATTTGAAGTATTACATACTTTACTTTCTCATATTAAATCTTTAATGAAAACTTGGGATTTAATTGATAATTGTTTGAAAAAAGTCAAATTTTTACTAAACATTTTATAAGTTTACTATGCACATGAAACAATTGATATGTTCTGTGTTCTTCCTAATAGACAGATTTTGACATTAAGTACAATATATGAAGTGGTAACAGCTCATTTACGTTGTTTATAATTTTGCTTTTCATAAACTTCTTGCATTGAGACTGATATGTTATTATAAGCTTCTCTTTTTCTTTTCCCCTGCAGAAACTTCACCTTCCTCCCGAGTTGTCAGAGACAGCCAGCAGACCCCAGGAAGACCCAGTGCCTAACTTGAAATCTCCACCTCAGACAGGAAGCTGTGGGACCTCCTTAGGGGTTAAGAACAAGCTGGACTTTTGAACTTCTTTAGTACTTCCAAAGAATAGCAAAGACCAAGCATTCCTTGTTGACCAGTGCTGAATCTGTATAAACCAGCTGAATTTGTAAAATATTTAAGAGTAGACACACAAAAGCTGAGTTTCCAAGGCTGCTCCAGAACAGTAAAGAACAAGATGAACTTAAAATCTGTATGGGAACAACATGGAAATTCATGTAATGGAATAACCAGTATGCTTACTTGTAGCTAAGAAAAACAAATTAGAAATGAAGCAATCATTGTTGCATTATAAAAGTGGGTGATAAGTAACAACAACTTTGGTCCAAGTGGGTTAATGAGATAGGGGGAGATGTAAAAGTGACTGCAACTTCCATAATATGCCATCTATATATGAATTCTATATTTTACATGAATGTGCAGGATATTTTGTTATCCTTGCTGGAAGTTAATGTAGATTGTGTGCAGTAGGATGTTCAATGTAAGAACCACACCAAAGTAGGAGATTTTAAAGACCTCAGATGGTGTAGAAAAGCAAGCCAGATCTTCTGTCTCAAAGCTAATGAGCCATGAAATGGTAGTAATTAAGCTGATCAAATGAGGAAAACCAGGATCAAAATTGGATAGTCATGAATCTCATAAAATGGCCTGATTAGGAGCAAAGCTTCAGTTGCCAACAATTTATAAACTGGCTTAATGTTCCATCTTAATAAAATGTGTATTCAATTGCAGCAGTTGGACAGAGTAAATATAATATTAAAGGCATCAGCACTAATGAAATTGTAAATTGGCAAAAGAGCTTTCACCTTAAATTTAATCAAGAGAGCTTAAATTCAGGATTGAAGATGGTTCACAGAATCAGATTTAGGCTGGACCTTGAACAAGAAGCATTCCAGAAAGAAATATATAATGATCAGTGTACAAAAATGAAAAAACCTAATGATGATCATGTGTCGTGAAAGCAAGATTTCTAAACCTTACATGATTCAATGATTAAAGGATAATATAGTTTGGATTCTAGAATATTAGATGGGATAATGAACCAGAGCAGAACAAACCGGGATCAAATGTATGGAATAGGAAGCTTAACTTTTCACCTGATAAAATGATTAAAATACAATAGAAGGTTTCAGCATCCTGAAGAAAGCAATTCAGAAATGTTTATATGATTACCTGTTACCATCTTATAATGTGAAGTGACTATTTTTCATGGGGGTACTAATTTTCATGGATCTCACGGTCACTACAAACCACAAATTTAAAGACACAACAAATAGTGATTCTTCTGTTGAAACAATAGGGCTTACCCAATCCATGAAATTAAGTTCTGGCAAAAATGTCATTTTTTAAAAAACCATGAAAATGTATGCCTGCAAAAATAATTGAATTCACAGTATTTCATTCACATCTTTCATTAGAGAATAGACTCAACAGAAGCATGAACATTAAGAGAGTGTAAATGAATTGACATTGTCTAATATATATGTTGTATTGATGTTTTCTGTTCCAGTGTGGCTTGTAAAACTTGGAGTGAATTGATTTCCAAAATGCTTGACTTTGAAAATACCACTCTGCACCAACAGTATGTACTTAACAGAAACTGAAACAAATGTACAGTTGTCTAAATTTTGCTGCATATATCAACTTTGTCATGTGCAATATAGTTTCATGCCATTGAAGACCATGTTACATAATATAATCATGCTGTACTTTGTTCCAGATTTCAATAAATTCACAGCCACTTGAAATTTAATTTTCTTTTGCTTTTTTGCAGGAACAAAATAGGTTAAAAAAAAGCTAACCTGTCAGATGCATCTGAAATATGCTCAGCATATTTAAAAAATCATGTATAGTCAAGATCACACCAAACATTTAACGTACATAACTATCTTTGAATGTGTCAGATATTAACACTATCAGAATGCATGCGTGTTAATGCATGTTTGTATTGGGGCGAGAGACAGAAAGAGACAGTTTCTCTTAATATGAATCACGTGATTCCAAGATATATACATCTTTATGTTTAAATTGGAGAGAAATATGTTGATAAAATAAAAACAGGACCAAACTTTAAGGACAATGGAATGCCATATAATTTACTGATCATAACACACATCCAGATAAACACATAAAATTATATAAACTTCTTGATCATCTGGATCCTTATTTCAGTGTATTGTACAAATAATTTATCCATTGTCTGTACAGCATTCTGGATAAAATTCTTTGTCCAGGTAATTCTATGCTTGCCTTTAGGTGGAGCATATATTGTTATGGTCATGTATATCCATCCATCCATTAACAATTTAGCTTCCACTTAAGTTCTGCTTCATATACTTTTGCTGAATTTTGCAGATAAGATTCCAAATAGGAGACAAAAAATGCTTTTGATATGGGGTATGAAGATTTGAAAATCAAAGATCGTGATCACTGACCAACTAAAGCAAATTGCTTTCCACGTAATACCATGTGTTCTGTTTCATGTACTACCGCAAACTTTTCATACAGATTGTCCTACAGAAGAGAAAGAACCCTATTAATTTTGGGATCAAAAGGTCAAAGGTTAAGGTTATTATGACATACAGCAAAATGATTCCATTCAATAACTCAAGTTCTGTTGTCATATCTTCAAAAAATTTTGCAGTTGAATTGCTATATATCAGGCATGTGCAAGATACGTCCGACAGGCCGGATCCAGCCCTCAATCTGGTTTTATCCGCTTATTTACATCAAAGGGTGTAGCTTTAAAAGTTTCTTATCTGGCCTGCACCCTGGAGGAAGTTGCACATGCCTGCTGTATATTATACAAAGAAGCTTTTCAATCTGGGGGTCTGAAGGGTAAATGTCGTGATCACTACGATCATTGAAAATACTAGAGCTAGCAGCAATGGGTGCCTTGAATGGAGCCCCAATCTCTACAGTTTGCTCTGCAGGGCCTTAAATAGAAGAACTTGGAAAAACAAATTTCGGAGATGGGCCATCACTCTTGTAAATGATGACATGGAATTCTGGAAATCCAGCTCATTCAAAGTTTCATCAATGTAAAGATTCATGATAAAAATGTACTCAAATGCAATATTCCTTAGTAAAGCTATGTTGTTGGAAGTAAAACTAAGAGGAGGGGCAATCAGGGGACATAATTCTTCTAAATGAGGACATGGAAGTCTGGAAATCAAGCTCATTCAAAGTCTCATCAATGTAAAGATTCATGATAAAAATGTACTTAAATGCAATATTCCTTAATAAAGCTATGTTGTTGGAAGTAAAACTAAGAGGAGGGGCAATCAGGGGACATAACTCTTAATTATATTGTGGAAGACTTGAAATTAAACTCATTCAGAGTCTCAAGTATAAAGCTGCATGCCAAATTTGGTTGAAATCCAATAAAGCTTAGTAAAGTTATGCTGTGGAAACCAAAGTCAGGAGGATGGACATTTAGGGGCCATAACTTATATAATTGATCTTGTGGAATGCTGGAAAAATATAAAGCCGAGATTCTGCCAGGGTGCGCAAGTGTGCAAATCATGCAAAATTTGTTAGAATTCACGCACTTGGAAAGCAGTGATGCGCAAGAACTCCCACAAATTAGTTTAAAGTCGTTCATAAAAAAAATGTACTCTGCGCAGTATACAATTTTTATTTAACTGTTAACCCTTAAAGTGCTTGTCATGGCATAAGTTGCACTGCCAGTAGAGGTCTAATAGCGCTTGTCTCTTTATCTGTCTTTTTTCCAGTAGGCAACTGTTTATGCATCCGAGTACTTCAGCTTGCATGAACGGTTGTTAAACTAAATTTTATTGGCACATTAGGCCCTGGAAGAAGCATTGTGGAGTTTGAACCTTGCATTTATGAAGGAAGTTTTACAAATGCATATTTAAAGTAAAGGCTACTAGAAAACCAAAAATGGCCGACTCCCAATGTGGTTCACCTTCAGATGACGATTTTGTTCGGCAAATACTGGCCAATGATAGCGACGATGACAATGATTTTTAAAGTTTTGAAGTATATGAGGTTATTGGAGCCCAGAAAGTGTTACCAGAAATGCCAGTGAGTAATTTTGAACCCGAAAATAATGTTGAACACGAGTCTGATGTACATGCTGGATGGACAAAAACAGACAGCATGCCGGTCATCCCCCTATCAAGAGGCATTTAAAAATTAAATGTCAAAAAGGCAGAATACCAAGCCTATTTAAAATACAATCAATTTAAAAGTAGAGCGCAATTTTCATTTCTTTTCTGAAATAATTCTGCCTTGAGGGATCTTGTGCAACATAACTATATAGCACTCTAAGGGTTAAGATAAATTGAATAAATAAGAATCTAAAAAGAAATTAAAAAGTAAGGATATTTATTTTTGATCAAAATACCTCTGTTTGAACAAGATGACTATGGCATTGATGGACTTAAAACCCTAATTGTGGAACAGATAAGAAATCTGGCATAGTAGTCAGAAAAGCACTGATTCAAGAAAGTGAAAGTTTGGCAGAGCTCTAGTTAGTGAAAAATATTCTTTTGGAGCAGAGATATCCAAGAGACAATACCTATGAGCTGTTGAAAACTGTACATAACAATAAAGAACAGTTTTCTAAATTGTTCAAGCTTGCTTAGCTAGCTATGCATATGTGAAAGGGGGGATCTCACCACAGAACAATATTCATACACAAATAAGAACAAATTAGACTCAGAAATGATCAACAGATTAATGCTTATACAACTGAAGGACACATCTTTTGAGGATTTTGATTTCATTAGAGCAGGAAGAAAGAAAGAGGCGAATATTTATGTGTTAGGCAAATATTGAACTATGGCCGTTTCCCCCCCCCCCTCATTTTTTAATACTTCCCCCTTATTTTGGTGACAATGGGGGAGCTCCCCCCTTTAAATAAAATCCTGGCAGCATCTCTGATAAAGCTGCATGCCAAATTTGGTCTATATGCAACAAAGCTTAGTAATTTCATGCTGCAGAAAAAAAGACAGGAGAATAGGCATTCAGGGACTATAACTCCTGTATATGATGCCGTGAAATGCTGGAAATCAAACTCACTCAAGGTTTCATCAGTCTAAAGTCAAATGCCAAATTTGGTGAAGTTATTTTGCAGACACAAAAGTCAGGAAGACCTTAACTCTTCTAAATGAGACTAAACCCATAAAAAGCACTTGCAAGTCTATGAGACAATACTCGTACCAAAATGTATCAGAATATGTTCAATGGTTCATGAGCTATAAACTCAACAAGAATGTGTGCCACTATCGGTCAACACTGGCAGGGTGTGCACTCGGGTCGAGGTTCTCTCTTTAAGAGGTATGCACAAATAAGATCATCTTCACTTGCCAAGGGTCATTGATCCACTTCATTCCACATCAACCCTTGGCATATTTAACTTGCTGAAATGGTGTTTTGAACAAGTGCCCTCTTGCAGATACGAGTCCCTGCCCATAGCAAGTGAAATCAATTAACCAATGAGAGAGCTCATTACATGACCTGTTAGTTATTCAATAAGGCAATCTCCACAATGTCCACAGGCACTGACTCTGAATTATGTTGCATAAAATGTTTAAATTGGAGAAACTTGTATGCAAACAAAGTACATCGACAACCCTTGGTTAGAGAAAACGGTTTGGTTTTATGGGGTTTAACACCATTTTTCAGCACAAGATATGTTATACATGGCAGCTAGTATATATTTGGTGGAGGAAAACCCCAGGAAGAACCACCGACCCACAGGAAGATATTAGCAAGCTTTTTCACATAACCACGTTGGTCGAGCTGAGACTCAAACTCATGTGGACAGAAGCGAGATGTGTGAGTGATCTTTTAAGGTAAGCGCCTTAGGCCCCTAAGAAAGATGGAGTTGAATATGTGTGTCCTATATGCGATGGGCACAATACCACATCAACTCTGTGATTTGTTTTATATGAGGGATGCATGCCACTCTCCAATGATGGGTTTGATGTTATTTGGCAAAATATATGCAACATGCTGATTTATATAATATTTGAAATCAGTATATGGAATCTTCCATTCAGAAACGGATGACTACATGGCAGCTTTGACTGCTTTATCTGCCCTTTCAGTGCCCATAATATCACTATGACTAGGCAGTCAACAATACATAATATTTTTTCCAGATTTATTAGTGCAAGCAACATAAATTTCACACTGAAAAATCTGTAGTTAAATAAAGGAAGACAGCAAAGAGGGAAAGTTTAACTAGGTATTATATACATGCTAAAAATCCAGATATAATACTGAGTAATCTTTATTCAAGCTATAAAAAAAAAATTATATTTAACACAATATACAGAAAACAATAATTGCTATGTGAACACTGATATATATATATGGTCACTGACAGAGACACCCAAATTTACCAATTCACATTTTCATCCCAATAAAGTGGCACACAGTTTATAAAATGGAAATGTACAAGATTTACTTGACAGCTCTTTGTATTGTAGTCCACTGCATCAGCAAACAGTGCACATAGTTCTGCTTGTAAAATATTACACCAGTTAATATTAAATCATATTGGAAGTCCATGTATACAAACATCAGCAGTGATGCTGCCAGGCCTTGTGTGTGCTAATCACGGAAAATCTACCGTGTCACACGATTCAAAATTAGCTATATGCAAGAACTCGTACAATGAATTCTGTACTTCCACAAAATAAATCTACAATGCATGAATAATCTAAACAAAGACTGGTGTGTTTTGCTCCAAGAAAGGTTGTCTGCTTTAGTCTTGATCACCATTTTTTTTTTTTTTTTTAGTGTCTAGCGGCTATTTCCATGCATCTTTCACACTGCCCAACAGCGCATGACCGGAAATCTATTCAGGTGTGCTAAAGACAATGGCCGGTCATAAGTTGACAAGGGATTGTTTTAAAGTTCCCTCTGATAAGACTTCTAACCCAGATCAGGATACTCGATGCATCATTGATAACTTGGAGACTTTGATTACTTCAGACATCTGACTGAACAGAAACAACTAAAGTGAGGACTCGAACTGCAAGTGATGAACCCCTCTAAGAACAAGAAAAAATTCAAGTCAAAATTTTTTTAGTCATGTCAAAGCTAAAAAAAGTTAGCCATGCACATGCCTCTCCAAACTGCAGATTGTGAGAAGGGTTTCTCTGCACAGACAAACATTCACACTGCAATCAGAAACAGATTAACTTATGAAAATGTCAACAGAATGATGCTGGTACAGCTACAGGATGATTCATATGAAGATTTCAATTTCAACAGAGCAACTGGATACATGGAAGGGAAAATATGGAAAGACATGTGCATGTGTTGTGGGTAAGATTTATACCACCCTGTAATTTGCTTGACTCCTCATTTTTATTAGCCATGGGGGGAGCTCCCCCTTCCCAGCTAATTCCTGGCAGCATCACTACATCAAGCACCATTAAGGTATTTGAGCTTCATATTAAAAACATCAGAAAAAAATATTACAATAAATCTGTCTAATCGGGAGTTACTTTATTTGCTATCAGCATTTAGCTCATTTCAATTTATGACTATACTATATTATCATCCTTGTCATATTATGCATTAAATAAGTAAAAGGTAAATGTGACCATCTATATGTGTATGAATTACTTCAAAAAAGGAGATACAAATGCCATAAATTACTTAAAATTCCTCTAGAACACATATAATTTAAAACTAAAGTAAGGTAGGCACAAGCCAATATAATTACAAAATATGAAGTTCAAAAAGTTTCATCGAATGAAATAAGTGTGAAAAAAACATCATGAGGGATCATCAGCATTAAGCATGGTGTTAAAGACAAGAATGATCAAATCTGAAGCATAATGTTTCATAACATAGCAAGGAAATATCAAATCTGAAGCATGATGTTCCATAACATAGCAAGGAAATATCAAATCTGAAGCATAATGTTTCATAACATAGCAAGGAAATATCAAATCTGAAGCATAATGTTTCATAACATAGCAAGGAAATATCAAATTGGTGACCATAATTACTCTGTAAATGGAAAACTGTCTTAAACTGATATATTTGGCTGCATAGATATTAACCAATGTGCAAACCGCAACCCCTTTTCATGGCAACAATTATCATATCTGAAAGTGTGTTTAAAATTTCCCACTGAACATGTTTCAGAGATAGACAAAAGGTATTCATTTTGCTGTTTGTTATCCACAAACATAACCAGAATAGTGCATATACTGGTGTGTATATATATATATATATATATATATATATATATATATATACATACCACTGTAAGGTTGTTGTTCTCTATAGGACTCCTGGTACCAATTCAACTCCAATAGTAAACCTATGGAAACACCATAATATTAAAAATTCAATAACTTTAAAGTTCGAAATACCTGTGACCAAACCTATATCTCTCAGTATAGACCCATCCTTGATGCAAGCTTCTGTGTGGAGAAAAGCATATGACCCTTGGTACTTTTTGGATCTACATATGTTTGAAACATGTTTCCAATTTATGCACCTAAATAATCAGGTGCTACTTTCAGTACTGAGAAGTTGTAAGTCGTGTTTGAAAAAAGACTGAAACTGTATCAATACAACATGAAACTGTATCAATATAACATTGTCTCTATATTTTTCAGTTACAAATAGGATAAAGTCTCACAAGAATCTTTGTACTAAAATTTGACTTTTCATTATCAACCCTTTATGACCCTACAAACTTGTATATACTCTATTTTATGTTCAACCATTTCTTGACTGGTTCCCAACTTCTCCATATAATTAGTATAGTGAGTCCTATAGTAATCTTGCTATCCATATGACTTTCTGCCTGTCCATCAACAATATGGTTTTTGAACAACAAATTTACTGGGAATTATTTGATTTGGTATGCAACTTATAATGATGAGATCTCAAACAAGTTCAATTTCTAGCTTTGTATCTCATCCAGAGGAGTTATGGCCCCTGATTGCACATCCTTCTAACTTTTGTTTCTGCAACTTAACTTTACCAATGATTGTTCGTTTCAGCCAAATCTCTTATGCAGCTCTATATTGATAAGACTTTGAATGTGTTTGATTTCCTGCGTTCTACAACATCATTTCCACGAGTTATGCTCCATGATTCCCATTCCTTATAACTTGGGTTTCCAGCAGAACTTTACCAAGGATTGTTGGATTTCAGACAAGTTTGGCATGTAGCTTTGTACTGATGAGACCTTGAATGAGTTTGATTTTCAGCATTCACAACATTATTTAGAGTAATTATGGCCCCTGACTTTCCATCTGCCTAAAACTGATTTCTGCGTCATAACTTAATACAGGGTATTTTAATTAAACCAAATTTAGCATGACCTTTATACTGACAAGACTTGAATTACGGTAGCGTGATTTCTAACATTCCATGGCATATACAGGAGTTATGCCCCGCCCCCCCCCCCCAAGCCAATTGTTGTTTCTTCTGACTTGGAGTTTCTATAGCCTCACTTTACCATGGGTTGTTGGATTTCAACCAAATTTGGAATGCAGCGTTATACTGAGGGGACTTTTAAATGAATTTAATTTCCAGTATTCGATATTATCATTTAAAAGTGTTCTGGACCTGATTTCCTGTCGTTCTGACATAGGTTTGTGCATCTTTCATTTACTAGGGATAGTGGGATTACAACCAAATTACCTGCAGCTTTATGGTGATGCAACCTTGCATGAATTGGGTTTCCAGTATTCCACATAATATTTTGGAGCAGTTATGGCCCCTGAATGTCTTTTCTTCTAACTTTGTTTCCCAACAAAAGTTTCTCTGTTTATGGCTAGCAGGCCCTTTGTGATGCACCCACAGCCAATAGCCAATAGCTCTAGTTTGTCAGGACATGGATACTGGCTAGCAGGCCCTTTGTGATGCACCCACAGCCAATAGCCAATAGCTCTAGTTTGTCAGGACATGGATACTTAAGATATGGCAAGTTTGCTTCATTTCTTTTCTTACAAAGCCACATTTTGGAATGTTGCACTTTCATTTAGTTGTGTAAAATGCAAGCAAAATGTAACAACTGATAAGTTTCCAGCAGTAATTGAGTAAAACTTATAATATGTAAGAAAGAAAATACACTGCAAAAATATTTCCAGCATTAAACTTGTGACATTTTGTGAGATATAAGAACGAATGTACACCACAAGAACAAATCACAAATACATGACAAATGGCATTAGGAAAATACATACTAATTGAATTTATAATGCATTATAAACTAAATTTGCTATAAAAATGCAGTGATAAGAAACATCTTTACATGGAATGAATACAGAAATATTAACCTATGATACATTGTGATTGCATACTTGATATAAAAGTACACGTACAACAATGCACTAAATATTACACCATGGTTGAAAATACAGTAAAGATTGTATATGACATTTCACAGGAAACGAGGATTTTCAGAATGTTATAACCAAGAAATGTTATATCCAAATTCATCGTTTATTTTTCAAAATGTTTTTTTCCATGTCAAGGACATTGGACATACATGTGGTAAGCAATTTATACTGGTATGATTACTGTCAGAACTAGTATGTTATGGTAATATAATTTTCAAACAACATAAATATATTTAAATGGATGTTATCATGAAAAAAATGATAAATTACTCAGTTTACCATCCAATGAAAGTATCAACATGTACATGTATCAGCCAGTGAATTATAAACATTACTTTCATGTGAAAACGTCTTTATTCAATAACTTAACGACTAGTAAATTAGTCCTTTATTTATTTGGATGGATAGAAATTGTCAATAGTCACCTGTTTTTATTAATCTGAGATTTGTTGTTATGTTTTTCAATGACATGCAAATGCTAAGGTGTGTCACACTGAGCTTGTAGGTATGATCTAATGTCTGATATGCTAACTAGAACCTCGCTGGCTCCGGGTACAAGGACTGGCACTGAATTATTGTCATCCTCATCACTTCCAGTAGCAGAAACATCGGTTGCTTTCTGGCAATCACTAATTTCACAAACAATATCCTCAGTTGTTGGTATCAAAGATGTGACAGTGACCGTCAGAATTAACATGATCAAAGAAATCAACATCCTTGTTACCGGACCCAAGTAGGCGAAACACATCACACACCAGAGCAAGGGGAACATCATCATCAGCAGCAGCATTGCTGTCACTGGTAATGACATCCGTTTGCACACTAAACCCTGCCTTAACATAACAGTTTGCAACACAATCTGTGGAAACATCACACCATTCATGATAAATAATACAGATTGCAGACAATGCATATATTTCAAACTTAATTTTTGTTAACGCCTGCTTCTGCTCCTCGCATTATTTGTAGTATTGTGTCTAAAGAGACAGTTTTTCTTTTTCTGAATTTTCAGCCATTTTAACAACGGTCATAATTTAACATGAATTTGAGAGAGATTTACTTCCAGCTGTACTCAATTAGTCAACATACAGGTATAGAACAATTACTATTTCTAAATTATTTAGTAAAAACAAGTATAAAATAAAAACATTTCTTTTCATCCTTTAATTGCACTGAAGCAGCCACTCATGATTCTGAAGTACAAATTATGAATGAGGTGTGATTATCATGCCTTTGTCACTTGGCACCTTTGTTTATTGGCTTCAGCATGTCAGGTGATACAAATATTATAATTCAGCTCATTTTCTCAGGCAGACCTCACTAATCAAATGCTAGAACCAATTAAATGCTGTAACAGAGGAACATTATAACAAAGTAATTGGAATACATTAGGAAATTGGCCAGGGAAATTAAACTCAAATGTTCTAAGCGAGAAAACATGTTATCCAAGAATGTAATAAACAATCTTTACTGTAAACGTTAAAAGCCCAATTTTCAGACTTTCAAATGCATATAATATGTTGAAAAATCCCCATTTGCCATGTCAAAATAGGTTTTTATTAATTAGCTTTTACTGGCATGCATTTTCTTGGTTTTTCTTACAATTTTTTATTCACTCCCGGCCAGTATAAATATGAGAATTTTTTCTAGTCATAATGTAAAAGCTTAAAGTAAACTTACCCAAAAACTGAAACCATTCTGAGTATGAACATTTTATACAATGAAATTACAAACCACAAACAGCACATCTAACACAATTTCAAAGTATTATATACTAATATAAACCATCTACATATTTTAAATATTTTGGAAAATATACTCTTTTCATGTTGCAGGGCAGAAATGTTGGCTGTAATATCATATACTGCTGGATTATATGTAAATGTACATGTTAACAAACCTGCCAGTAGCTGTAGATAAATTGTGGTTCTTAACTTGCCCAAATAATTCTAAAATCAACACCTTTAATCCATTTATTCCTAAAATAACTTCACCTGTTCCCAGTAAACTTCTTCTGAAAACCTAGTGTCTGCCAAGGCTTTCAATTATTGCCATCTATGTACACATATGCAGAGATTCCAGAAACATTTGCCAATCTCAGAAACTCCCTATTTACTTATGCAGGTCTTTTTAAAAAAAATGAGATTTACCTTGATGAAAAATAATTTAAGATGCTAATTGAAACAATGCATGCTAGACCTAACATGGACGGACATGACAAATTCTGTCAATAAGTTTAAAATAAAATTGAACATTCACACCTATCTACAAAACACACTAGTAAAACAGTTTGTTTACTGGTACTTATAACTGATGGATAACCACAGTAGGGACAGTGCCAACTTCTCATTAGCATAGGAACTTATGAAAAGATCAAAGCCTTTACAATGGCAAAAACCTCTATTGTAAGCAAAATGAATTCTCAGTATGCGAAATTTTGAAGTTTGGATTATTTAAATTTGTATATGTTATTTAGCAGCAATAATTAATGTGTCGGATCTGCTATGACAAACCAAAATAAGTAGTCAGCGAGCCATTGCTATTTACAATCTGTTAACATTTGACTGACAGGTGGGTGGAGTCTATAATTGATCAGCTTTATTCTACTGTCACATCATACCAGGAAATTAGTTTCTTAGTGATAATTGCAATACACAGTTCTAATCCTTTAAAGACTGGATTTTAAAACCAGTGGTTGTGCCAGCACATGTACAGGTCCTGGCCTTGCTATCAAAATAATCAGGCACAAAACTGACTAGGTGTCTATTGTGAGGTCTATGCACTACCATAGCCTGTGAGAAAACAGCATACCCAAATTAATCCTCCCTTTATACTCCCATCTAATCTTTAAAGACAAATCACGCTATTGTTTATCCATATCCTGATATGCAACATAAAATAAAATAATACTTTATACATCATGATGTCAGTTACTTGTTATGGTTTTTTCTTTTAGCATGGTGTTAAGCATTGAAGGACATACCACTATTGCTAGAGAGGTGCAAAGTTTTCATAATTCTATTATAAACAAGAGGGGACTAACAAATATAAAACATGGAGACAAAAGGCGAGTTTATTTTTGTGTGCAATTTATGTGAAATTGTTTCTCTCCCAAAGTTCAAAATCTACAGAAGCGAGATAATTTGGTAATTTGGACACTTTTACTAAAATTATTACAACTGTCATTTAAACAGAACAGATAAATTAACTTTATACAATGAAAAGAAACTCTGCCAAAAAACACCCATATTTAAGTAGAATTTTGCTTTCTCAGATTATTCCTCGACCAATCACAGATGGCGCTACTGTATCGTGAAAAAGAGATCGGTGAAATATACACATTTTTTCATGCCTTCTTACGAAGGAACTCTTAAACTAATCACATGGAAAGTTCAAGGAAAATTGCAATTGTGGATCTGAATAGTGCAATTATCCCTTAAGGAACTCTTAAACTAATCACATGGAAAGTTCAAGGAAAATTGCAATTGTGGATCTGAATAGTGCAATTAGCGATTAAGAAACAATTTCATCTATTTTTCATTGTTATGCAACTGCTGAATAAAACCTACTGACAAACAAATTTCAAAAGCAGTGAAAATTCACAGCATGATAAAGTACAGTGAATTCATTTTTATTTTGAGCATACTGATTTTCACGGATTTCATGGTTGTTACAAACCCTAAATTTATAGACCCAACAATGATCCTTATGTACAAACAATAGGATCCCCTTTCTCCAATCAAGAAACATCCAAAAACTTTATTACAAATAAAAATGTCCCCATTTCCAAAACCATGAAAATTGATTCCCACAAAAATAAATCAAATTAACAGTATATTTTCTACCTAGACACACACAAATGAATATATTTATGTTCATGGTTTTGCAAAAAATTACATGTTTGTTGATACCTGAATTCATGAATTTTGGAAAGGGTCTTATAGTTTCTAAAAAAAGCTCGTTGTTCATTGGATCTTTAAATTCATGTTGCTTACCAACCATGAAATTCATGAAAATCTGTAGTCCATGAAAATTGAAAATGTGTAGCACATGAAAATGAGTAGCCCATAAAAATCAGTGAATTCACCATATCTGACAGACTATGAAAAGAAATATGCCAGCAATTTGCCTTTAAGTGTGAACAGTACTTAATTCATGGGAAAAATGTTTGTTTTCTTTAAGTCCTGTATTTCAGATGTCATCAAAGGAAATGGAGTATGGTAGATTAACTGTTATTTGTTGAATAGTTTCATATCTGGATAAAAATAAACACAACAAATATACCCGAAGAATGTTTTCACTTCTCACATTTTCTCAGCCATGAAGTTTCTATCAAAACATTGCTGATATTGTATTCATTATTTATATAATCATCTTAAGCATTATGTGGTAAAAAAAAAAATTGGGTCCCAGTCAAGTACTCCATTAAAATGCTCATATGTTATGTCTAGAATTTCTTTTTTTCCACCATTTGGCTGAATGTATTGTCCTTGTGATTAACAGGAGAATAATAAGAATCAGGACCTAAAGCAAGACCCTATTCTTGCAGATGCATCATCAAGCCAAGAAAAGATTCAGTCATCCTTTCTCGGCCTACAAAAACGGAGAAAATCTAGGGAATTTTATACAGTCTTGGTCGGGTACATTTAATGCGCGTTTTGCATACTACAAAACAAGCTCTGATTAATGTTCTCTTTTAAAGGAACTGTGACATATTTTTAAAGAACTTCTACTTAGAAAGTTAGAGAAAAAACATGTTAGCTTTCAATAGGTCTGACAAAGTTATGAACTTTCTTTTAATCATACAATTGTAAAGTGCATCATGGCAAAGATTTGGTATTGAGAAGATGACAAAAATCTACTCATTTGGACCAAAAAAGGAAAAATACATTTGTCTCAACTTACGGCAAATGTAAATGTTGATGAATGCGCATTAGCTCCATGAAATCTGGAATAATGTGGAAAATTTGCAAATAATGCACATATTTTGTCACGTAATGTTGTATTATAATTTGTTTATATCATCTTCTGATGTATCTTCAATATCCAATGTGATTGCTCCCCATGTTTCTTAATATTCCTGATGTATCTTCACTATCCAATGTGATTGCTCCCCATGTTTCTTAATATTCCTGAGGTATCTTCACTATCCAATGTGATTGCTCCCCATGTTTCTTAATTCCTGATGTATCTTCACTATCCAATGTGATTGCTCCCCATGTTTCTTAATATTCCTGATGTATCTTCACTATCCAATGTGATTGCTCCCCATGTTTCTTAATATTCCTGAGGTATCTTCACTATCCAATGTGATTGCTCCCCATGTTTCTTAATTCCTGATGTACTTTGGTGGATGTTATCACATTAAGAAAATTTCAAAAGATTTACTTATTTTTAAGTTTATACATGTTGTATAGTCTACACTTTTCTTGTCATGTATTATAAAAAGAAGATCGATTTGTTCCAACCCACTTACACAACACAGACAGATATGCAGACAAAAAGATATATCATTTTTACAGACCTGCCAACTATAACAAGACCTTCTCAAAACAGTCCATATTTTTCCGTAAGTTAGACCAATTAGTAGTAAGGTGTAATGAAGTATCATGTACTGCTGTTGTCGATTTGGAAAACATGCATTTGAGAAGTTCAGAAGTGTCATCTGATGCAGTGAAGGAAAACATTATGCTGAACCAAAAAGTTTGCAAAGTATACCTAAACCTTAATTAGCTCCAATAATGTTTCAGAAAATGCAGTTCCAAACCCGACAGAACTCAATGGCTTCTTGCTAGATCTCTCAACCTGACATAATCATTTTGTTTTTTTAATTTCACTTGACGGCACCCATCATTCTTCCCACAATGCGACATACTCAAATCAACACAACATAATGTCCAATAAACGTAATTGTTGCCTTTCCTGCTATTTTTCCAAAGAATCCGAATATTTCTTTGTATACTTCTGTTCTGACTGTTTGAACATTTTAAGATGCTGATTGTTCCTTTTGCCTACAACATGTTTTTGCCTGTTGGACAATATTTTGAGAAATATTTATAAGCAACAGATTGATCATGCAGGTGCTTTGCATCAAAAAACATTAGCAGATTAAAGCATCTGAGGTACTACTGTAAGTTAGTCCGATTCCTTTACCAACTCCACTCAATCTAATATGAAACCCGGATCTGGATCAAACCTGGACAAGACACTATCTGGATTTGACTGCAATGATTGTATTTTCATATTTTTTGCTATTATTCAATTATTCATTAATTTAAGGGCCAAGCAACACCATTTTCATTTAGGACAAACTAGACCATGTGATGAATGTGTGTGTAAAGTTTCGTGGCAATCCTCTGAGTAGTTCAGGAGGAGAGCGATAACAAACATGCTAATGGACAGACGGACAACAGAAGACAGACAACAGACCATCCCATAAGCTCTTCTGGTCTATAACCAGTAGAGCTAAAAATTAATATTTTCCTGTTAATAAAATCAATTACAATGCTTTTCATTACAGGCAAAATAATATTGGGTTTTCACGGATACATGTACAGATCTATTAATTTCTCTCTGACTGCACTTCGGGCAACCATACCTGCACTAACATTTACAGTCAGCACAAGCTGGGTTAAAGGTAGATTACATTGTTCATATTATCTAAACACTAGAACTCTGCTACACGTTACAAGTGTGTAATAACAATGTACATGACTTTATATGATGTATGGAAAGATGTTAAAATTCAATACAATATGTAAACAGCACCTTTAAAGAAGCATGCACTGAAAGCTTCATAAAATGGAAAAACAGAATATGTACAAATGGTAAGGAATGATAATTTTACATATCATGGGAGATGATAAATGTCTTGAAATATTTAAAGAATTAGTTCACAGAAACAGTTCTATAATTTAGAAGATGAATTTTCATGAACTTTGAATATTTAGTGGCCAAATAATTGGTCAGAAAGCTGTTTTACTAATGTTTTATTATTAACTGTACAGTACTATGATATAATATTATAAATATATCAGGACAGGCACTAAACAAGAGACCCAAGTGGGTCTGAGATTGCTCACCTAGCTGATGTCTGCCTAATAGTAAAATGCAAGGCAGTTGGCCAAGAAATCTGGATTATAGGAATCTTTCTGTTGAAATTTCTTCCAATGCTGTTGATTGCAAGTATTATGAAAACAACTGTTTCAAGGTTTCTCTAGTTTTTCTATCTTCATCCATTATTTGATGAGGTTTTGGAGTTGTTTTAATGTTTTCTTTCTTTAGTAACAGTGGCTTTTCTATTTTAAGTAACTGTGGCTATATTTTTATGCAGATTGGTATCATTTGTGTCTACTTGAAAGGCCTTCCTGCCAATATGCTTTCAGTCAAATTTTATCAAATTCTGTTACCATTTGTTGAGAAGTTGTTTCAAGGGCTTTTACTATTTTTTTTGTAATTATGTCCGTATTTAATGGCAAACTGGCATAAATTGTACAAATTTGAAAGCCTTTCCTGCCTGGTTAGTTTTTTTGTAATTATGTCCGTATTTAATGGCAAACTGGCATAAATTGTACAAATTTGAAGCCTTTCCTGCCTGGTTAGTTTGCGCCAAATTTGGTCACAATTCAACTGGTGATTTTTGAGAAGTCTAAAATAGCTGTTGCTCTCAGATGATGATGGATGCTGGGTCATACCATAAGCTCACTAAGCTTTGTATGACCTTTCTTTGTGGAAATGGAATGTTCCTTGTCTCATGCATTTTTCAGATCATCTCAGTAAGTTTCGAGAGAGATCACCTCAGTAAGTTTTGAGAGAAGAGACAATGTCAGAAGAATGTTTTGTTAGGGACATTTCCTCAAGTTTTCAACCCTATAAATAAATAGCAGTGATTTTTGCATCCCATCAAGTCATGATCTGATCCATTCTGATTCGTACCCCACCTTCAACCTACGATTTGAAAGTATTTACTTGACACAATTAAAATCTAGCTGAGATATATTTAATTTCTTCATACCTTACAAATTTCAAACCATACATTACGCTGTCTTTGCAAAATTGTGAAATGTATACAAATGTAGTCAATGGCGAGTGTAATGTTAAATCGGTGCTATTTTTAGGAGATGGAGCAGTCTAACAGACATGATGAGGTGAAAGGGTGTGACATGGACTCTCGCACTGGTAAAAAAACAAAAGAGTTGGTACAGATAAACTGTATACAACATGGGAGTCACAGTGGCTCAGTGGTTAGCATGCCACATTTGTGACGGAAAGGGTGGTGGTTTGAATCCTACCATCGGAATATTCCAGGTTGGCTACTGTGGTGTGTCCATGGGCAAGGCACTTAACTCCAATTCCCTCTGCACTAAAAAACTGACTTGTGTTACTGTGCCATAAAAGACAAAACACCAAACAATGTATGCAACATACAAGATACCTATGGATACTGCAGCTAGTTGGCTACATGTAAAATAACGCAGAGACAAAAGCACGGTGAAAAATTCTCTTACCATAAAAATGTCCTGCATGTCGAGTCTAGACTTTTTAAAAATCCTATTATATATATGCCAAACATTCCACAATAATACAGTCTGAACAGAAATGTCTTTACCTTAGAAATTTGTTTAAGTCATATTTGGATGGCATTTAAGTTGTCAGTAACATTTAAAAAGAATACATCAGGTAGACATTAATATTATCATTACTTTTATTATTGTGAAAGAACAAAAATAATTTTTTTTAAATGATAAATTTTATAGAAATTATTATTATTAGTATTATTATTATTATTTGTTGATTTCAGAATCTGATTAAATTTCTTATTTTTAAACTTCTGTTAAAAATATCATTTCTATTTTTACTTGTATTCATCATTGATTTTAATTAATATTTTTAAGAGTCATCTGAATTTTTGAATTATTAGATTCCACAAGCATATGTTAATAGTTCTTTCTGTCTTCTATAGTAATAAAAGTAATAATAATATTATCTAACTTCCTAACTTCTTTTTTTTTATTCTAGTCATTTTCAATACAACTTAAAAATTAATTTTAAAGGATTATAGGGTAAGGGAACTTTTATTCGGACTGCATTATTGTGTAATATTTGGCATATAATCAAAAAGAGGATAAAAATCTATGCTCTACTTACTGGACATTTTTTTTTCTGAGAATTTTTCACTGTTGTTTATTCCTCCACTTTATTTTAATTGTATCTGTTATAGTGGTAGCTATCTTGCAAGGTGTATACAGTATATATCTACAAATTTTTTTTCTCTACCTGCACAAGAGTCCACATTATATCTCTGTACCTAATCATGTACATTGGACTGCTCCATCTCCTAAAACAATAGCATGATTTAACACTGCACTTGCCATTAATGACTACATTTTTCCAAATTACACAAGTTTGTGCAGACAGAGCAAGGTTTGGTTTTGAAATCTGTTATATACAAAGAGATTAATTTTCAGCTAGATGGTAATTGGGTCAGGTAAATACTTTGGGAGATCAAAGGTGGGGGTATGATTCAGAATAGATCAGAAACTAACTATAGAAATATTCAACATGTTACATGTATGACATAGATCTTCAAAACATGTATATTACTGAGTTTCTTGATGCATGCAATAGCTACAACAATTTTACTTATAACTGGGTTTGCATTATACCTAAATTTTCTGTAAACACAATTCATAAACAATCATGTACTTAGACTAATATAAATTCACTTTTATTTCTTGTGTACCAAGTTTGGTGGCTGTCATGCTGGTTTTAAACTACAAATTTCAAGACCTCCAAAAAGGAACTGTTATTTTTCTATTTTTCATGGGGTATCAATGTTCGTAGATTAATGATCCATCTCTGAAAACAATAGGACCTCTTCCATAACTCACAAATTCAAGTACAATAATCCATCACTATAATGTTGTTCTGGGGAGCCATAAATATGTATGATGATATGGGTGACGTCATCTTATACTAGGGTACATTATACGGAAAAAGTAAATTCAACCAGAATAATGGGAACCATGACCATACCTGTTATATCAGGAACTATGTTATATCACGGATAGTGTTATATCAGGGACCGTGTTATATCAGGGACTATGTTATACTGAAACACGTTATAGTGAGAGACCACTGTACTGACAAATACTGTATATACTCGCATATAAGCCAATACCAACTGCAAACTGCATGGACCCAGATAACGCGCCGGCAGATCTGGGTCTATGCAGTTTGTAAAGACTAATCAGTAGAACAAACATCATAGACCCTGATCTGCTGGTGCATTATGTGACAGCAGCTCAGGGTCTATGTTGTTTGCATTTGGGCCCGAATTATATATGCGAGCATATATGGTATGTATTTTTTTGCAAAATCATGAAAAGTTATACCTATGAAAATAAACGAATTCACAGAATTCTGCCTGTAAAGAATTAAAAAAAGGCACCGGAGGTACATCCACAAATTTGGTACCCACAAAAAGGTCATATCATACAAGAACACAAAAACTGATACCCATGAAAATAATTGACCCCACAAAATGTATGATGCAGTACAGAAGCTGTTTAATTTTGTTACAAGCAGTAGTCTTTGCTAAGTCATAATCCACATCACTCTAAAATGCACATGTGCTAAAATCAGTGACCATGAGGGTTACAATGTATTGTCCTCATCAAAATACTCATCATGTGCATTGTCTTTAAGGTCTTTCTGGAAGGGTTTCTTCAGCTTTCTGCTGCGGAATATGACACAGGCAATGACAAAGGCTAGGATGAATCCAAGGGAAAACATCCCCACTCCTATACCTGCAATCTTAGCTGGAAAAAGAGTTGCATAAATATTAAGATACTAATCCATTTAAAATGGACAATTTTTTATCAGCCCCAACACAAGAAATTTACAATAAATGGCATGCATGCCAGAGAAACAAGAGTCCCTCAAAGGGGCTGATGCTCTACTGGCCAAAAAGAATTTCCAGGAATGCAACATAAGATCATTTCTTCTTTTTAATTGCTGAGTGTTGAAACCATCTCTGATATTCTTCAGCAATAACAATATTTTCAAATTAGCTGTTGTGGTGGACATACTGGATGTCAGATTGACACCATTTTCATTTAGGACCAACACGACATCATAAGAAGTCTTCTGGCGAATACCTCATGTTGATATGACTTTCCGTTTTGTATGAGTAATGATAACAAGATTTTCAAATTGGCACTTTTTCCATTTAGGACCAACTAGACATCATAAGAAATCTTTTGGTGAAAGCATCATATCAATTGTCATCTAGGAGTATCGTCTTCAAGATTTCCATTGTAGCAGCCATATTGAATGTCAGATCAGACCATTTTTATTTATGACAAACTAGGCATTATAAGAACTCTTTCAGTGAACACCCCATGCTGATATGACCATTCATTCAGGAGAAGTAAATGATAAGATTTTCAAGATGGCCACTATGGAGGCCATACTGGATGTCTGAGCAGCACCATTTTCATTTAGGACCAACTAGGCATCATAAAAAGTCATTTAATAACACCCTATGTTGATACAACCATCAATTTAGGAGGAGCAGTGATAGGATTTTCAAGATGGCCCTTGTGGTGGCCATATTGGATGTGCCAGCATCACAATTTTCATTTAGGACTGGCTAGACATTATAAGAAGACTTCTGGTGAAAACTCCATGGCAATTTTACTTTTCAATCAGGAAAAGTAGCAATAAGATTTTGACGATGGTCACTGTAATGCCCATATTGGGCATCAGCTTTGCACAATTTTCATTTAGGACAAACTAGACATCATAAGAAGTCTTTTACTGAAAACCTCATGTTGATATGACCATCCATTCAAGGGGAGTAGCAATAACAAGATTGTCAAGATGGCTGCTGTGGTGGTCATATTGAATGTCCGAGCGGCAGCCTTTTCATTTAGGACAAGCTAGACATCGTAAGAAGTCTTCTGGTGTATACCCCACAACATTACTTTTCGTTCAGGAGGAGTAGCAATAACAAGATTTTCAAGATGGCCACTGTGGTGGCCATATTGGACATTAGATCAGTACCATTTTCATTTAGGATCAACTAGACATCATAAGAAGTCTTCTGGTGAAAACCACATGGTAATGTGACTTTCCATTTAGGAGGAGTAGCATTAAGATTTTCAAAATGGCTGCTGTGGTGGTTAAATTGGATGTCAGATTAGCACCATTCTGAGTTAGACCAACTAGACATCATAAGAAGTCTTCCAGTGAAAAACCCATGCTGATATGACCATCCATTCTGGACAAGTAGTAATAACAGGATTTTCAAAATGGCCACTGTGACGGCCATATCTGGACGATAAAGCAGCACCATTTTCATTAGGACCAACTAGACCATAGGATGAATGTGTGCGTAAAGTTTCATTTCAATCCTCCAAGTAGTTCAGGAAGAGTAGTGATAACAAATTTGTGCTAATGGATGGACAGTTTATGGACAAAAGACCATCACATTTGTTTTCCTGGTCTATGATCAGTAGAGCTAAAAAACAAAGAGAACAACATGAAAACATTGGCATATATTTCTTTTGTCTTTTCACATAATTATTTTAAACTATAAAACTAAAATAGCTGAAAGTGATATGTGAGAAATTAAACACATTTTTACCTTTCCCACCCCACCCCCTAATTTCAGTAAATGTCTTATCTTCCCCTAAAAAAAAATCATGTAACTGCTTCAAGAGGTGAAAAATGTATGCAGAGAAAACAAATCACATGTTCCTGTCAATATGGTATAAGTAAAGAAACCTTAATGCAAGATGCAAGAGCATACTTCAAAGTCAAACAAGTGGCATAACTGAAATTTTGACAAAGTTAAGAACTGAACCTGACATAGGTCTTCCAGCAATGTTTTTTAAGTAATGCTGATGTAAAGTGTAGATTTCTTAAGAGGGAAAGGGCTAAAAGCCAATCTGAAATTTGGTTAAATAACATACAATCCTTTAGAAGCTATCAAGCAGAAATGAAACTCATGATGTACAGGGCTAAATTTTACGTAAAACAGAATTTGGATGAAAATAGTGAAAATCAGATTGACCTAGATCTTGTTATTATATCTCAAAAGTAAACTTAGTTTCAATCCATGAAGTCATTAAAAAAGTCCATTAAGTTTCAATCCATGAAGTCCATTAAAAGTTACTGTGTAGTGATGTAAGGCAAGATATGAGTACCACTATATGCCCTCTCCACAGAATATGGTGGCTAAAGAAATTTTTTTGAATAAAATCATAAAACAATTGCATATCAGGCTGGAAGGATTTTTGCATTCAATACCAAATACTGCCACAAGCATGGATAAAACAAGAAAGAAATGGAGTTTTTAGAAGACAGCAAAGCTTGCCTTCACACACACACACACATATATATTATTGACTTAGATATACAAATGTACACATTTCCTAATACCAGTGCTGCTGCTGGTTAAGACACCATCAATATTGTGCATGCTCTTCTGCACATAGTGCAGGTAAGCTAAAAAGATTTGCAAATTTATCTAATGTGGTATTCTGGTTACTCAAACTCAAGGACCAATATCCGCCACAGTGAAGTGAAAGTTGTTCAAAAGTCAAATTAAAATAGGAATTTTTTAGTAAATTATGTTTCTCTGAGAATATTCACCCAATCACATTAACATTAGGAAAATAAACTGTGCTAGCTCCTGAATCCATCCCTTCCTGTAAAGTGAAAGTCATGTTTTCTCTCTCTCTCTATCTCTCTCTCTCTCTCTCAATGAAAGGAAGTAACTCCTCCCAATGCCTCCACTAGCTGGTCATCTATCCCAGATGTTTATCAGTTTATGCTTGAGCAGAACCAACAACAGGATCCTCACATTTGTGGGGAAGGATGGGAGAGATTGATAGTAATGTGATCAGGCTAGGACTCTCAGAGAAACACAATTTACTCAAAAATTGCCTTTCTCCATCAAATATATTATCCAATCACATTAACATTAGGAGAATAGGAAATGCATGAGCATTCACCCTCTAGGAGCAAGATGACTGTTCTCCTGAAAGGATGAGCTTCTAATGTGAAGGCAGCACAATCAATGAGTATGAACTTATACCATGTAAGGCAACCCCTGTGGGGTCCCACAGCTTGATATTGCCTTACCTGCAACAGTTTCCGGAGTGAATCCAGCAAAAGCTAAAAGGCCATGCCTAGAAATGAGGATGTGCTTTCATGAACATGGTGTGGTAACTGTCTGGACAGCTACCAGTGGCCCGATGAGATTCAACTCTCTCCTTTGCGAGGCCATATACTGTAAATAGAAGCTGGAGAAAGCAGACTAGATATGCTACCCAAATGACTCCCCTATATCTCGAATGGAAACATTATGTTCCAAGAGCAGGCTTATCAAAATCACCCATATTTCATGAGCCAAGATCTTCATGAGACATACCTAATCCAGCAAGAGCTCAGAGTATGCCAATCTAATGACACACTTTAGTCATCAGGCCAGCACTTGTAGGGTTATGCCAATCTAATGACACACTTTAGCCATCAGGCCAGCACTTGTAGGGTTATGCCAATCTAATGACACACTTTAGCCATCAGGCCAGCACTTGTAGGGTTATGCCAATCTAATGACACACTTTAGCCATCAGGCCAGCACTTGTAGGGTTATGCCAATCTAATGACACACTTTAGCCATCAGGCCAGCACTTGTAGGGTTATGCCAATCTAATGACACACTTTAGCCATCAGGCCAGCACTTGTAGGGTTATGCCAATCTAATGACACACTTTAGCCATCAGGCCAGCACTTGTAGGGTTATGTCTTGCTTTCTGATTTAACAAGATGCGGTGGATATTTCTTTGCACCTCAGATTATAAGCATCTTAGTGTGTGACCTGGGTCCTGCAACTTTACATCTCTCAACAGGTCGATCGTAGAAAACAGGTGAAAGATTATTTTGTGATTGCCTGTAATGTCGACCTGTTCTTAGAAACAAAGTCAGATTGCATCATTAGTACTAGTGAGCAGTCTGAATGAAACTACATGTAGTTAAGATCCAGAGGCAACACATGCAGCTCACTCACCCTGCACACTAAAGCTTGTGTTATCATGAAGCATGTCTTATAACATAACAACTTTGGTGAGGTTGAAGATCGGAAAAATCCTTGCTGCAAGCAATACTGTCTCTTCTATGATGTCTCAACATGTCAGAAATTATGGAACAGTAGCCCTAGATTGTGATAGAGGCTAACTTCTTGTCCTCAAAGAGGAAGTTAGCCAACTGAGGAATGGAGACTAAGAGTAATGTGCCATCACTGACCTGACACCATTTGGTGAAATTGCACCACTTCTCATCATATGCCTTTAAAGTGGAGGGCCTTCTAGCTGTTGAGATTGTCTCTATGATGAAAGTGCAGAACTCCTTTTTGCACAAGGCATCCCTGACAAAAGCCAGGGGTGAAGAAGTTTCTCTGGACGTAGATGAATACCAATAACTTGACTACCCGAGTAGCAATGGGGCCGCTACAATCTTCCTGGGTACGTCTGTCATGAGATCAAGCAGACTGTTGACCCAGGATCTGTACCATCTGAAGGAGCAGTTATTACTATTTTGCAAGTCTTGCCCCTTTTCTTCTGGATTATTTTCAGTATCAAGACTGTTGGGGAAAGGCATAGGCCCACATCCCCTCCCAGCTGGTTGACAGGGCATTGAAAGCTCAGGCCTCTGGGTCTGGGAATCGAAAGATAAAGGTGGGCATTTTATTACCACACCCTGTTGAAAACACGTCTAACTTCAGTCATTCTCCTTGATAATGAATCAGCCAGGACACTGAGCCAGCCCGGTATGTGTTGGACTTGTATGCATATATCATACTGGGCACATCAAAGAAGAAACTCCCATACCGTAATGCAGAGCTCTGGTGATTTTGTCCCTCCTTGCTTGAAGAGATAGTCCACCACTTCTGAGTTGTCCAACATTACCAGAACTGTCTTTACCTGTATGTACTCCCTCTAAGCATGGGAAGTATAATGAATGACCTTCATTTCCAACAGACTGATGTGCCTTCTCCTGTACTGTCCACTTGCCAATGACTTTCGAGAAGCACTGCAGCAAGTGTGCCCTCCAACCTAAGAAAATGGCATCTGTGCAGATTGTAACTTTCAGCTGGTAGGTTTCCAAAGGTATTCCCACTGCTATCCACTCCTAGTAATCTCGTGATCTAAACAACCCAAGACCATGTGCTACTGTGCCTGAAGTGCCATCTGCGGTGGGGAAATGTAAAGGCAGCTGAGACAGACCATCAATACAATGAGTGGGCAGAGAAGTTGAAGAAACGTCCTTGAAAAAAATGTATATTCTGGCAGAAATCATCTCTGATGCATGGACAGTGCAGTTGATGCATTTGGACGGAAGTTGAAAGAGGTTGTGATGAGTTAGAATCTCCATACCTAGATGAACGAAATGCTGAGTGGGGAAAACATTCAACTTTTCCCCACTGACTATCCACCCTAAACTGGGAAGGAGGGAGAGAAGGCTGTTTATATCCTGAAATAAAACTGAACTGATGAAGTGTTTTTGTTGAATACCATCCAGGTACATCACTGTTGCCATGGAGGAAGACATTCTGAAGTGGGATATGGTGCAGTCTAATGTCTTGGTGAAAACCTAAGGACTGAGGGTGATTCCAAATGGAAGGGTGCATAATTGGTACACCAATCCAAGGTAACCAAAGTGAAGGAACTTGCGAGACACTGTGTGCATGGAAATACACATCAGACCGATTGCGACTGATTGCATATTTGTTGCGCTAAACCATCAGCTGTACAGACCTTGCCATCTCCAGTTTGAAGTCTGGAGCAGCAATAAACTGACTGAGCTGGCTGAAGTCTATAGTTAGTCTTAATTACCCATTGGTTTTGTGACCAGAAAAAGTCAAGAGTAAAAGTCTGGGAACTCCAGTTTCCAGACTAGCTCCACCACGAGCGAGCTTTACTAGCAAATGCTTGATCTCTTTCTGTAACATGTCTACCTTCATGGAATTATTTGGGATCTCTGTCTTGAAAGGGAATGATGAAAGGGGTGGGGGCTAGATAAATGAGATCCGAAGCCCCTCTGACACAACTCAGATGACCCAATTGTTGGTCGGAAGATATTGATCCAAATCTGGCAAAAAAGGAGGAGTCTGGCACCCACAGGAGGGATGCAGGCAGCAGAAGGGATGGCAAGTTATTGTCAGTTGCCAGGAGCCTTGGGGGAGGAGAAACTGTTTTCTCTCCCCCCTCCCAGCCTGCTTGCAAAAGTTAGGGGCTGTGGCCACCTATACTTCACCTGGCCATGAAAAGGCTGTTGATGAAGAGGTGTGCTAATGATTGTCCTTCTGGGAGGGGTTCTGCAAGGAAAGCTTTAGTGGTAACTCCTGTGCTGCCTTCTTTCTGATCTCCTCAATATGATCCGCTAACAAAATTGAGGTAAAGAAAGGGAGAGAATGCAGTGTTGCTGCATGGTTAGATTGAGTGAAAAAGATTGCAAAAGAGCATCTCTTATCAAATCTAGACTGAAGAAAGCTGTTAGAACATTCATAGTAATATCATGAGCCACCCTATTGACTACTTTAGCTGTCCAGCACACTGATTCCCAAGAGTGCTCACCCCGTGCCTTGTCAGCTAGATGAAAGATAACTAGCAATGCTACGTCACGTTTGGATGAAGTAGACACAACATTCCTCACCAACTTTGAAATGGCATGATATACCTATCTGTCCATCTGTTAACACAAGACAGTAGACATGTTGACAGCAATTATGTCCTTATTGTGACTAGGCACATCTGAGTTGTATGCCTTGTTATGTGACCTATACCAGGGAGGTCAAAAAGTTGCAGGCAACTGGTTCACCAAAGAGAAGGCCCTCGAATTACCAGGTCATGAATCTTATCTAAGAGATGCTGTGTAATTTCAGCAATCTTCGTTGATTGTGGTAAAAATAGGAAAGATTGATGCTTGTCCTTTTCATCAATGCCTACTGAGGACTTTACTTTGTATGTGGCATAAACTGACAGAGGATAGGGGCATTCAGAAGGTGGCAAAATCAGATATATTTCTTCTGTTGCTGCCTTAAACTGAATTCCGTCCACTCCATAGTTAGATTGGAGTGTTCAGGTAAGTCTGGGTTATCCCTTTGCTGACATGGGGGGGGTCGTCCTCCTGCATACCTGGCTATATGTGTATAACATGCCACATGTCAGAGACGATGCTGTGTCATCAACATCCATGGTGTGGCACCTACCTATAGGGTATGCTAGCAAAACCGGCACTACCATATCCAACACAGCTCAGGATCTGGCTGGCAAAGTTTGGTCTGGGACAGCCAGTAAGGTAGGGCTGGACAGACAGCATATATTGTGTGACCAGTCCATTATATCGTGTCAACGAGATGAATCTGGTAAGTCCAGCCAGTCGGCAGGCTGGCCAGGAGGATGGGGCACTCAGCCCAGTGATGCTTGCTGAGCTGTCAACCTTTGAGCAGTTTGACAGTCCAAGATAAGAGAATCTCACTCATTAAACCTGTATCCAGGTCAGCCAGACAGCTGGACTGGTTGGTCAGCAGCCAGGACAGCATACAGCATATGGTATTGGACTTGTGGGATGAGCTGACCACTTAAGTCTAACTGCATTCCCACATGAATTATCACCCATCAGGAAGTGAGACAAAAACCCGGCAAAGTCTCCAGAACCTAGCATCTTGCATGTCGCTTGCTGAATAACACTCTGCACATTCGATACTAAAAGGGCATGGGCAGAGTCCCTAGTGACAACTTGCATAGCATTCCTCCTTTCTAGTTCTGACATAACAGTTGCCACTGATGCTGTGTATGGTATCTTTGCTAGGGGTGGGGTGATCATGTCAATGTTACCAATGTTGATCACATCTTTCCAGATGGGGATGAAGGCTTAATACATCCGAGTCCACTGAATTGTGCATCCTATTCTCTTGGCCCTTGAGTTGTTTGCAAAAGACATCAGACCATTTCCCCTTGGCCCATGAACTGCAAACATTGCATGGTTTGGAGTAAGAACACTTGGTGCAATACAGGCAAGTGTTGTGAGTATCCTCTGCAACCATAAACTTAGCATTCAATGAAAATGTCATCAACAACCTCTGAAATAGTACATAATTTCACACAAAAGTAAAAACATTATGTATGCCCATGATATATCAACACTTAGACTTATTAAATCACCAAAAATAAATGATGGATGGCTTGAAAAGATGAAAAAATCACTTCATTCTGAAATCACAAAAACTACATGTTGACAGTCCTCAAGCAAAAGTTTAAACTGGTAAACATCTGAAATATGGGTGGCCATTGACAAGCCCACACTCACCCCTTTTATATTACATTTACCAGGCATGCCCCCTGGAAGAAATACTGTATATTTAGTGCAAGTTCAATTCTTAAAATTCTTACAGTAACATGATACCATTTTAAACTAAGGCCTTGTTTACCAGGGTAATCAGCATATCCATTACTGTTGTAGACTTTCTCCGTGCCTGTGGCCAGAACACTGTGTAACATCCAGGCCCACATTCCTGTGTTGAAAATCGTGTTCAGAGACACCTTGGTGTAACTCAGATCATCACCAGAATACACAATCAAACCTGATAAATGTAAAAAAAAAAAAAAAAACATTTGTGAGTCCAATGCCAGCTGGAAAATATGTATGTGCTTCACATACTTGATGATGTCCTCTATGATAATTCAAGGGGACTCACTTGAATGTTTTGTCAATCTGACATGATCTCCTTAATTCTAAGCATATGAATGAGTTTATTTGATAGACATACATAAGACAGAATAGGAAATTCTTGTAGCATGAAAACTATTTCAATGTCTAATTGGTATTGTTTTATACATAGTTCATACAAAAATCTCAGGACCAAATTTAAGGACTTTTCATGGACTCGTCACTTTTGTAGGGCTTGCTTAAATTAACATACCCACTTTAAAGTGAAATTCTGAAGCCTCTTTTACTGTATTTGTGTTGAGTCCATCTTCCAAATTATAAAAAAAAGTGTTAAAAGTTTAAGTCTTGAAATATAAACATCAACATATGTACAATAATGGCAATGTCAACAAAAGTTACTGTCATTACTAATTTTCAAGTTGCATGTGAACTTTGTCAAACCACTGTATTGTAATTTCCAAGCTATGTCCAATCCCTACATTTTACTTCTTCATGGATTCTACCATATCATTCAATTTTCTTCCTGATTATTTCATTCCTAGGACTGTTCTATAAGGCTGCAATGTTGACAAAAATGTGTAAATGAAATGATTAGAAACTCAACCTTTTTCCCCATCTACCCATTAGGCTATACTGAACAGCTGTTATAATGTGCATGCCATACCTCGTTTAACTTGTGAATGTTTCATTTGTTACCCTTTTACCTCTTATTATGACAGGATTCAGTTTGTAAGACATGTCTTTGCTGAATATATCTAACAGTTTCAATAAAACATCCCTAGGATTGTAGTGATATTGTTTCCTACTGTTAAATATATGTACATGATAAAAAGCTCATAATAGTACTGGATGTACTCCCTGGATATGTGCATGGGATGCTTTTGTAGGATCCACAATGACTAACAAACTAAGCAGTGGTTGACAACTTGAAACAGCATTTCTTTTTTTAAAAAATGTTACTAATTAAAGCTCTGTTAACAAACATGTTGTTTAAAGGAAAATATTGTAGTTTGAAGAAATTTTTATCAGCATTATTAGTAAATCAACCTGATGTGTAATGTTGTGTAATATGCACTATAATCAATTCCTGTCAATTTCTGCTTTTTTATTATAATGCCACATTCAATACTTTAAGACAAGAATTAACATGAAAATCCTACTAAAAAATCCTCTTAAGCAAAGATGTGGAAATGTATGATTTAATTGGAACTGGTAGTGCCTGTGTCAATGACAGCCACATGTATGCTTGTTTACACATTTACCAAGTTTTTAAATGTTTACAGGCAGTAAACTAAACTAAAGCTGTTTATACATGTAAATGTTGCAACCTTGCTTTTCTATATATCTTTTCCTGAGACAGTTTTACTGAATGGTAAATTTTAGTTGCCCTGTGGCTTTTGCCTTCTCATTGAGGCTGTCAGCTTTAATTGTGACTGCTTGAGAGGGAAATCTGGCCCAAATACGGGTTCTGATCCAGCAGCTGCATTTGGCAGGGGAGGAGGGAATGTAGCTGACTGCTATTATTTTTCTCAGAATCTGTCTTCAAAAAAAAAATCATCAATGACTGTTCAAAGGATTCCAAAGTGCTCACTAACAATTGTGATTTTTTACTTCTCATATGCGATGTAAGGGCATTTTCCCCCGTATTTATTAGCTCAGGCATGTGCAACTTTCTCCAGGGCACAGGCCGGATAGCGATTTATAAAGCGACCCTCTATGATGTAACTATAACTAGATAAAACCAGGTTGTGGACCACATGCAGCCTACGGGCTGCAAGTTGCACATGGCTGTATTAGTTTATAACACAAAGCACACATTACCATGGACTCTCTAATCAAATGAGTATTTGGAAGCTATTAAAGCCATTTTTCAGCACATGATAGGCTATACATGGCGGTCAGTATATCTGGTGGAGGAAGAACCTGGGAAAACCCCTGGTAGAAACACCAACCAATGGGAAGCTACTGGCAAATTTTCTCACATATCCACGCTGGCCAAACTCAAGACTTGAACCCATGTGAACATAGGTGAAATGTCAAAGACCAGTAAAGACATGTGCCTTAGACCTTCGGCCACCTGGGGCCCCCTACAGATATACATCATGTTCATTGTTCGGATCTGATGAGTTTTTTCCTCAGAGTTATGTCCCCTTTCAATCAAGTTCTACTGATTTGAACAGATATTTGCACTATTAGAAGTACTTACAGGTTCATGTAGTCCAAAATAAATAATTGCAGTTATTAGAACTGATGGCCATCCTATTATCTTATTCTGCACTCTTTAGACTATCACAGTGATCCTGTCAAATTACAATATTTGGGTCATCAGGGCTCAGGAAAAAATTTAACAAGCACTCATCTCTGGGACAAGTGAGTTGCAACAATTATTTGTCCCTGTCCTCATTATACTCAACACAGTACACTTCACTACAATATTTATGCTTTTACTAAAAAACCACAGGTACCTGATGCAAGCTTGATACTAAAATGGGTCAAAACCATGAAAATATTATGTTCTATTACATGACTTCTCAGATAAATATATAATAAGATACAAGGTTTGTAACTGAAGTGATTGCAGTGTATATGTAAATACTTGTCACAAGAAAAATGACAGTAACCTGCATGTAAAAGAATACCATCTCAATTTACAATGACAGTAATCTGCATGTAAAAGAATTCAGTCTCAATTTACAATGACAGTAACTTACATGTAAAAGAATTCTGTCTCAATTTACAATGACAGTAACTTGCATGTAAAAGAATTCTGTCTCAATTTACAATGACAGTAATCTGCATGTAAAATAATTCTGTCTCAATTTACAATGACAGTAACTTGCATGTAAAAGAATTCTGTCTCAATTTACAATGACAGTAACTTGCATGTAAAAGAATTCTGTCTCAATTTACAATGACAGTAACCTGCATGTAAAAGAATTCCAACCGTCGCAATAACCTGCATATAAAAGAATTCCAACAGTCTCAATTTCCACTAAATTTCATACTAAATGATATATTTTGATCAAACGTCCATTTTAGAGAGCTACACATGGGTGCCATAAAAAGGAAGATTGCTGATTGGCCAAAAGAATTGGAACATTTCTAGCTGTTTAGTTGACTTTATGTGTTTTATAAATAGATTACAACAGCATGCGATGTGTAAAACTTGGTGGGAAATTAGCTGAGACACTTAAAATACTCATTTCAAATGTAAGTTGGCAACATTTTTTGTGTGAAAAGTCATTATATGCCTATAGAAATATCTGCTGGCATCTTCCCTTTGGCATGACAATGCATCTATCAAGCTTCAGTCTTGAAAATAATGGTGACCTGGGGCAACTGTAACAATGCCTGACCAGATGAAAAATCACAAAAATTCTGACATTGTCTGTCTTTTAACTTCTCAGAGATCTGACACATTAAAGATGTGTGATAGCTCATTGATAGGGAATCTTTCTCCACATCAAAATCATGCCAAAATTACTGAAAAGTGTCACTGTAAATGCAAACATCATCAAGCAATCAAGGACTAAGTGTGAACCTGCAACATAATATGTTCATAATATTGACCCATTTTTGTATCAAGCTTACATCAGGTACCTGTGTAAAAAAAAAACAAAAAAACCTGAAGTTGTTTCCTTTGCAACATGTTCTAGACTGACAACAAGTAGGTAAATTAGGCATAGGTTATTTATAACTGACACATGCTAAATATTAAGTGATGTCGAACTTTGGTGCTTGTCAAAGGTAGAAAATGCACTCAGATTTATTCTCAAGGTGTGAATCTGCATCTACTAGGCCCAGAGACAAATACGTAGTAGAGTTTTACTCAGCCCAGCCAAATTTTACACGGTCAGGATGAGAGGACAAGTAGTCATTCATGGTTTGCAGACTGCCAAAAACTACATGACTATTATTCATACATAATCAGTAATCCAATAACAACTACCAAAAAACCACCCCTGACCAGAATACAAGTCTTCCTGCACTGGTGACATAAGAATTAGGTCACTAAAATCTTAAATATACCTTGCTCAGGGCAAGTTACAAGACACTAGCAACTTAACCTTGTGACCTTGCCTTGCATTCTGCTTTATTTCAGTTATCACATATTCCTGCCCCTCTGATGACAAAATCTTACATTCGCTCACTTTCGGCTAAAACATAAATGCAATGTCTCTCTTGCTGTACTGTTATCTGCAACCTGCTCAAGACCGCTATGAAATAAAACAAAACCATTCTTGCTCACATCATAAAAAAGCACACATCCAACCAAGCAAAACCCAATCATGCAAGAATACACATAACGATGTGCTAAAATGGTGCTCACAATTTGCCAGACTTGACTTGCACTATCTAATAGCAAATTAAAAACTGATTAATTGGTTTCTTCTTTGTGTTTGGATTCCTTTTATGCTCCAGATAAAATATGAAATAAAATATTACAAAAATTAAAAAGTATTGCAAGAACACATCATAAACTATCTCCCAAACTTTTTCTTACATTATGTTGATTTTACCTATTTTATACTACATGTATATCCTGATAAAAATTCTTTCTAAAGATAAAGGCACAATTAATATGCATAGTCTTTTGCTCATAATCGAAGTCATCCATGATTTTGATGATAATAAACCAAACAAATCAAAATGTCGCTTCAAGAGTTGTAACAAGATCAGCCAATTAGATGCAAGATCACCTCATTAAATATGCCCAAGATCTTGATGAATAAGTCCATATTCCAATTTTGATCAAAACTGGATCAGAATTATGTCTTCCAAAGTGGTAATAAGCTCAATCATCACATGCAAGATCACCTTATAAATATGCATGGCTCTCACTCATATTACTGAAACAGATCAAGATATTGATAATACAGTAAAGATTGTTCATTACGTTCTTGGATAAAACATTTTTTCTGTTAAAACATTTGAGTTTAATTTCCCCATCCAAATTCCTAATTACTATATATTCCAAAGGCTTTATTATGATATTCCCTTGTTACAACATGTCATTTGTCCATCAGAGAAAATCAACTAAATTATAACATTTTTATCACTGGACATCCCGAAGCCAGGTAAACAATTACAGTCATTTAGATAACAAAGGTATAACAAAGGTGCCAGATAACAAAGGCATGATAATCACACCTCATTAATAATCACTAAATAACAAAGGCACTAGGTAACAAAAGTGTGATAATCACACCTCTTTCATAATCTGTAATTTAGAATCACTGGTTGTAGGTTCAATGCAATTAAACCATACAAAGAAATGCTATTGATTTGTACTTGTTCACCAAATAATTCAGAAATATCTTTTAGATATCATTCTATACCTGTTTGTTGAATAATTGAGTACAGCTTGAAGTAAATCTCTCTCATGTTCCAAGAAGTCATATTCAATCTAAAGTCAAAGTACTGATGTGCTCAAATCCAAAGACACCTCACATGTCTTGACAAACCAATTTTGTGAAATAAATTTATTGTCTGCAATCAATATGATTTATGATGCATGGTGTGATGTTTTCACAGATTGTGTTTCAAACTGTTTTGTCAAGGCAGGGTTTAGTGAGCAAACAGATGTCATTACCAGTGAGAGCTATGATGATGATATGTTCCCCTTGATATGGTGCTTGATGCATTATGCCTAATTGGGTCTGGTAATAAGAATGTTGATTTCTCGGATATGTTAATTCTGATAGCAACACTGTCATGTTTGCAATACCAACAACTGATGATATTGTTTGTGAAATTAGTGATCGCTGGGAAGCGACAGATTTTTCTGTTATTGAAAGTGATGAAGACAACAATGACTTAGTACCAGCTGTTGTAGCTGGTTCTAGATCGCATAGCAGACATTAGACTGTACCTACAAGCTCAGAGTGACACACCTGATATTCTTAATTAGCATTTGCATCTCACTGAAGAAAATATCAACAAAAAATCTCAGATTAATAAAAAAGCTGATTTTTTATGTAAATTATGTTTTCTCCATTAATACTTGCCTGATCACATTACATTAGGATAACTTTCTCTGCCATGTCCAAATCCAGCCCTCCCCGAAAGAGGAAAAACGTCTTTCTGTCTATATATTATATAGACAAAGGGAAGCCACTCTCAAAGGTTAACTCCCCTTTCTATCCACTAGGTGGCTACCATTATACCTGAATGTAACCACTTTTTACTTGAGTGAAACTTTAAAGGATGCTGGGGAAGGGTGGGAGGGATTATTTGTAATGTGATCAGGTAAGTTCTATCAGAGAAACATAATGTACTAAAAAAAATGTGCTTTTTCAATCAAATACATTACCTCATCACATTACATTAGGAGAATAGGCTAGAGGAGGAGGAAATGCTGAGCATCCTACCTCAACCTGTGTCACCCAGTAGGAGCTTGATTGCTCTACTAATGGATGAACTTGTTCTAATTTTAGTTTAGCACAACAAGAGACAGTCTTAGTTTATACATGAGCACAGGAGATCCCTGTAGGATTCCACACTTGATTATTGTCTCACCATCAAAAGTTTCCCATGTGAATCCAGCAAAAGTCGTCAATACCACCTGGCTCCAAGGTTGTGCTGTCATGAACAGGGAGCAGTCACTGTCTGTGCAGCTACCTCTGGCCCAATGAGGTTCAGTTCTCTCCTTTGCAAAGCCATGTCCTGCAGATAGAATCTTGAGAAAGTGGTCTGGGCATGCCATCCGACTGACTCCACTATGTCTCAAATTGAGATGTTATGTTTTAATGCCAGGCTCATGGAAATTGTTCATATTTTATGAGCTGAGATTTTCATGAGTCATACCTGCTCCTGAGGGAGTTCAGTGTACGCAGATTTCATAACTCCCTTTAACCAAGTGTCTAGCACTTGTGGTGTTATGTCTTGTTTTCTGGACTTAAGATGCAGGAAAAGCCTGGCCTGGCTGTTGCTCATGCTGTCTGTATGCTTCAGATAACATCTGAGAGAACGTTCACGATCCTGGAGCTTCGCCTCCCTCAACGTTCAATCAATTAGAGGGGATGAATAGTTATTTGTTGATAGCCTAGTGACGGCAACCTGTTTTTTGCAATAAAACCAAGTTGTGTCATTAAGATGACTGATCCATTGTAATGGAACTGCATGTCGTTCGTGTCCATGGATAGAGCATATAGCTCACTCACTCTGCATGCTGAGGCAAGTGCTATCAGAAAGCAAGTCTTATATGATAGCTGATTGATGGATGTGGATGACAGTGGCTCGAACTTGGATGAGTTAAGCCATGTCATGTCAACACCCAGGAGAGATTCCATTTCGTGAATAATATGAGTGAGCATGATCTGGATAAATTGAAATTAGGCAGCAAATCAGAAAGGTCGATGTTGTGTCCAATATCGTCTCATCCATGATGTCGGAACATGTCTGAAATCATGGACCATTTTCCCTTTATGGTGATCGGGGCTAGCTTCTTGTCTTCAAAGAGAAAGAGAAAGAAGTTGGCCAACTGAGGAATGGAGGTGGATAGTGGTGTGATATCACTAATGTGACACCAGTTATTAAAACCCTGCCATTCTCCCTTGTGTGCCTTCATAGTGGATTGCCTTCTAGCTGTTGCAATCCTCTCCACAAATGAAGTTCCAAAATCCTTTTCATGCAAGGCATCCCTGACAAGAGCCAGGTGTGAAGGAGAATTTTCTCTGGACATGGATGAACAGAGGAAACCTGGACTGCTTTAGCAAAGTGAGGATCGCTATGACTTTCCTGGGTATCTCTGTCACTATAGCAAGCAGAGTGAGGATTGCTATGACTTTCCTGGGTATGTCTGTCACTATAGCAGAGTGAGGATCGCTATGACTTTCCTGGGTATGTCTGTCACTATAGCAAGCAGAGTGAGGATTGCTATGACTTTCCTGGGTATGTCTGTCACTATAGCAAGCAGAGTGAGGATCGCTATGACTTTCCTGGGTATGTCTGTCACTATAGCAAGCAGATTGTTGATCCAGAATTTGCTGCATCATTGAAGGGTGATCAAAACCATCTGGCAGTTCATGCCCCTCGTATTCTTAACTACTTTTGGTATCAGGACTGATGGAGGCAAGGTGTATGCCCACATTCCTTTGCAGCTGATTGATAGACCATCAACAGCCTATGCTTCTCGGTCCTGAAAGGGGAAACAAAGGTTGGCATTTGTTGTTCCACCTCTTTGCGAACAGATCTATCATTGGGCAGCAACATAGGGTGCAGACTTGACTTAATGTGGATGGATGGAGAGACCACCTTCTGTGAAGTATTTGTCCTCTCCTTGACATTGAATCAGCTAAGACACTGAGCTGTCCTGGTTATGTGGCAGACCTAGATATGTATCAGGTATTTGGAACACCACCAATTTCCAGTGATTTTGTCCCTCCTTGTTTGAGGAGGTACTTGACAACTACCAAATTGTCCGACAGTGTCAGCACCATATATGTCCACACATGCATTCCACCCAAGTGCGATAGGTGTTGCGAATGGCTTTCATTTCTAAGGGGTGCAGGCTGTAATGGGCACATGTAAAGGTAGCCAAGGGGTAACAAATCTACTGCCACATTGAAGAGGCCAAGGAGTTGAACAAAACTCCCTCGATGAGATACACATTTTGTTTGAAATCCTCTCCAACACATGAACAATGTTTCTGATGTGTTTGGGAGGGAGGCATCAGGCGTATGAGATTGAGGCATGTGAAAAACTTCATACCGAGATGGATAAAATGTTGAGAGGGGATAAGGTCCAGCTTCTTGACATTGATTATCCACCACAGACTGTGAATGACGGCAAAAATATATTGGACCAAAAACCAAACTTACTGAATGTTTTTGAAGGATGTTGTCCAGGTACACTGACATCACTGTGGAGGAGGTCGTCCTGAACCTTGATATTACACAGTCTGAAGTTTTCATGAAGGCCCAAGGGCTTAGGCTGAGGCCGAAAGGAAGAGACTGGAATTAATATACTTTGCTCCAATAGGTGAAGTGAAGATATTTGTGCAATATCGTATTGATTTGTATATGAAAATATGTGTCAGACAGGTCTAGACTGATCATGGAATCATCGGATTGCAGCTGAAAGGTGGACCGATTTTGCCATCTCCGTCTTGAATTTCAGGGCAGAAATAAATTGATTGAGCCTGCTGAAGTCCATTACAGGTCTCAATCTGCCATTGGACTTCATCACCAGAAACAGTCTGGAGTAGAAGCCTTTTGTTTACGGTTTTTGTACAATCTCCACCTCCCACTTCATGAGTAAAAGATATATCTCCTTCTGTAGCATGTATGCCTTCAAGGGATCGCTTCTGGTTTCCATCATGAAGGGGGACGTGAAAAGTGGAGGAAGCCAGATGAACAAGATTCTTGAGGCTCTCAGACACAACTAGGATCACCCAATAGATTTGCAGAAAGAGGTTGATTCAAGCCTGATGAAAAAGAAGGAGCCTGGTGCTCACTGGGGAAACTGTAACTTACTGATGGGTAGCAGGAGGCTTGGAGGAGGAGAAACGTTTCTTTCTCACCTCCTTCCCTGTTGTTGAAAAGTAGGGGTGTATGACTATCTATAATTCGCATGGCCACAGTTACTGTCATCATTGGAAACTGCCTCTATTGTATCCTTGCTGATGACTGTCCCTTCTCTGGAATGATCCCTGAGCAGGACATCCAGATATAGGAGTCTGACAGGTCAAGGGGTAACTCTTGTGCCACCTATTTTCTGACCTCCTCAATTCAACTCTCAAAAAGAAGGGGAGAACCAAACGAGGGGGGGAGGGGTGTGTGCACATGGGTCCGCATGGTGTGGTTTTAGAGAAGAAGAGTGCAGGAGTGCATCTCTTCTGACTAAATACATGTTACAGGAGGCCATCAGGATGTTAGGCATGGTGTGGTGAGATGACCTATTCACGACATTGGCAACACGGCACACCAAATTCCAGACTTTATTGTTTCCGGTCTTCTCAGTGAGGCAAAAAATAGCCAAGGACGCTAAGTCAAGTAGTGAGAAGTTGATATAACGTTTCTCACTAGCTTGGAGGTTTACGAGTGGTGGTATAATAGAATGCCAGTTAGGTGCACCCATTTTAGCTCGGTCAGATGGCTCTATGAATAAAGTAGGTTCACTATGAAGAGGCATAGTAATGTTCAGTCAGGCCGGCCAGGTTGCTGTGTGGTATATTCCACATAAGATACTGTAGCTGTCAGAATATGTGTCCAGCTGGCCAGTTCGCCAGTCCAAGATAACTGACTTGTGACCACTGTAGTCGTATATCACACGTTCATAGAGCTGGACCGGTTGCTCAACAGTCAGAACAACATACAGCAAATGATAAATGCCATGATGGTCAGCCATTCGTTCACTTAAATCAAATTGCAGCTCGGTTGGTTCGGCTAGCCATCCATATGAGTCAAGGAGTACACCTTCATGTTTCAAGCACAGACAGAGTATGGAATATTTGTGGACATTCATGCCTCATGGGTGGATATAAGTTTGACTACACCCTCACACCCCACAGGCAGGGTGATGTTTGACTTAGGATTCTCATGCCTCATTGGCAGAGCTACAGATTTATCCCCAGTGGGATTCCAATATGCATGATTCCAACTCTTGATTAGAATCGTCTCTAATCCTTGATGCAGTATGATCTGGCACTGGGGGGTGAAGGGGGCATCTCAACATCCCTCATGAGACTAATTGGCAATTCAGACATGGGGCGTAAACTCAGCACTTAATGCCAAGATGAAATTGACAGTGCTCTCTTATTTTTGGCCCTTGAATTACTTCTTGAGAACATCAGACCAAGTGTTTTCGGATCATACTGCACACACTTTACAGGTGTGTTTTGAAGAGAACTTTGTACAAAGAAGGCATGTTTCGTGGACGTCTTCCATGACCTTGAATCACTTGCATTTAGTTCACTTTGTCATCATCTCTGTAATGAAGAAGAGAATAAACAAACAAGTGCATATAACAAATATATATATATAATTTGCAATAAATAGCAATTGCATTATGAAAATGACTTATAAATGGAATAATTGAACAAACACAGCACCTGGGAAAATTCCACCGGTGAAAATGTTACTGCTCGATGACAATTGTGACAAAAATGAATGGTACAATAATGCCAAAATATCAATAAATTCACCAGATTTTACAAAAATGTTGTATGCACCATATAAAACAATATTTTTACTTACTGTACCACTGAAAGTAAAGATGGATGATGAAATTTAAGTATAGAATAAAATAGATTCTCGGAGGAACGTTTTTCAGCATGATAGCGAAAGTAAAAACTGGTTACATCTGAGGATAATGGTAGCCACCTAGTGGGTAGAATGGGAAGTTAACCTGTAAGAGCCGCTTCTCTTTGTCTATGTAATATATAGACAGAAAGACATTTTTCGTCTTTCCGGGAAGGCTGGATTAGGAGAGAAAGTTATCCTAATGTAATGTGATCAGGTAATGTATTTGACGGAGAAACAGATGACTAATATTAATTTCTTTCTGGCTGGTAGATGTCTGTTGATACTTTCAGCAGATGGTAAAACTTATTTACTAGATGTATGTCCAATGTCATCTACATGTACCTCATCATGGACACACATAAACATTCTGAACAATAAACAATGAACTTGGATATAATGTTTCTCTGTTATAATGATTTTAAAGTTCCCATTATCCTGTGAAACATTATAAACAATCTTTATTGTATAAGCATATGTTCCAAGTTTGATCACAATCGGATTACAAATATGGCTTCCAGAGTGGTAACAAGCTCAGCCAATCAGATGCAAGATTACATCATTAATATGTAAGGATCTTGCTCATTATCAAACCAATCCACGATCTTGATGATACAAGCTCGTATTTCAAGTCTGATCAAAATCATACAGAAATATGGCTCCCAGAGTGGCAACAAGCTCAGCCAACTCATGAGATCCTGATCATATAAGCATATATTATTCCAAATTTTATCAAAATCAGATCAGAAATGGGGCCTCTGGAGTGGTAACAAGGTTAGCCACTCAGGAGCAAGATCAATCATTAATATGCATGGAACTCGCTCATTACTGAAGTTTTCCGAGATTTTGATGATATAAATCCATATTCCAAGTTTGACTGAAATCAGATTAGAAATGTGGACTCTAGAGTAGTAACAAATGTTTGTTGATGGTCGGACAATGCATAACACACGACCAAGTGAGCTTTAAACTAAGTCATTATCCTGACACATTAAACATAGGTCACAGTAACCCACTTTTTAAATGGTGGTATAGAACTTGATGACAAACATCTGTGTTAATAAAGTTTAATACTTCCAACAATGCCTGAAAATATAACATATAAATGAAATGAATACAGCTGCCATGACAGGAATTCAATTAGGACTGTGGCAATATCTGTGGCACAAATTTGCTGTACTAATGAAGATACTGTAAATCATAACATTTTAGGATACATAAAAAATAGGAGTGAATTAAACTGCAAACTAATTGCTTGTTAAAATTTTGTTCTTAAAAGAATGATATGACATAAATGTTGGCAACAACCATAATAGACAGTTGTGGAAGGATATTACCTACATAAGCCGGGTCCAAATGCAAACAACACAGACCCTGATCTGCTGTCACATAATGCACCAGCAGATCAGGGTCTATGTTTGTTTGTTCAACTGACTAGTCCTTTCAAACTGCATTGACCCAGATCCGCCTTATGCACTGGCAGATTAGGGTCTTTGCAATTTGCAGTTTGTATCAGATTATATGCAAGTATATACATTAGATATTAGTAGCCAGCATTTCCTATGCACCATGTCATACTATGGATTTAATACCAATGAATGTACAAACAGACTTGTCGATGTTGCTATAAAGAAATTGACAACTGATGTGTTGTCTAATCTTATTTAAACATCCCTAATCTTCGGAAGCAATTCATGTTACATGTGATTTGTTCATTCCTTTTTGTTGGAATAGAGCAACCAAACTTTATTTCCCATGTCCTAATTGGAACACACATCACTCATATTTAGTATGTACATGTAGGGTTTATTGGCACATCAGCACAATCATGGTTGTATAGTAATGGTTAGGGTAAAACAATCACCAAAATTTATGCATTTGCCATTTAGTAATTTGCAAAAATATTTATTATAATACTTTGAATTTGCATTCTGATTGGTTAAATCACTGACTGATGTCTCAACTAATACATTATATTGGTTAAATCACTGACTGATGTCTGCATTAATACATTATAGCACCCTCATGTGTTCATGCAAGGATGCTATAAGATTCCAACAGCTCACCTGACATCTTATTGCCAGTGTAGCAAGTAAGACCATGCAATTCTGCTCAAGAATGTATCATGCATCACTAATCACCGATGGAATGTACTTTCCCTCTGTCTGTTTGTTTGTCCATTAGTCGGTCTCAAGCTCCCCCCCCCCTTTTTTAAATGTCCATATCTGTGTTTTAAAGGGAAGCTGAAAGACAACAATTAAATGGGAAAAAGTACCAAGAAAATGTCCACAAGTTTATGATACTGATCAATCAAATTTATATGAGCTATTTACCCAATTAACTGGAAAGCCCATCTTTTGTTGCACATTTGTGTATTTTTATTCAAAGCGAACTTTGGCAGCTCAGTTGGTAGACCACATCTTATAATCCAAGGGTCACAGGTTCAATACCTGCCAAGGCCAGTCTGGGTCAGCTGCCTCATTATGTCCTTGGAAAAGAATCTTAGCTCCTATCTCCTTGGCATGATATAGTCAATAATGTTTTAAAAGTGCCATTAAAACCAACAAAAACAATAAACTGTATTAAAACATATGTCGAGAGTAGACATGAAGTTTTCCCTTTGACCATTTTTATGATGTATGTTTTCATTTAAATATGCAGTAATTAGGACTCGTTGCTAGATGAGGCTTGTAAATTGCAACTGCCTTTGTGTTAAGCAACTGATGAAGACAAATATAGAAAGTTTTATTAAAAATGACATGCCTGGACTCCCATTTAAACCGAGATGTTGATCCCTACTGGATGTAGAGAATGTAATTGATGTATCCAATATGTTCTCTATCTTTCCAATTAATGCTGCTACTAGATAACTCTGGATCAGATAGAATAATTTCTATTATCTGATACTGAACACAGTCTATGTTGTAGTCAGGCGTGTTAATGTGTTTAGAGAAAAGGACAGGGTATCCTTCCTCTTGCCGATATCCCTAAGGTGTTCTTTCATTCTCATTTGAAATTCCCTTTTAGTCACACCTACATATTGTTTGCTGCATGTGTGACAGGCAAGTAAATAAATAACATAGTGTGCAGTATAATGACCTCTTAACTTGGAAGTGTATCTGAGGTTTGTACAAGTGCTTCTAAATATTTTACACTTATCCAATTTAATGCTAAAAGTACAACTGATGGTATTGCAATCCAGTACTTTTTTTGCGAATGACTTACCCATAAAATCAAGGTGTTTACTTGAAAAACTAACTTGTATTAAATGACTGCTTAATCTAAAGCCAATTCTCTGCACAAAAATGGGTGGATTTTTGGAAAATGTCTGGCAAAGTAAGGCCAACAATTGGTCAATGAGATCGGATTGCACATTGGAGAATTTTTTTATCTCTGTCATATGGAAAGATAGCTGGTATCACACTACTAGCTTTATTAACCTTCTGGGTGGGATTTTATGTCTCACTTTGGTTAAAGCTTCAGTCAGAATTTTAGTAGGATAGCCTATCTTCTCATAAAAATGGATGAGATTAGATGCGTATTTCCAACTCTTTAGATATGTTTAATATGTAATAATTGACAATATGGACCTGACTTCTTGCAATGGAAGGGGTGGTAGGAATCATAGTGTAGATAACAATATTTATCTTAAGATTTACATTATACATCCAAAAATATTTAATTATTTTCCTGAAATACCATAGTATTAAGGAACGTGATTCATTCCTTGGAATATTCCACTGTAAACTTAATGGTTTTGAGATAAATGTTACAGTATTGATGGAATCTGTTTAATTCCAACTCTGATCTGGTCCAGATCATATAGATATTGTCTATAAACCTTAGATAAAGAAAAGGCTTACAGGGTGACGAGTTCAGCAGCTTCTGTTCTAGACTGCCCATAAAGATATTGGCATAAGATGGGGGCACTTTGGTTCCATTGCAGTGCCGCCGACTTGTAGGTAATGGGAGTTGTTCAAGGTAAAGTTATTGCAGTGTAATACCAGTTTGAAAAGGGCTAATCTGCTTTGATTTGAGAGATGTTATTGGGGTTTATTTGTAGCTAAGGTTCTGGCTACAGACATTAACCCTACATGGTTGGGTATGTTAATGTATAGAGAAGTGACATCCATTGTGACTAAGCAATTTGTTAGGACTAATCAGTAGAACAAACAACACAGACCCTGATCTACCTGTGCATTAGGTGATGGCAGATCAGGGTCTATGTTGTTTGTAGTTGGACCCAACTTCTATGCAAGTATCTATGATATATGAAATCTAACAAAAAAGCATGTTCCTCCATTTGTCTCATTTATACACACTTATATGCACATAAACCATCGGCAAAACCTAAAATCAGTATATCACCACTGGCCATACAGCATTATATATTTACCTTTCAACTTCAACTGGTCAACAAGTCTATACTTAGCAGTAAAACTGTCCACATCTTCAAACCATACTTGATAGACATCTGAAGGATTGCTTTGATTCTACAAGTAGAGGTCACACCAACTTAAACTCCTTGTTTTAAATTTTCTGATTAAAGTTAAATAAAACAGATACCAAAAGTTTACAAAATCTGTTTGGCATTAAGTCTGAATGTTGAACAATCATGTCAAAAGTCAAATGAAAGACACTCTACATCATGGACAAATCTATGATGTCAATGTTGAACAATCATGTCAAAAGTCAAATGAAAGACACTCTACATCATGGACAAATCTATGATGTCAATGTTGAACAATCATGTCAAAAGTCAAATGAAAGACACTCTACATCATGGACAAATCTATGATGTCAATGGGTCAGCTCTACTTGTCAATGACAGAAGAAGTCTACCAATTCAATGTACTAAATAAAGTTCCTATGTTTTGGAATTTATACAAAAGTGTTAAAAAGAGATGAAGAGAAAACATAAAATATATTATGTATACAACTGAAGCAAAGTACACCAAAAAGGAACAGCAAAACATAAGTAAGAGACTGGGGAAAGAGGGCATGGAATTTAGTTTGTTCAATTTATTTGGCTGGCTCTTAGTGAGAAAGATAATTTTATAAATGATTTTGTGACCACAAATGAAAGTTTATCATAAGACATCATTGATATGATGTCTGTTTTGATCTGTTTCAGATCTCTGATATGTTAACATGCAAAGTATCAAGTATGATATCATAATAGGTCAGTGTTTTATGTCAGTAATACCCAAATAAATGTCTGCCATACCTGGTGCAATTTCCAAAAGATTTAAAAATAAAATGTGTGAAAAACAGAATCTTACATTTGTGCTCATTTCAAAATAAACTCATTAAACTAACTAAATGATCTCAACCTTTTGTTCAGCAAGGCTAACAAAATATATAATCTTTTCAAGTCACTTCACAAATTTCATCAAAATACCATACATACTTGAGTATAAACCTAGTCCAAATGCAAACAACATAGACCCTGATCTGCCATCGCATCATGCGCTGGCAGATCAGGGTCTATGTTGCTTGTTCTACTGACTAGTCCTTGAAAAAAGCATAGACCCAGATCTGCCAGCACATAATGTGACGGCAGATCCGGGTCTATTCAGTTTGCAGTTGGTATTCACTTATATGCAAGTATATACGGTAAGCATTTGTGCACTGTCTTTTTGCCAAGTTTGTCTTTTACTTAGCCAAGTAAAAACTATAACACTGAATTTAATCTAGGGTGTGGAAATGCGTATGCTTGAACAGATGCCAAAGTGATTGCAAAGTAGTTTCCACCATGGTGGGTTTGATAATAATCATTTCTTACAATTTTAGCTTGATATACAACCCAGAATGAAAATTTGAGCAAAACACACTTGTATAAGCATTAGTTTCTAATACACGTCATATGTCATAATCTTTGATAGAACTGTTCTGAGAGACAAGAAAATTTCACATTTATTGAACCCAAAGAAGATCAAAGCAATCTCTTCCTAACTAATGGCAAATCAAATTCGCTCTTCATGTATTATATAGTGAAAATTGATTGTTCTAGGTATCATACAAAAATAATAATAGGATCCTATACTGGTTAGAGTTAGCGACTTTTGTTGTACACCCATCGTTCTGTTGTTTTGGTCTGACTCTTACAATAATAATCCCCCTAGTCTGACTATTACATTAGTAATCCCCATAGTATGACTCTTACAATAGTAATCCCCCTAGTCTGACATTAGTCAAGTGTGCAAATATACAATATCATTCAGTAAAGCCACACTAGGAATACCATTGTTTTGGAAAAGCAACAGTCATGAAAGAACACATATTGTATATACTTGCATAATGCACCGGCAGATCAGGGTCTATGTTGTTTGTTCTACTGATCAGTCCTTACAAACTGCATAGACCCAGATCGGCCAGTGCATTATGCGCCGGCAGATCTGGGTCTATGCAGTTTGCAGTTGGTATCAGCCTATATGCGAGTATATATGGTATTTCATGCACAGATCTGCACGCCACACAGTGAGTTACTGCCCCTTTGTATGATAACACCACTGCCACAATGCGATAAATTAGGTGGTAAAATGCCATCTGGAGAAAACCATACCCTTTGATAACTTTATGACAGTTAATTTAGATTGTATTTACTCTGACATTGGCTCTTATTGTCTTTGGTGCAGAATTCTGAGAATTTGTATAGCATGATGGAGAAAAAAACTTATAGGATTCTTTACTTGCAATGATAGAACACAAGGCCAGTGACATTACAAAGGAGCATGAGAGCAGTTGTCTTAGTGACATTACAAAGGAGCATGAGAGCAGTTGTCTTAGTGACATTACAAAGGAGCATGAGAGCTGTTGTCTTAGTGACATTATAAAGGAGCATGAGAGCAGTTGTCTTAGTGACATTATAAAGGAGCATGAGAGCTGTTGTCTTAGTGATATTACAAAGGAGCATGAGAGCAGTTGTCTTAGTGACATTACAAAGGAGCATGAGAGCAGTTGTCTTAGTGACATTATAAAGGAGCATGAGAGCTGTTGTCTTAGTGACATTACAAAGGAGCATGAGAGCAGTTGTCTTAGTGACATTACAAAGGAGCATGAGAGCTGTTGTCTTAGTGACATTATAAAGGAGCATGAGAGCAGTTGTCTTAGTGACATTATAAAGGAGCATCAGAGCTGTTGTCTTAGTGATATTACAAAGGAGCATGAGAGCAGTTGTCTTAGTGACATTACAAAGGAGCATGAGAGCAGTTGTCTTAGTGACATTATAAAGGAGCATGAGAGCTGTTGTCTTAGTGACATTATAAAGGAGCATGAGAGCAGTTGTCTTAGTGACATTATAAAGGAGCATGAGAGCTGTTGTCTTAGTGATATTACAAAGGAGCATGAGAGCAGTTGTCTTAGTGACATTACAAAGGAGCATGAGAGCAGTTGTCTTAATTTACCAATGACATCCCAATGCAATGCATCTGAACTGCCACATTTAGTCTGGTTCCTTTTACCCTCACTCTTGATGGCATTTCAATGCATGTATAGGAAGCAATAGTAGGAACCAGTCAGTCATGGTTCTTGTGTACTAAAACACGAAGATGATGAACTATTGATTAGATTATCTCGAGTCAAAATATTGTTATGACAATTATAAAATCTAAAAGAGTATGAGCTGTGAGGAGCATGTCTTAGATTAAGTGTCTTATTTAATCTGATGATCTCTAATGAAAAACAACTTGTCTTCTCAAACTCACAGTGATGATGTGATAAGGAGCATGGTACATCATGTCATAATTTCTGTCAGACTGGGTCCATGTGGGATGGTCAGAATGTATCATCCCTAGGCTCATCTTCTCTTTGGAATTTTTGAAGTCACATTTGTCTGTAGTCTTGTTTCCATCCATGATTTTTGGTAATTCACAAATGCTTCTACCATAAGACTGAAAAAGAATATTCAGATTTTAAGACATAGTTAAGAAATATTTTTACCAGCAAAATATAACCTTATTGATCATATATGATGAATGGGCACAGTTTATTTTACAATTACAGGCTTCTGATATTGTAAACTGAAAGCATATTTTAACGGCCTGATCAATTCATTTACCTGCTCAAAATAACTGAGCTCTCATGTTGTCAAGATTTGTAGTTATTGTTCTTATTTGGTGAAGTATTTTTTTTTAAAAACTGGTAGGATATACCTACTCAACCATGTAGAAACAGACTTCACAAGCAGCAGAGACCAAGTTTGATGCATGCTCACACACACACACACATTGGTAAATCACGGGGCTGAGACAATTCATCATTGATTGAACAATCATTACATTGTGAAAACTAAATGTTCACAAATCAAACATTAATACAGTGTACAGCAAGGGTTACGCTGCCAGGCAAAGTAGATCAAAAAGTCGCCGAAAACATGTAAACTTGACATTCCTCTGTTACAAAAACCAAAATGACTGAACCCTGTGATTTTTTTTATATGCACACTGAATGACAGTAGTTTATGGCTTTCGAGTGACAGTAGTTTATGGCTTTCGAGTGACAGTAGTTTATGGCTTTCGAGATGCTCCCTCGACCCAGCTGAGTAGTTACAGTATTGTAGCCCAAGGTGAAATGTATTCCAGCCTTAGCAGGTGTTTATATCAATCAAGCCAACAAAACAAACTCTTACACATTCACAGGTGTGTGTTTTAATAGCTAACTGACCATTAAAACACTGCTCATTAATGGAATGTTCAAGTATCATCAACAGGAAATACATGGACACACTTCCAAATATAGCAGTATTAATTAAGATTTATGTGCCGTTCTTGGTCATTAAACTGTGTATTTTGGTCATATGACTTCAAATGAGCACAGCAGAAACTATACATTGTAATTAATCTAACTATAAAGTAAATTAATTCTAATTGTTAGGAGTACCTTGATTACATTATTGTAATTACAAATAGTTATAAACAGTTAATATACTGCCGCTATATAGAGCAATTTAATTTTCTTACTTTTCAAAACTTCACCAAAAACTGACAGTCCAAAAGATTCACATTTAGTTTTGAATTAACCTTAAACATGTAGTTGTAAAGTTGAGGTTACTCATTGTTAACATCAATGACCAATGTGGTTTGAATAAATGAACAATATGACACCTGTACATGTGCTCTCATGTACATAATATAGGGGTTATTTCAAACTACTGTAGGATGACACCTGTGCATGTGCTCTCATGTACATATTATAGGGCTTGACACCTGTACATGTGCTCTCATGTACATATTATAGGGGTTATTTCAAACTAGTTTGGACATGTTTTAGACTCTCATTTTATGGTGAAGACTTAGAAACTAAAATAAATTAAATTGCTTGTTTAAGTGGCAATTGCTTAAGTATTTTTACCTATTTGTAATTACAATACTGTAATCTAGGTTCTCCTAGAAGTTAAAGCTAATTACAATGTATATCGGTAGTTTCTGCTGTGCTGATTTAAAGTCATATGGCCAAAATACATTGCATATCTCTCTCCATCCAAATATACACTTTGAAGTATGAATACACTGCATTTGAATATGATACATTCATACCCTTACAAAATATGTTTATGATAAATATACAACACAGAATTTTCTAATTGAAGATAATCTATACCTTAAAAACAATGTTATATGCAAATCTGCATAATGAGAAATAGAGAACAGTTAAGATAAGAGAACCCAAAGTGCACACACACACACACATACATACACACACACACATATATATATATATATATATATATAGTAAAGATTGTTTATAACATTTCACAAGGGACTGAGATTTTTAGAACATTATAACCAAGAAACATTATATCCAAATTCATCGGTTATTTCTCAAAATGGTCATGTACTTGTCCATGTCGATGACATTCAGCATACATTTAGTAAACAATTTATTCTGGTATGATTACTGTCAGAACTCATATGTAATGGTAATAACATTTTCAAACTACATACATTTGTATAAAGACATGTTATCATGAAATAAATTATAAACCATTGTAACAAAGGAGCATTATAACAAAGCCTTTGGAATACATAGTAATTAGAAATTTGGCCAGGGAAATTAAAGTCTAATGTTCAAACAGAAAAAAACGTTATATCCAAGAACTTATAAACAATCTCATTGTGTGTGTGTGTGTGTGTATATATCAGGCTTCCTGAAATCCCTGAATTTGCTGGACATGTCCAGCTATTGAAAGGTTTTGACTGGTACATATTCTGAGCATCTGGACATCAGTACTAGAATATTTCAAAATATCATTATATCAAATTGCCTTTGACTGTTTATCCATAAAAGTGTCAAATAAATATCCTAATAAAGTAAAATTCAAAGGTCACTATGTCAAGTTTACATGTTGTTTCTTTGTTGAACAAACCAATAAAGGTGTCGCTGCCTGAATTTAATTCAAAAATGACTAGATCTAGTTTATATTGTTTCTTTGTCAGACAATCAACAGAGGTGTCTACGACTAGGCTTGTTACAACTCAACTGCCTTAAGGATATACTGCTCACAGTAAGCTGGTCAAAATGGGGGCAGTGAAGGGCAACATAATCCTTTAATGAACAACAGTCCAGTAAATTTCAAAGATCGGCTTCTCAATAAAACTATTTGTTATTCTAAAAAAAAATTTTTTTCCAATTGGTAGGCATTTATATGCCTAGATGAAATAATAAGAATATGTACAAGTCTTTGTTTTACTGTTTGCAAAAGCACTACTCACCATGTCAAAGCATAACGATAATAATGATGAAGAAAACTGCAACCCAATTAAGAAAGCTGTGTAACAGCTTTTAACAGAAAGTGGACAGATCTATTCCATTGGCTGAGGTATAACAGCAGCCTCAGTGTTATGTTTTGTGAACTCTGCCAAAGCATCATCAAAAACCAACTTTGTATCGCCTCAATCTACAAATTTTAGGAAATCAGCACTAGTGGAGCATGCTGCATGCAGTTACAATGTAAGACCAATGATACTGTTAGATAAAGCATTATTAACTCTCTTGATACCAAGACTGATATACATTATTGCAAATTCATGAAACATAACATAATATCATACAAATTCATGTTTTAGCTGCACTTTTGCCATACATTAACATGAAGGAACATGTTTATGGCTTTTTGACACTGCTGAAAGCTCAGTACCTTGGAGATACACCCCATTTTGGGCTCCTTGCAATGAGTTTCTTACAGCCATGCATGACAGTGATCACTTCAAAGGGATAGAACTGAAGTGTTTGTGACATGACAATGACTTGCCAGCCAAAGCAGTACAGTGTGTATAGATTATTCATGCAATTATTTATATGACTGATTCCCAGACCATGAGATTTTTAATGCATTCACTCTATTAAGTCTAACACTTTTCCTGAAAATGTTAGTGACATGTCCCAGTTTGGTAAAGATCACATAGTCACTTTGATCACTCATTACGGTCAATCAAGAGTGAACAGTGACGCAGTTATCAGTGGCGATGAAGTGAAGAAAGAGAGGAGGATTCTCAGATACATTGTGTACAACAATTATAGAGGACTGTCAGCAGCTGAATTACTGATGAAAATAGTTTTAATGAAAGAACAGTACACGAATGTGATTCATTTGATGGAAATTTCACAGGTATTTCAGTGTCATGTGTGGATTGTGAGCGCAGATTTTCAAGCCAGAATTTGATGTGTGGATTGTGAGCGCAGATTTTCAAGCCAGAATTTGATGTGTGGATTGTGAGCGCAGATTTTCAAGCCAGAATTTGATGTGTGGATTGTGAGCGCAGATTTTCAAGCCAGAATTTGATGTGTGGATTGTGAGCGCAGATTTTCAAGCCAGAATTTGATGTGTGGATTGTGAGCGCAGATTTTCAAGCCAGAATTTGATGTGTGGATTGTGAGCGCAGATTTTCAAGCCAGAATTTGATGTGTGGATTGTGAGCGCAGATTTTCAAGCCAGAATTTTGATCAAAACAAAACTTTAGGAACTGGCTAAATGCTGTCACTCTTGATGAACTTATAACAAACTGATGCACTTTAAGTGAGTGAATTTACCATAGTGCACATGTGGCAACATCATGATCGATGATAGGAAAATTTATTTCATGCTAAGTCGTGAACTACTGGATTTTCCAAGTCAAATAATCTTGATATTTCACTGGAATGAAATAATATCAGTATTTTTTCAATGACTGTCAATAGACATTGATAACATTGTGTGTAATAAATTTTAAACTATTTTAAGACACTTGTATGGTTGAGAGGTAAGTATGGCCACCTTGCATCTTGATGGTCCAAGTTCAAATCCAACAATGTACAACAACAACAAAAATCTGCATTTTTTATTTTTATTTGCTGTTTTACCTTGAATTTGGAAGGAGCTTTTTGTTTCTACTGATATTTTCTGTGCAAATATACACAAAACAAAGCAGAACATGAACAGTAAACCACTGACATTATTGCGAGGGATACAGTAAGAAAACTGCTGCTTAGTCTGTTATACAAAGTGCTAGCAAATATGTTTGAACATAAAATAAAAAGAAAATGTGCTAGCCCTGAGTGAATAATGGATATATTTCATCTCGTGAGTGACAAACTGATGTAATTTCACTCATGGCTTTGCCACTCATGAAAAAAACAAGTTTTTCACCCACTCAATAAAATATATCCGTTATTCACTCATTTCAAGAAAATATCCTCTCTATATATATATTTTTTTTTATAAAACAAGAATCCCTCAAAGGGACTGATGCTCTACTGAGCAAAAAGAATTTCCAGGAATTCAAGATAAGACCATTATTTCCTTTTAACTGTCGAGTGTTGAAACCATTTGTGATATTCTTCAGCGATAACAAGATTTTTAAATTGGCTGCTGTGGTACAGATACTGGATATCAGCTTGGCACCATTTTCATTTAGAACAAAGTTGACATCATTAGACGTGTTTTGGTGAAAACCCCATGTCATAATGATCATCCATTCTGGAGATTAGTGACACGATTTTTAAGACAGTCGTCATCACAGCCATATTGGACGTACAACTTGCACTATTTTCATTTAGGACTTGGTGAAAAAAAGCTGTCATAATGACCATCCATTCAGGGGGAGTAGTGACAACAAAATATGTAAGACATTCGTCATGGCAGCCATACTGGATGTACGACTGGCACCATTTTCATTAGGTCTAACTAGGTATCATAAGACATCTATTGGTGAAAACCCCATGTTGATATAGCCATCCATTGGGAGAAAAGTAGAGATAACAATATTTTCAAGATATGACTTTCAATTCAAGAGGAGCAGCAATAACAAGATTTCAAGATGACTGCTGTTGCAGCCACATTGGGCATCAGATTGGAAACATTTTCGTTTAAGACCAACTGGACATTGTTAGAAGTCTTCTGGAGAAAACCACCCATCAATATGTCTTGTTCAAGCAGAGTTGTGATAACAAGATTTTAAGATGGCAGACATATTGGATGTCAGATTGGCACCATTTTATTTAGGACCAGCTAGACATCATAAGAAGTCTTTTAGTGAAAACCCCATGTTGATACAACCATCCATTCAGAAGTAGTGATAACAAGATTTTCAAGATGGCTGCCATGGCAGCCATATTGGATGTCAGATTGGCACCATTTTGATTTAGGATCAACTAGACCATGGGATAAACAAGTGTGCAAAGTTTCAAGGCAATCCTCCAAGTAATTTAGGAGGAGTAGCAATAACAAACTTGTGCTAACGGATAGACAGACAACAGACCATCCCATAAGGTCTTCTGGTCTATGACCAATAAAACTATAAAAACACACACACACTCAACTGTTGTGGGGAAATCTGTGGCAAAATCAGAAGGATAAATATATGGTCTGCTGCTACCACCTGGGGAGACCTATGGGGAGACCTATGGAGGGATTGAAAAAGTTTTTCTTTAATTGAATATATACTGCAAACAAACATGGCGGCCAGTATACTTGGTGGGGGAAGAACCCAGGAAGACCCTGGGAAGAACTGCTGACTGACGGGAAGCTACTGGCAAGCTTTCTCACATACCCACATTGGTCAAGCAGAGACCCAAACCCACGTGGACACATGTGAGATGAGTGAGTCATCTGTAAAGGCAAGTGCCTCAGACCAATATATATATTGCATTTCTTGCTTTGCTCCCACTTCTCCCTTTACAGCTCTCACTTCTCCATATTCTGTCCAAAAGTAGAAGTCACTTCTCCATAAAGTTCAAGTCTAGCTTGACTCCTGGTACAGTACATTATTTATCTGTACCTCATTTACATATATTACTGAATGATTCAAACCACAGGTATGTCTCTTCATGTGGTCAGATCTGATGCAATGCAAAACCATTAATATGAACTCCCAACAAAAATGTCTGCAAATTTAGCTAGCAAATAAATTTTTGCTAAAGTGTTAACCCACTCAAATTTTATGATGAAAAGTTGTAGAGTACTCCACCCTGAGTTACTGCCAATCAATTTGAATGTACCAACTGATTTGCTCTTTAATTCTCCCTTTCATTCTCAAACCCTCACAATCTGCGATCTGCCAAGAAAAATACAGGTACAATTAACATGTTTGTCAGACAGAATGGCTTAATTAGTGAATTTAATTACTGACTGCCACCAGTAAAGTTGATTAGTATTATCTCAAACTTGGTTTCTACTTATCTAAGAAATCAATCCTGCATGGTCCAGTGCTTACTGCTGGTCACTGTCTCAGTTGGCTTCCCTAAAGACCATTTGTGATAATAACAAGTGCAACTTTAATGTACACTATGGAATGCATGCAATGTAGGGACTTACTGAGGTCTGGGAATATTTTTGTAAATACGTGAGAAGCTTAATTTAATTAAAATCCATTGTATAATAATAAATAATATATATAAAAAATGAGGACTTTGTATAGCGCCTAATCTTTAGAAGCTCTAAGCGCTTTACAACATTAAATAACACTTAAAAAAAACATATATAATGATATGATTACGAAAAGAAAGAAAAAAGAAAACCATGAAATTAGAAAACAAAAACATGCTGAAAATAGTTAAGGTAAGAAAACATTAAGTCTTTAGGTCTATTCTTGCAGTCGAAATAGGTGCGTTTTAAGAGCACTCTTGAATGAGATCACCGTGTCTTTGTGTCTCAGTTCAGTGTTGAATTCGTTCTACGTTGCTGGGCCCTGGTATGCAAAAGAATGTTGTCCGTATGACTTCATTTTGATATTGGGAATAATGAGAATACGGGTGTCGGAAGAGGAGCGTAATTATCTTGCTGGTGTGTACACATGGGTGAGGTGAGATAGGTATGTTGGACTGGTGCCAGTCAGTGAAACGTAGCACAGAGAACAAATTTTGTGTTCGATTCTGGATCGAATGGGTAGCCAGTGTAGGGTACAGAGCAGGGGAGAGGTGTGCTCTGTTCGTGGTACTCTAAGAATGATCCGAGCAGCTGTGTTTTGAACTTTTTGAAGTTTCTGGAGTAGATACTGAGATGAACCAGATAGAATTGAGTTATGCATAACTCTATGCATCAATTTTAATGTCTACCTGTCCATCTATCTATCAAATGAACTTCGATCATCTGCCACCTTCAATCACTCACCATTTTCCTACTTGTACGAAAATGGGCAAGTAATAGAGGAGCACTGTATATAAAACAAATCTCTGTGGCAGAGAGTTCTGGATGCTTGTAACCAGGGTTACCATTTATACTTGCTTATAAGTTAACTCCAAGTGCAAACTGCACAGATCCAGATCTGCCATAGTATAATGCACTGACAGATTTTGGTCAATGCAGTTTGTTAGGAGTAACCAGTAGAAGAAACAACACAGACCTTGATCTGCTAGCACATTATGCGATGGCAGATCAAGCTTTCTGCTGTTTGGTGTTGGACTTGACTTATAAGCAAGTATGGATGGTGGATCTTAGTACACAAAGCACTGTATTATCCTAAGGACAAAGTTGTTTCAAAAATGTTCTGATTTGTATTTCTAATTTTATTTAAAAATCCCTCACTGTTTGCAGCTATTCATGCAATACCACTAAAAAGTGTATGTTTTCCATTTTATGTTGCTAATATGGTAAAGTTTAAAGATTAGCTGAAACTGAATGATGCAAAAATTTTGTGATTTATCAAAACATTGTATGTCCCACAGTGTGTTCAGTTCAGATAAACAAGGCTCAACTACATGTACATACACTCTCCCTGTAACTTTGGCACTTGAATTTATAGCCATGCCATGCGATTCCCATTAGAATTTTCTTTTCTGGCCAGCCAGCAGTGATGTATTCATCAATCCCTGCAACAGAATAATAAAGTGAAATTATTAAATTTTTAAAAAAATTCACAAGCAGGAAATGTCCGTTCTGTTTCCATTCTTGATTTTTCATACTGCACTGAAAAAGTTAGGTTCCTCATAGTTATGATGAAAAAGATGTTTTTCAAAGGTAAGGTTTATTCCTCTAGTTATATACTGTATGCACATTTTTTATACCTATTTTTATTATTTTCAGGTGGGGGTGCACCTTTTACAGGAGAACCAAAAAGTTTTTCCACATGTCTATCTGAAAGGATCAGGACACTAAAAGTTGCCGAGACATGTCACATTCACACCTTATGAAATATTGAATTTGTTGCACTGTAACTATATTGTATTGTTACTAGTTTTAAAAAAGAAATAAATAATGCTTACAAACTTCAGAAGTCCTGTTCTTTTATTGCTTATGTTAATAAACTCCTTTCATTTTACTTTGTTGTGTAATTTTTGTTCTGTAACACAATACACACAGGAGACTGATAACTTCTTCATTTACTACTCCAAGCTGTACAAAATACAACATAACAATAACATCAATTCATATTGTGAAAGTAAACAATAAGGCAATGTATTAAATGTGCATATTATTTAATTTTCTTTGGAAAAAAAACTTGGTTCTTTGTTTTATTTCTCATCTCAAATCACAATATTTGATACTTCTTTGTGACTATACAGTGATCAATGTTTCATTGACTTATTGTGGTGTTTTCATGGTAATTAGTCCCAGCTAAACCTTTGATACGCTAAGCATAAGAACAATGCATTGTCTAGGTAAATTTGCAATTTATTTACTTTTTAATCAACTTGGTCCTTTGTTTTATTTCTCATCTTAAATCACAGAATTTGATACTTGTTTATGACTATACCTGGGGTTTCAATAGAAGCCGGTAGCCAGCAATTTTCTGCAGTATATTTGTTCAGGAATCACTGCATACAATTCCAGAATTTAAAAAAAAATAGCAACCCCCCTAACTCTGTGTGTGTGCATGTGTGTGTGTGTGTGGGGGGGGGGGGCTGGGGGGGGGCTGTGGGGGGGGGGCCTGGCCCAGTGGGGCATTCACATCAAACAACTTTTTTTGGGGGGGAAGGGGACGCATTATCAAGTTATGCAGGGGGCCCTGAATTTCTTAATATGCTACTGATCCAGTTATGATTATTATCTTATTCTGATTACTACAAAGGGTATAATATCTAAAAGATGCTTGCTTTTCCTGATGTGGCATTATTGGAAATGCCTGCCTGACACATGATTCAATCTCCATCAAAGAGAACCATGTTCAGTCTCTTTACTTTCATGCTCAATCGATCACAATCAAGAGTGGTAATCGCGTTCCAAGAATGAAGAGAGGACAGCATATGCTAGTATATAAATAGCTGAATAAAAAACAAAAAAATGGTTAGCAACAAATTATCATATGATAGGTCCATAAATTATGCAGTATGGAGGTGGGAGTTGGGGCTGCGGTATGAAAAAGGTATAGACATAAGACAGGTTAGCAGACATTTATATACACAATACATGATGGAAACAGATGATCAACATATGAAACAAATTGCCTACAGTTTGAATGAAATACTGCAGATAAAAGCACATGATGAAAATAGATGATTCAAGACCAGATGTGATTATCACAGACAGTGGACACAAGTGGATTTCACAGGAGACATGGAAAATGAAACAGAGTGTGGGACACATGTGGATTTCACAGGAGACATGGAAAATGAAACAATGGAACACAAGTGGATTTCACAGGAGACATGGAAAATTAAACAGACAGTGGGACACAAGTGGATTTCACAGGAGACATGGAAAATTAAACAAACAATGGGACACAAGTGAATTTCACAGGAGACATGAAAAATGAAACAGACAATGACACAAGTGGATTTCACAGGAGACATGGAAAATGAAACAATGGGACACAAGTGGATTTCACAGGAGACATGGAAAATGAAACATACAAAGTCCATGGATTTGTCTCTAAGTGTTGAGTCCAAGTCTGATATTGATGAATACAAATTGGATGACAAGTCTTTTGATGATGAATATGATTAGATGAAATAACTTGTCCATATCACTCACAATCACTGCATGTAATTATATTCAAGTGAAATCATTAATAAATAAATGAATATTTTCCCAAACAATTGTCCATTGCTACTTTTTTTCTGATTTTTTGTATCAGCTAAGTCACTAAGATATTCATTTCAAACAAATTTCACATTCTGTCATCAAGGAGAGAGAGAGTTTAAATTAAGTTTATGCAACCACACCATTTCAGCTTCTGGGGTGGGGTGGGGGCTTTCCCTCTCATGACCCCCTATCAGTAGCAATAACCCTGGACCCCGAGCAGGGCACCTTGCTCCCCACAACCCTCTGCTGATTTTCCAATCTAGCCTGCAACCTTGTTTCTTATTGAAACCCCTGCTATACAGGGATCTATGATTCAATGACTCAGCATGGTGTCTTGAAAGGTAATCTGCACTGGCTAAAGCTTTAATATTCACAACATAATTATGATGCATTGTCTGGGTAAATTTTAGCTTTCACACTTAGATACATTTCAGAGGTGTCATGCTAGTCCTAATAAAAATAAATACTGGACCAGAACTTTCACATAAAATCTTGTGTTGGATCTTGAATCTGACAGAATATAGGCAGACAAAATATCAACATGGGCTGCGTAAGAACTACATAGAGAGAGACAAGCTAAACATCAGGCACATCCATGAACAAGCATTAGGCATTGACAGAAAAGAACAGAGAAAATAGTCAAACACTGTTTTATTGTAAACCAATCAAACTAATGATGATCAGTCCACAATCCATAATGGCGGAATGTTGTTTCTTTATGAAACTGGAGCAAAATCATCAAGAATTTGAAATATCAGATAATTCACATGTACTTTATATGACCGAGCAACGTTTTTCACCTCATGCTAGGTTGAAAATCAGTGTTCAGGTTATACATTAGTGCGTGTTATATACACCAAAATACAGTAACAGATCTTCAGAAACAAAAGAAATTAATACAGTGTATAAGAAATTACAATGTGGATTATAATTTGGCATGATTATCTGTAGAAATAAGTCTAACCCAAGCTTGGGATTGAAACAATTTGGTGCCTGTAGTAAATTTATGTAAATAAAGAATCAGCAGAGCGAGAACCAAATATAGGAAAATAAGTTTTAAAATCTACCATATATACTCGCATATAAGCTTATACCAACCGCAAACTGCATAGACCCATATCTGCCATCGCATAATGCGATGGCAGATCTGGGTCTATGCAGTTTGTAAGGACTTATCACTAGAACAAACAACACAGACCCTGATCTGCCGGCACATTATGCGATGGCAGATCAGGGTTTATGTTGTTTGCATTTGGACCCGGGTTATACACGAGTATATATGGTAACCTTATTCCATGGAATGTTACAGACTGTACACAAATTTGGTCTTTGAGTATGAGGCTGAGTTTCACCCAGTGGCATAGCAAGAAATTCTGGGTCCCCCCAGCAAAACCTAATTATGGGGTCCCCACTGTTCCTAGGTCCCCCCAGTTGTGGGGGTTGCTTGGGCGGTTGCTACTCCGCTGGTTTCACACTTCAATTTTTTTTGAGAATATGGATCTTCATATCATATAGCTACTCACAGAACCTGTCTTACCTATTATAAGCTTAGAGAGTGGCACAGTTGCCTGGGCTTTGCAGTTTAGCCCACTGCAGTAGGTGAGGTAACTCTCAGGGTTTAGGATGATGACATCACAGTAGCCATTGGTGTTATTAATGTAGCTGCAGTCTTTTTCAAAGCATGGAGGCATCCATGGCATAACACAGGCCACCTGATAAAAGAAATAATAAAGACAATGACATGCATGGGTTTAAAATAAAGACTAGATAGAGGAAATAGATCAAGCTATTTCCATGCCCTCAACTGCAAATCTACCGTATATACTCACGTATAAGCTAATACATACTGCAAACTGCATAGATCCAGATCTGCCAGCGCATAATGTGCTTGCAGATCTAGGTCTATGCAGTTTGTAAGGACTAATCAGTAGGACAAACAATAGTGACACTGATCTGCTGGTGCATAATGTGTTGGCAGATTAGGGTCTATGTTGTTTGCATCTGGACCTGGATTATATCGGAGTATACAGGGTACATGATTTTTATCCCCAATCTCACAGGGAAAATCCCCAAACATTTTATCACATATCATTCCACCTCCATCCCTGACTGTTACCAGGGGTTCTTGACCTCGTATTTGTTTTATGTAATATGTGCTTTTCTACTTTAAGGGTCCATGATGGGGGCAATTCAAGCAAAATAGTCACCCCAGTGCAAGTCATTTCATCTAAATACTCAGAGAAAGAGAAGCTGGCTTCATCTTTTCTTGGGTTGACATGTCCCCTCTTTATTTTGCCACTGAATGCTTTCATATTCTGGGCACAATATAAACTCTTGTGTAATTTTTAATGTAAAAAGTTTCAATTGTATTTTCATGCTTTTGTTCAACTTCTGTGTCTTTTTAATTACTATTTATGTATGCAATTACATTTCAATTTGTGACATTCCTGTTGAAAAATCACACTTGAAAATAAAAGAGCTGAGTGAAATTTCATGCATTCTGAAGCCTAATTACACGTACGAGCAAATTATTACTCTGTGGAGCTCTCTAGCCTGATTTCTGGTAAAGGTAAAAAAATGTACTTCATATTTTACCCTGTGAAAGTAATAAGCAAGGACTTGTATTTCAAAATCTGCCACCCCTTTCTGATAGTAAACTATTTTTGCAAAAAAACAAGTCATACTATAATTTTGATGAATGAAACTATTACATTTTTTTTTACTATCTTCATAAGTTTAATTAGCATTTCTTTTGTTCTTATAATATTTGGCTCAAAGGTTTAGTAAAATGTCTCTTTTAAGCAACTGTTTAAAACATTTTAAATTCTGACTTTTCTACATTTGCTTCTCCATATTTTCCAACCACTTAGTCCTATTCTAGCAGTGGTGAGAAGTCACTTTGCTCAAAAATGTGAGTCCAGCATAGACCCTGCACTTTGACTGCATATACAAAGTCTGTCTAAAAATATTTTTGAAAAAGTCACTGTACTGTTTGGTAAATTTGACCTCTGAACCCTGCTCAGGGCCTCTAGGGGAGGGATCTAAAAAAAATACCCCTCTTTCACATGGTTACCGCGTGGACAAGATAACTACAAGGTTTCATGAATTTCTACCCAGCAGTTTATGGGATGTTGTACATATGTAACAGATGGGATGGACAGAAGACAGAGTGTATCACAATAGCTAACATGCAGACTCTGGGATAATAAAACTACTGATCATTTATCTGTCTGGATCTTTTCTTTATGGTCCTTAACTCAAAACTTTCAAATATGGGCTATATTTTTGGGGGTCTTTTTTTCTTCATATGTTGGGCTTCATGTTTTTCGAAACTAATGGCCCTAAACTACCACTTCCAAAATCCTACTGGAACCAGTCTGGACCAGAGAGTTTTCTCCTCCTAAATGCAGTCTATATATTAAGTTTTGAAAGTAAACTGGATCCAGGGCACTTGATATATAATGCAGAAACCAAAATCACAAATTGGGCTACAGTGATAGTGACCTTTGACCTTTTGACCCAAGATCAAACAAGTTTATTCTTCATCTCCCTAATGGCTGTTCATGCAACTATGGGGTCTGAGCAAAAATGACCAATGCACATTGTTATTATCCTCCTGAAAACCACTGTTCTTGACTGGATAGAAGTCACTATCACTATACCAATGACCAATGCACTCTTTTATTATCCCACTGAAACCACACTGTTCATGACTGGATAGAACTCACTACCACTATATAACTTGCATCTTCCGTCAGGAAGATAAAAAAGTCAGACAACAATATTCTCAATACCAGTAATGATTCAGACATTGATCTATATGATCCTGCCATTATTACAAAGCAGTTTGATTTGATTCAAGTGTCAACAAGATATTCATGTGCTGCAGCACAGTTAATTGAATTAACATCAGGAGCAACCAAGCTGAATTAGTTACACAATGACTGGTACACAATGTGATTTTATAAGTAATACACATCTTTTTGTCAGTGCTAGAGAAGAATGTATACTTAATATGACAAGACTTGATCAGAATCTAAAGAATATATTTACCTTGACTGGTCGTGTTGAGTTCCTAGCTGAATTGATGACTGTATGGGTAACTGTCAACAAGTGTTCCACATGGTCCCCAGCATATTCACAGTTACCCAGGAGACTGGTGAAATCAAAAACAACGACATCAGCAAAATAATCCTGTACTTTATTTGTGACATTCTTCAACCAGCTTTGGAACTCTGGATTTGATGTATTTAGCTCATCAGGTACTAATTCTGAAATATATTGCAATGCATGGTCAACTGTGATTATATATGTGCAATACCTTCAATGTACTACAAGCAACATAACTTGTGTTCAAGGTCACATCTGGGACATGGCAAGAGTTGTGTTCTAAGGCCTCATCTGGCACAAAGCAAGAGTTGTATTTTAAGGCCACATCTGGGACATGGCAAGAGTTCTGTTGCAGGCCACATCTGCGATATGGCAAGAGTTGCATTCTAAGGCCACATTTGGGACATGACAAGAGTTGTGTTCTAAGGAGACACATCTAGTGCACGGCAAGAGTTGTCTCCTTATTAAGACAGATGGTTGCTATAAAAAGAATCCATTCTCCTATATTTGTGTTTGTGGATCCCCCCAAAAGTGATAAGATAAGACAAGTGATTGTTTGAAGGCAGTGACCTTTCAAGCATGTCTGAGGGGCTTGAATAGCAAAATGGTTAAACACTTGCTTCATACCTCTGTCGTCCCATATTCAATTCCCAGCTTCAGGATGTGTGAGGGTAAAGTAGTATTTACCAACTCAAGTTCATGTTTTTTTCCCCCTGTGTACTTTGGTTTCCTACACGACAAAAGACCACACTATGCCAACATCTGAAGTGCTTATTATAAGGTATGAGAACTTGTATAATTTATGTAAAATAAATAAGCATGTCTGAGTCTGATGTAAAATAAATAAGCATGTCTGAGTCTGATGAAAAATAAATAAGCATGTCTGAGTCCAATGTAAAATAAATAAGCATGTCTGAGTCTGATGTAAAATAAATAAGCATGTCTGAGACTGATGTAAAATAAATAAGCATGTCTGAGTCCAATGTAAAATAAATAAGCATGTCTGAGTCTGATGTAAAATAAATAGGCATGTCTGAGTCCAATGTAAAATAAATAAGCATGTCTGAGTCCAATGTAAAATAAATAAGCATGATTGAGTCTGATGTAAAATAAATAAGCATGTCTCAATCTGATGTAAAATAAATAAGCATGTCTGAGACTGATGTAAAATAAATAAGCATGTCTGAGACTGATGTAAAATAAATAGGCATGTCCGAGTCCAATGTAAAATAAATAGGCATGTCCGAGTCTGATGTAAAATAAATAAGCATGTCTGAGACTGATGTAAAATAAATAAGCATGTCTGAGTCTGATGAAAAATAAATAAGCATGTCTGAGTCCAATGTAAAATAAATAAGCATGTCTGAGTCTGATGTAAAATAAATAAGCATGTCTGAGACTGATGTAAAATAAATAAGCATGTCTGAGTCCAATGTAAAATAAATAAGCATGTCTGAGTCTGATGTAAAATAAATAAGCATGTCTGAGACTGATGTAAAATAAATAAGCATGTCTGAGTCCAATGTAAAATAAATAAGCATGTCTGAGTCTGATGTAAAATAAATAGGCATGTCTGAGTCCAATGTAAAATAAATAAGCATGTCTGAGTCCAATGTAAAATAAATAAGCATGATTGAGTCTGATGTAAAATAAATAAGCATGTCTCAATCTGATGTAAAATAAATAAGCATGTCTGAGACTGATGTAAAATAAATAAGCATGTCTGAGACTGATGTAAAATAAATAGGCATGTCCGAGTCCAATGTAAAATAAATAGGCATGTCCGAGTCTGATGTAAAATAAATAAGCATGTCTGAGACTGATGTAAAATAAATAAGCATGTCTGAGTCTGATGTAAAATAAATAAGCATGTCTCAGTCTGATGTAAAATAAATAAGCAAATCTGAGACTGATGTAAAATAAATAAGCATGTCTGAGATTGAATTAAAATAAATAAGCATGTCTGAGTCTGATGTAAAATAAATAGGCATGTCTGAGTCCAATGTAAAATAAATAAGCATGTCTGAGTCCAAAGTAAAACAAATAAGCATGTCTGAGTCCAATGTAAAATAAATAAGCATGTCCAAATCTGAGTAATAAATAATCATGTCCAAGTTTGATGTAATATTTAACCATGTCCAAGTCTGATGTAATAAATAAGCATGTCCAAGCCTGATGTAATAAATAAGCATGTCCAAGTCTGATGAAATAAATAAGCATGATCAAATCTGATGTAATAAATAAGCATGTCCAAGTCTGACATAATAAATAAGCATGTCTGAATCTGATGTAATAAATAAGCATGTCCAAGTCTGATGTAATAAATAAGCCATGTTCAAGTCTGATGTAAAATAAATAAGCATGATCAAATCTGATGTAATAAATAAGCATGTCCAAGTCTGATGTAATAAAAAAGCATGTCTGAATCTGATGTAATAAATAAGTATGTCCAAGTCTGATGTAATAAATAAGCCATGTCCAAGTCTGCTGTAATAAATAAACATGTCCAAGTCTGATGTAAAATAAATAAGCATGTCTAAGTCTGGTGTGAAATCAATGAGCATGTCAATGTATGATGCAAAATAAATAAGCATGTCTAAGTCTGGTGTAAAATCAATAAGCATGTCTATGTATGATGTAAAATAAACAAGCATGTCTGAGTGGATGGATTTTTTAACTGAATGGGTAAATAGAATCTGAGTTCATTATGGCTTAGGAATTCATATACAGCCATATGAGGCTGTGAGGGTGTTGCCATACCAAATCCAACTAGATCCTTCCAAAGGCAAGAAAACAAATTAGTCAATGACATGTGGTTTTATATTTATCTACCATATATACTCGCATAAAAGGTGATACCAAAGGCAAACCTCAGAGACCCAGATAATGCGCCGGCTGATCTGGGTTTATGCAGTTTGTAAGGACTAATCAGTAGAACAAACAAATTAGACCCTGATCTGCCGGCACATTATGCGACAGCAGATCAGGGTCTATGTTGTTTGCATTTGGACTCGACTTATACACAAGTATAAACAGTAGGTCCTTTCATAACAAGTGTCCTTTATTTACGATTAGATTTATTATTTGGAATGCCAATTCTGAGAATATCAACAGAAACTCTTACAGAAATGCCAGTGAGGTGTTTATTTCATTTCTTGTAGTTAAATTAAAGGGATCCAAATGAGGCATCTACATGCACATATTTAGCCTTTTCAAAGAAAGTTTTACAGAGAAAGATGCATCCATACATATAACAGATGCAAAGCATTGGATCAGTTTTATTGGTTGGTTTAACAGCACTGTTAATACTTATTGGCTATATCATGCAGAACAAATTAGAGACAAGTGCCTTTCCCATGGATACACTGAGGTAGCTGAACCAGGCTGGCATGGGCAGATATCAAACCTGTAAGCCTTGGGTTAGGAGTCCTATGCTCTACCAACTGAGCAACAGCAGCTCCCCAAACTAGTTTTGAATACAGATCAAGAGGTCACTTTGTATGATCATAATGGTCTGAAACAAAATAAGGTCTAAAAATTACCAATAAATCCATATTTATTGCTCTTGGCATGTGCATAACACATCAAATTTTCCTGATGGTGCTCTGTTACCACAACAGTGGTAACAGATTCCCACATCCACTGCATAAAGTCAGACTTGCCCTCTGTGACTATAAAAATCTGTAATGAAATAATAACAACAGTAATAATAAAGAGAACAAATGATGCAACTGTCGTCTTGCAAAATGTAAATTTTTGGAATACTATTGCCGAATGTTTACATAATTTTCAGGAACTGCTTGCATACCTGACATACAAGTTATATACAGTATATTTTATTCTTTTACTATAAACGATTCTCATGTATACTTATTATCACTGCATATGCCTTTCTTTGTTGCACACTAAATACTGTAACACATATTTTTTAGCAGCATACAATTTATGTTGATTTCGTGGGGAAACCAAAATTCTTTATCTAAGAAATTAACTCACAACTAAAAATATGTTCAATGAAAATGGATGAAACTAGGTATATTTATATATCATCATTAGAAGAGAGTTGTGAACATTGGGGGTCATATTTTCAAGGTCAAGGTCATGGCTCCATATTTTTAGTTTTTTCTCACTTTCTCACTTTCCATTCCACTATCACTTTAGGGTTGTCTGGGTCAATATTTTAAGTTTTCCATCGCACTTTTCATTCCTCTCTATAATTTAAGAGCCATTTGTTATTAAGAGTTGACACTGAGTGCACTTATACATCCTGATTAAGGCAATTCATACTAGGGGTAAATGGCACCCGGGGCGATGATGATGGCCCAAAGGGCCACAATACGAGGCCCAAATTTTTATCAGCTGTTTTGGTGCCCCAAGACCTCTGGCACCCAGGGCAACTGCCCCATCTGCCTCCCCCCCATTAGTATGCTACATTTTAAGGTCACTGATCAATTTCATCCCTTTTCTGCACATTTACTATAAATGCCCTTTGAGATACTGACATGAAACTTTATACTTTCCATATCTACCTATTAACTCTGCAGCTCTGTAACAGAGGTCACAGCCAGATTTCACCACTGAATCTTTTTGGTGATCAAAACACAGTAGCCAGGGGACAAAAATTCCCTCAATTTGCTAATTGTAACAAGGTTTAACAAATCATATAAAATGAGATAGGCCATGAAACTGTATTCTGTAGCATCGAGAATGAACTTAGTTATAAAATCTTGAGCTTAAGATTTCTTTTTCCATTTCTAATTACTATTTATAATAATAGTTATTTTTTATATTCTCCATTGTCAAATATTTATATAGCCATACATGTTTTGAAAAAAATGTAGAACAAGTACACAGAAGCCCACTGAGCTAGTTGAATTCAACATACTGTGATCAAGCAGAGCTCCCTATAGTAAGCAGGGTTCTCCATAGGATTTTGAAAGTTGCAGTCCAGGACTCCTTCCCTGAAAAAAGCTGCAGTCCCAGCCCTAAAACTAGGAGTCCCAACAAAGATACTTTTTTTCCTTGTATAACATTAAGTGTGTATTGTTGTGTCACCAATATATATGTCATCAGATTTCTAGTGCTCATTAATTTTGAAATATTTAGCATTTTAGTAAAATAATTAAAAAGGTAGTTGATAATCGCAATAATTGTGATTGTGATGTTACAACTATAAAAATTCTCAATAGTTTTACCTCCCCATTCTTGAATTTTGTGCAGCTTGAAGGAATCATGGAAGAGATTACACTTTCTTTTCTATATTAATTTATTTAATTAGCTTAATTCTGTTTCATATCAATAAATTTGCCAAGACACTGTAAGAAGAAACAAATGGCCTTATTCCATTAACTTTTTTCATTTCATCTTTACATTCACCTCTTTCTTAAACAAACTTTAAAAATTTTCTCAACAGCCTTCCCATACAGAACAGCAACACAATCAAGGAAGTGAATGACTGGATCCTTAGTGTCTGCTGACATACACTTGATATATACATTTAACTTCTTATGCACTGTCACATCAGTACTCTGATGCACTTGAATGCCAAATAAATGATCCTTTGAGACCTCATGCCTAGTATATGTTGAACTTTGCAAGTTCAGTATTTCTTGGGTTACCATTGCATTTTTCATTCCACAGTTGTGACACCATGTGCATAAAGCTAATAATGTACTATTGTTTTCTCGTTTTTCAGCCCATAGGAATCTCCTATTCCATGATTCATTCCATGAATCTCAGTCTCTTTGGCATTCTGTTTTCTTTATCAACACTAAAGCGACATATCTACTCACTTCTGTCGACCATTCTTGTGAGAATCCGGCTCATCTGTAGCTGTGTGCATGACACCAAAGAAATTATGTAAAGTTGCCACCGGAAAAACAAAGTATATATCTGTACATGACACAAAAAAAACAGCTGAGATTTTGAAGAAATGTGGCTCTGGGCTTCCATTTTCAAACTCCTACAGAGAATTGTGACTAAGTACTCTGGAGCCCCTGGGCTGTGTCCACAAGGTTTCAGAGATCCTGTGTGACCTTCAAGACTGAAATCCCGTAAGACCAAGTAAACATTTCAGTATTGCAGTGTTTTTGGTTTACTGTGACTCAAATTTCACCTAAAATGAGATGCAATCATTTATGTCCCTTAATTATAGTAGCAACATAATTTTTTATGTATTGAGTAGTGTCTTCTTAGGTTCTATTAATATAATGATCTTGTTGCGGTGGCTCAGTAGTGTGTTGGACTGGTAAAAAGGGTGCGAGTTTGAATCCTACTATTAGATCAGCCCCAGTCAGCTACAGTGGTGTCCTTTGGCAAGGCACTTTACTCCCATGGCCTTGTCAGGACAATTTATGATCAAGGTGAGAAAAATGGGAGTAAATTAGTGGGTCTAAAATCTTTACATCCATGGAAATTCAATATAACCTTATAATAATACATCTCTGAAGACAGTTGTACTATTTCCTTTCTAAAAAAATCCTCATTATATCTGGTATCTGAAAATAACTTTCATTTGACATAATGTTCAATATCTGGTAGTGATGAGTCAAAGTCCTTAACCCAATACTAGAGAAGAAATCACTAAAACTATTTGCAATTTTAGTAAAGTTATTAACAGTAAGAAGGTTAGTACATGAATGTGATTCTGATGAAGGGAGAAAATCTTTCAATTATTTCAGTATTTCTTTTGGTTTGTTTGACCACAGTTGAACAACTTCATCTAAATAATCTGATGTTTAACAAGAGCCTTATTTTGAAAAGCCCTAGAAATAGCATACCGGTAATCATTGCTTACATTTTGAAAAGCCCTAGAAATAGCGTAATCATTGCTTACATTTTGAAAAGCCCTAGAAATAGCCTAATCATTGCTTACATTTTTTTGCTTTTTCATTTAGGAAATCCTTGGAATGCATGGACAATAAGATATCATCATTAGTCCACTTCTCACAATTTGATTGGATTCTACATTCTTTGTATGGTAAATGCTGTATGAAATAATAATTCCATGAAAGCTAACCATAAATCATATATATATCATAATAAATCTTAATTTTCCACCAAGGAAACTGCCATAAATCTTTCTTGAACTTTTGTTCATCTGGGTTTTTGAGATCGCAATATTTAATACTGTTTTAATTCTAATTTATTAGCCCTTTTTAGCCCTTTTCAATTTTGGCAGTGCTAATTGTAATGCATACATAATTGCTAATTGTAATACATACATAATTGCTAATTGTAATACATACATAATTGCTAATTGTAATACATACATTATTGCTAATTGTAATACATACATAATTGCAAATTGTAATACATACATTATTGCTAATTGTAATACATACATAACTGCTAATTGTAATACATACATTTTAAGGTTTTCAAACTTAAAGGTACTTTTGAGGGTTTTCCTCTAGCCCATTCTAGGGGAAATTTCTTCAAAAAAATGCCTAAAAAGGGGTATTTGGGAAATTAAGTTTTTCATCTCTTCTCATACACTGGTAATGAAGAATTTCATAGAAACATTGTAGGCTAGATATGTGGTTGGTCTAGATGGGCAATAAGGTTCAACTTTCTTCCTCTGTTCTATTTTTGGAGAAATTTCTTGAAAAACTGTCAGATAATGGGCATTTTGCGAATTCCGCTCATCACTGAGCAGTTGATTTTCTTGTAACTGTTATTGCTGCAATGCACAAAAAGTTTTAATTTTTCCTTTGGCTCTTTCTTGAAAAAACTGTCAAAAAATGCGGCATTTTGTGGATTCAATTTGTTGTTCCATCTCTTCCCACACTGCTTTGAGGATCTTATTGAGACTTTGGAGATATGATTGGTGTAGCTGCACATTTTGTTTTTATTTTTATCCTCTAACCCATTGTTAAGGGTATTTCTAGCCAAATTTTCAAAAAAAGTAGAATTTGGAGAATTCAGGTTTTCATTATTGAGCATTTATGCAACCCTATACAATGTTACTGCTCAGGGTTGAGCAAATCCCATAGCCCGATGTCCTGAAGTCAGGCAAGTCAATTTTCCAAGTCGCCAGTCCAGGACAAGTTTTTTTTTCTCCCCATTTTAAAAAAGGCAGGCAAGTGCTTATTTTCATGCCATAATCACTTTATCTACCTTTGTCTGGCCATTCATGTCCTCCAGGTGTACTGAATGCTTGATTCTACCCCTCTCCATGTATTTATTTACATCATGATCACACCTACCGGTGGTCACTGATAACTGTTGCATGTGCGCACATTCTATTATCGCTTGACTGCATATTTGGCTAAGCGACCAAATTATTGACCAATCAAAACATGTGAAACAAAACAAAGCCAGTAGGATAAATTAGATTTGTTTTCAACGGCTTCATTGTATTGTGTTTACTCAAACCAGATCCTCATGAACGGCGCACCCTTTGATTTTAATCCAGCGAGTCAATCCAATTAAATTAATGAAAGGCACTTTACTGACATTAGTGTCAGTCCCTTTATTAACTGATTATATGGCAGTGATGATGCTTTAATTTTTAATTGATTATAGAAAGGATTAACTTCTACATCTGATATTGAGTTACTAAGAGACTGAGAAATTTTCAGCCACATTGGGCTGATATTTATCCCTGAATTGAATTCACTGACTCAGAAGGAAAAAATGTTTTGCAGTTATTGCAAACAATATCCCATACTGGCACAGGTTGGAAATTCAACCAGTGTATTTGGCAATGGAACTGACAAATTCAGGATTGAACTAATCAAGTCTCATGAAGTTAGAGTTGCTGACACTCCACTAGAATATGTACTTTCAAAACGAAATGAGACTGACATTAAACAAATGAGAGCTCTTGTTAGCACAGCCTACAACCATTTTCTGATATGGAAATGTCATGTGCACTCCAGGAGAAGAACGGTGTTAAACTTGGTGCTAATTATAAGAACAGATTCAGGGAAAGAGACTTGAAGTTCTATCAGCTGATCAAGTCTTGAGAGAAGAAGTTAGGGGAAGTCTGAATTCCAGTAAATTCCTTTCCATTCTTGCTGATGGAAGTACTGATGTTACTGTACAGGAGCAAGAAATAGTGCATATAAGACACCTGGACAATTTAAAACTGAAAACCTCTTATGTAACAAAATGTATAATATCAAACTATGTCTTTGAAAAATTAAATTCTTTTAAGAGATAAATATGTTGTACATTATTTCATTTGTTTTTTCAACGACTTAAAGTGCATACATCTCATCAAATCTTAACAAGTGTTTTAAATTTTGAGTCAAGTGAAAAGGTAGGTGGGACAAGTGCCTTTTCTGACACCACTTGTCCTGGACAAGTGGATGAAAAAACATTTGGTCAGCCCTGCTGCTGGACATTAACAGATGTGTAGGAAACATTCTGATATTTCATTGCTCAAAAGATCTTGAGAGATTGAGGGAGAATGCATGTTGTTTTGCCATACAAGGAAAATAAAATTAAGAAGAACATGCCTGAAGTGCAAGGATATGCATGTCTATGACTCCAGGTACATCAAGTTTTGTTCTGTCAGTCACTGTATTGTTTCCTGCAATTGTTGCCAACTTGACTCCATTATTATCTAGTAAAAGTGCTATATATGTCTTTTAGAACTGAATAATTTATATTCACTTACTATTGTAGTGAAGTTATTCTGAAATGCAAAACTAAAAAGTGTCAACAAAAGTAACATGACACAAACAAACAAAAAATATGCGAGCGAGAGAGAGAGAGAGAGAGAGAGAGAGAGAGAGAGAGAGAGAGAGAGAGAGAGAGAGAGAGAGAGAGAGAGAATCTACCTCTCTGTCGTAATCATGCCAGTCGTTTACAGGTGAGCATTTTTCAGGTGTATCACAAGGACATACGTTTCTGGCCTGTTGTTTTGCAAGCTGAAACATGGAGGCAAGAAGTAACCACTTCAAAACCTCCCACCCCATCTTTACAATTTAGAGTGAAAGTTCGCCTTTGAAAGTAAACAAAACAAGTCACCTGCCGAAATCGATGTTTCTGTAATGTATTTATCACGCGGAAAATATGGATCGATCCAAATCTATAAAGAGCATGTAAGACCTTAAAATGATAATTTTACTGTCTCAATGATATCTGATTTGTCAATCGCACCTAGGAATCAATCATATGGAATCTCTACGAAGAATGTCAAGGTTGTCCGACTGTGGCCGGAATAGTCCAGACGCTTTGCCACCATGTTATGAGTCATGAGGAAATTCACCCATGCGTGGCGAACTGACGCAGGTGAGAAATTCAGGTGAGACAGGTACAGTTGTTGATTCCGCACTGTATTTTGCAACACAAAGTAATATCCGTTCATTAAAGATAGAAATGGGGATCATATATATATATATATATTCTTATGAAAATATGTATATTATGAAACGTTACAACTGATTATTACAAGTATTGTCCTTGTTCCTCCTTTTTGCCTTTTTTATTTATAATTTAAACTATTTATAGTGTCATCATTTTTTACAGTTCCTTGCAGCTGTCGATCTACATCTAAGTGTTGAAAATAAATCCATGGAAAATCTTATCATCAGTGGTTATGCTTTACAACAGCTTCGAATTTAGCTGAATAGAAGAGAACAAAATCTTTGAAAATATACGAAATCAAACTCTTCTGTATTTTAAGTCATTCAAAGAGCGCCAATGTCTCACCATCGTTTCTTTGTAAATTTTTACTTCTATCAACTGAAAGCACTATACTGGTCTTGTTAATTTATTCATTCATTCGTTTTCTTCTTCGTCTTAATTATTACAAACGTTTAAAACAAATTATAACAAAAATTAAAAGTCAACGATGAGACTGGTAGTCTCTACCTAGTAGTACATAAAAATAATGGATGATCGGCATTTATTTCTTTTTGTGTCCAATATTATACAGCCCCACAACATTGTACTCCATCTTGAACTACACTGAAACCTCTCCGGTGTCTGGATAGAGTCATACATGTTTTTGTTCATATTTTGTTTAAACAAAATAGTATCTTGTTTAAACAAAATAATATCTTGTTTAAACAAGATACTGATTTGTTTAAACGAAATAAACATGGTATGAATTTTTTTTAAATATATTAATGATGTATCAACGGGTTTTCGAGCCAGATTATTTGCATATAAGTCTTTGATACTAGTAGCTACCATCGCATGGTCGGAGGATATTATCTGCAAGCTGTTCAATCAAGACAACGCTGACCACTGAAGATAAGAGGATACTATGGGCTTCTTGTTTGAGGAGGATAGTTTCCTATCAGGAGCAAGTCAATACAATCAATTGATAGAGTCCAAGTGGATCATTTTTGGAGTTCTCAGTTCTGGATTTCGTTTTTCTTGAAAATGAAATATGATGGACTTTTCAGTGGAAGTCTTTTGGTCAGGAGTTAGTCACAATTCTGCTTCATGAAACTTGTCAAGGTATTAAGCAGTTCAAGAATGCACTCGCCTACTATCATTCACTATATGGCTATCCAGATATAATGAAATGTAAGCAGAAATACAGACAGACAAAGAAACAAAGATTGATAGATGCATGCTTACATATATACATATATACCGACATACATGCGTACAAACATACGTATTAGCGTTCGAATTTGCGTAAATAGATAGCTACGTGCATACATAAAAATAGACGTTCTCAAATAAAACATACATACATACACAGACGGTAAGACATATGGTTTGATGGATGGATGGATGGATATAAGTTAGATACCCAGACATGCAGACAATATAATTCGTAGCAGCAGCAGTATCAGTAGTAGTAGCAGGATTGCTTTGATTTTAAAATATGTGAACCACCAGATTAATCTTACAAAGACTATTACACACATACGGTCAACATTGTTAACATTCTGGTGTATTATCTTTAGTGGCAGCAAAAATTAGAAATGACGTCCGAATACCTTTCGCTTCAAGCTTACGCACCTACCTATATACACATATACATACTTAGACATACCTGTAAATAGGGCTTCACCTTTCGTGAGCTTTATTGATTTAATTTGAGATATTGCTTAGAAGTGAAATGTGACGTAGTATGTAGTTTCATAAGTAATATGGACTCATCCTTGTGATATGAACTCAATGTACTCGAATTGACTGAGGGTGATCAGATTTTATAAAATGTTTCAGGAAGATCAGTAGATCATTAAATAAAAAGGTCTCAGGTCCCGAATGTATCCATACCGGCTGGTGGTTGGGGTGGCGGCAGGTGTGGAGTCGGGTGGGAGCTACAACATTGCGGATATGTGTGGTGTCATCTATCTCTAGTCTTTTGTGCATGAAGGCAAGTAAGTCATAAGTCGCGTCACAACGTGACTTCAGAAGGAAGTCCTACCGGGAATGTGTATGCATGTAAATCCATTATAATCATAACAGGTATAACTGCAATCTCAAGACCACAATATTTCTCCTATATCGTCGATGGACCATTTCAGGTTTTTCCGAAGAGCGCTCAGGAATACAGCTGAAACATTAAATTATGCAATTAAAATAATAACATCTCTGGCACGTATATATATTTTAAATCTAAGAATGCACTTTAATCTGTTTATCATTTTATTTTTTATATATGAAACAAATAATTTAGTAAATCTATATATAAAAAAAAGATTTGCGCTGCGCAATTTCATCTTTAGAAGTCAAGTTTCTCTCTCTCTCTCTCTCTCTCTCTCTCTCTCTCTCTCTCTCTCTCTCTCTCTCTGCTGTTGAGCCCTTCTTTGCATTTAATCTTTAAGCCATTGATGTATTATCTAGCAATGACTTCAATGCCATTTATTAACCAGTAATGCTTTTATCATTCCCTTTTCATGGTTGTTTGCTTTTTATATGACCACAAGCCATATTAATAACTTTTTCCCACATTTACATGCCACAATTCTTTTTTTTTGTTTGTTTGTTTGTTTGTTTGTTTTTTTTTTTTTGTTTTTTTTTTTTTGGGGGGGGGTTGCAGCCATAGTTTTTATTCCATTTTGTTTATTTTTTAAGTTTGCACATGACCTGCTTCTCTGTCTTCAATCGTTTCTTTTCTCAATTCATGTGCACATTGTTACGACTCTATGGTCTAAGAAAAATGTAACAGAAAGAAAGTGAAACCAACAAATCAAGTAAAAAATCAACAAGCAATTTATTACTAGATAATTAAAATGAAAAATCAAAAAGTCACTTACAGTAATGTGTTTTGAAATCCTAATAATCCAATAAGAATGATTGTTCTAATCACAAGTGATAAATATAGAATGTTCCGAATTCACGACTGTGTCCTTGAATGTTATGATGTGCTAATGGTCTCCAAAGTCCTGATGTACTAGTAATCTTGATGTGCTGATGTCAAAATGAAGTATTCCAAAATATCTGAATAAGTTCACTTAAATTCCAAAATCATTAATTAAAAATCCAAAATCCAAAAGTTTATGAGCACTGTTATAATCCAATGAATATTTAAAATAATTCCTCTCTTAGAATTTGGAATGAATTTTCACAACTGTAATAGCTCTTTACAAGACTGATGGTAATGTCAAAACTGAATAAATGTCCACCAAACATGGTATATATAAAGATTGGTCACATGACAGAATGTTCTAGAATGTGTGTCATCTTAATGGAATTTTACTTGTAAACAAAATTCAACCTTGACCTTCAAATTGAGAAAACATATTGATCAAAACAACCTAATTCAAGGACACTAGTTAAACATGTTTTTCCTGATAACATTAAGATTTAAGCAAATATTAAAGTGAAGAAACATTTATAATTTCCTAAAATATTTATAATATTATATAAACATCATACATAACACCTCCCCTCATAAAGAAAAAGAAAGATTTATATAATAAAGCTTTCTTTTGAATATACATCTAATACTACAATAACCAAAATTACATAAGAACATGTTTTATGATACTGGACTTAATTACATCAAGTAATATTACATTTCTAGGCACGTGAGAGTGTATCTGCAATCACATTGTCTTTTCCCCTGATGTGTTTGATGTCAATGTTATATTCTTGCAATATCAAACTCCATCTCAACAATCTCCGATTTTTATCTTTCATTTTGTTGATGAAAGTAAGGGGATTGTGATCACTGTACACAATAATTGGAGAAAGAGCTGAGGTGACATACACTTCAAAATGCTGTAAAGCCAATATCAAAGCCAAACATTCCTTCTCAATTGTGGAATAATTTTTCTGGTGCTTGTTTAGTTTTTTAGAAAAATAACACACAGGGTGAACCACACCACTTTTGTCTTCCTGAATCAATACTCCACCAACCCCTACATCACTTGCATCAACAGATAATTTAAATGATTGGCTAAAATTTGGTGCAGAAAGAACTGGTGCATTCTTAAGCATGGCTTTTAACTTGTCAAAAGATTCCTGACACTTGTCAGACCAATGAAATTTGGTTTTCTTACTCAATAAACTTGTCAAAGGTTCAGCAATTTTGGAAAAATTGGAACAAAATTTCCGATAATATCCAGCCATACCTAGAAATCGCATCAGTTGCTTTTTACAAATTGGAACTTGAAATTCAGAGATAGCTTTGACTTTAGCTTCTATAGGTTTAACTTGTTCTTGTTCTACAATATGTCCTTTAAATGTGACACAAGCATGGCAAAACTCACTTTTGCTCAAATTAATTGTCAGATTCTCATCGCTGAGTCGATCAAAGAATTTTCGAATCGTTTCCAAATCATCTTCCCAGGTGTTGTTGTAGATAATGACGTCATCGATATAAGCGTCACAATTATCAAGACCAAATGTTATCATGTTCATCAGACGTTGAAACGTTGCAGGCGAATTTTTCATTCCAAACGGCATGACTTTATATTGATAAAGTCCATCTGGAGTTGCAAATGCTGAAATTTCTTTTGCCCTTTCCGTCAGTGGAATTTGCCAGAATCCTTTTAAAAGGTCAAACTTGGTGACATATTTAGCATTTCCAATTTTATAAATGCAATCGTCCATTCTTGGGATTGGAAATTAATCAGTTTTGGTGACACTGTTGACTTTTCTATAGTCAGTACACATACGGAATGTATTATCTGGCTTGGGAACAAGAATACATGGTGAACTCCAGTTACTTTTACTCGGTTCTATGAAATCATTCTCCAGTAAATACTGAATTTCTTTCTTCAGATAGTTCTGTTTGAGAGGATTCATCCTATAAGGATGCTGTTTCACAGGCGCAGAATCTACAATGTCAACGTCATGATAAATTTTACTTGTTCGTGTTGGAACATCAGGAAACAAGTGCTCATAGTCATGTAATAGCTGTTTTAGTTCATTTCTTTCCTGTTGTTGTAGATGTGAAAGTTTCTGGTCTAGGTTGTTCAATATTTCTGAATTCCGAAGATTGGTTATACCAGAGTCACTATAGTCTGATTGTATTCCATCGTTGATATCTTCACTGTGTGGGACAGGTACAACTAAATTAACTGAATAATTAGCTGGGATATCTCTGTCAAAATATTCCTTTAACATATTTATATGACAAAGTTGTTTCTGTTTCCGTCTCCCAGGAGTGTCAATGATATAATTCAAGTCATTTACTTTCTTTTCAACTGTATAAGGACCATAAAATTTAGCCTGAAGAGGATTCTGAGGTATGGGAAAGAGAGCCAGAACTTTGTCACCAGGTTTAAAACTCCTTTCCTGTGAATTTCTGTCATACCTTAATTTCATTTTTGACTGGGTAGTGTGAAGATTAGTTCTTGCTACTTCACAGGCCTTTGACAACTTGTATTTGAAATCAGAGACATAATCAAGAAGATTAATCTTTGAATCTTCATTTGAAAGAAGTTTCTCTTTCAATAATTTCAATGGTCCACGGACAGTATGACCAAAAACTAGTTCAAAGGGACTAAAACCCAACGACTCTTGAACTGATTCCCTAACAGCAAACAACAACAAATGAACACCCTCATCCCAATCCTTTTCTGTATCAAAGCAATATGATCGAATCATATTCTTCAAAGTTTGATGAAATCTTTCCAAAGCACCTTGACTTTCAGGGTGATAGGCAGAAGATTTAAACTGTTGGATGCCTAGTTCATGCATAACTTGCTGGAAAATTCCAGACATAAAATTTGACCCTTGATCCGACTGGACAGATTTGGGAAGGCCAACTAGTGTAAAAAACTTCACCAAAGCTTTCACAATAGTTTTAGTTTTTATATTTCTCAGAGGAATTGCCTCTGGAAATCTTGTAGATGTACACATGATGGTCAACAAGTATTGGTTGCCTAACTTGGTTTTAGGTAAAGGACTAACACAGTCTACCATTATTCTACTAAATGGTTCATCAAATGCAGGAATAGGTTGCAGATGAGCCTTAGGTATCTTCTGATTGGGTTTTCCTACCATTTGACAAGTGTGACAAGATCTGAAGTATTTAGAAACATCACTTTTGAGTTTCGGCCAATAAAAATGATTCAAGATCTTGTGATAAGTCTTACGGACTCCTAAATGACCAGCCAAAGGAGTTTCATGGGCTAAATTAAGAATTTCCTGTCTATATGACTTAGGAACAACAATTTGATTGCTCACTGACCACTCGTCACCAGCGGGTACATCAGGTGGTCTCCATTTCCTCATAAGGACCCCATTTTTCACAAAGTAACGCACTGGAACTTGTGTGGCTTCAGTTTTACTAATAGCCCTCTGAAACAAACAAGATATCTCGGGATCTTGCTCCTGTTCAACGACAAGGGATTGTCGTTTGTCATCCTGATTAGAACAAAGAGAATGAGTTGCCAAAAGAGGATCACTGTGATCAATACCGTCTGATTGATCAATACCTGAGGAAAAAGTGACCTCATCAAAAGACTGACCAATACATGTGTCAGCTAAAGGAATAATATCCTGATCAACATCACTCTCAAGAGCTCTTTTTGCCATAGCTCTAGTAACTGCACAAGCAGGGTACAAATCAGGGATTTCAGTTTCGACAGGATCAACTTTCTGATCCAAACAAGGCTTGTCAGTTACAAGTGGATTAACCACAACCTTATCTCCAGCTAGGTCATTGTCTAGTAATAAATGAACACCCTCTATGGGTAAAGAAGTCACTGCCCCAACAGTCACAGGTCCAGAAACTAAGTCTGATGCCAAATTGACACAATGAAGAGGAACATTTACAAAGCCGCACTCTACTCCCTGAACAAGAACACTTTCACTTGAAGAAGACTTCTCAGACAAAGGCAAAGTACCTGATAATAAAAGACTCTGAGAAGCTCCAGTGTCCCTTAATATTTTAATTGGGATAGGTTTGGCAGAATCACCAATAAGTGATATAGAACCTTCTGACATGAATGGTTCATAAGCCTCCAAAATAGAATCAGACTGGGGTTTGTTTGACCCAACAAATGTATTGCTTTCAATACAAGACCATGACCTTGACCTCGTAGAAATAAGAGCATTTGGAAAAGCTCTGTCTTTTCTCTGTTGCTTATTTTTCAACTTGAAGCAATCAGAAATAACGTGCCCTTTCTTTTTACAATAAGTGCACGTAGGAAGAGATAAGGATTTCTGATCAGTCTTATCAGATGTTTGATTCCTAACAGTTGTGCTGTTGTGAAATTTGGAAGTACTCGAATGAGATTGAAATGGTTTTTTACCAGAAAACTGCTGAGAGGACGACTTATTGCCAAATGAAATTTTGTGAGTCAAGGAATAATCATCAGCCATACGAGCAGCATTTTCCAAAGTTTCCACATTCTGCTCGTCAAGATAGGTTTTAACATCACTATGGATACACCTCTTGAACTCTTCAATTAATACGAGCTGTCGGAGGTTATCATAACCTTGATCAACTTTCTTGGCTGAGCACCACCTATCAAATAGTTGTTCTTTATCCCTTGCAAATTCGACATGAGTTTGTCCAGTTTCTTCTCTACAATTCCTAAACCTTTGTCGATATGCCTCTGGTACCAACTCATAAGCTTTCAAGATGTACTCCTTAACCACATCATAATCAGTGCTTTGTTGTACTGACAGTGAAATGTAGACTTCACGAGCTTTGCCAATTAGTACACTTTGTAATAACAAAGTCCAATGCTCTCTGGGCCATTTCAAGTTTTCAGCAATTTTCTCGAAATGAAGAAAGTATTTATCTACTTCTTTTTCCTGAAAAGGGGGTACTAACCTAATATATCTAGTAACATCAAAACCTGAACTTGTGATTAAAGGAGTGGAGTGTGCTCTGTTTGCCAGTTCTAATTCTCTTAATTTAAATTGCATTTCCCTTTCTTCTCTTTGCATCTGCATTTGTATTTGCCTCTCTTCCTTCTGCATTTGTAACTGCCTCTCTTCTTTCTCCCTCTCCATCTGCCTCTCTACTTTCTCTCTCTCCATCTGTATCCGCCTATCTTCTTTCTCTCTCTCCATCTGTATCTGCCTCTCTTCTTTCTCTCTCTCTCTCTGAATCTGAAGCTTTGCCAACTCTAAATCCATCTGGTTCTTTAACTCTAATTTCCTTAATTTCCTGTCAGAACCAGATACAGGCTTTCTCTTCAAACTTAAAGCACTATTTTCAAAAATTCCCTTTCCTACTAAATACTGAATCAAAATAATCTTTATCTCCTGTTTTGTCAATGATACTTTTGCCTCAGATAGACTGTATTTTCTGGCAAGCTCGAGCAACTCATCCTTTCTCATGCACTCTAACCCCTCCTGGGTAGGTTTTGAAATGAAATTCTGAACATTAGATGCCATTGTAAATGCTTGTTGGTTTCACACAAAAGAAATTTCTTTATTAAAAAATCTTTGCCAAAGACAAAAAAAAATTCTCCGAGACAAAATCAATATGAATTTCAAAGATAAATTTAATATCTCTAATATGCTTTAAAGAAATTCAGATCCCAGAAGACGAGCCCCCAATTTCTGTTACGACTCTATGGTCTAAGAAAAATGTAACAGAAAGAAAGTGAAACCAACAAATCAAGTAAAAAATCAACAAGCAATTTATTACTAGATAATTAAAATGAAAAATCAAAAAGTCACTTACAGTAATGTGTTTTGAAATCCTAATAATCCAATAAGAATGATTGTTCTAATCACAAGTGATAAATATAGAATGTTCCGAATTCACGACTGTGTCCTTGAATGTTATGATGTGCTAATGGTCTCCAAAGTCCTGATGTACTAGTAATCTTGATGTGCTGATGTCAAAATGAAGTATTCCAAAATATCTGAATAAGTTCACTTAAATTCCAAAATCATTAATTAAAAATCCAAAATCCAAAAGTTTATGAGCACTGTTATAATCCAATGAATATTTAAAATAATTCCTCTCTTAGAATTTGGAATGAATTTTCACAACTGTAATAGCTCTTTACAAGACTGATGGTAATGTCAAAACTGAATAAATGTCCACCAAACATGGTATATATAAAGATTGGTCACATGACAGAATGTTCTAGAATGTGTGTCATCTTAATGGAATTTTACTTGTAAACAAAATTCAACCTTGACCTTCAAATTGAGAAAACATATTGATCAAAACAACCTAATTCAAGGACACTAGTTAAACATGTTTTTCCTGATAACATTAAGATTTAAGCAAATATTAAAGTGAAGAAACATTTATAATTTCCTAAAATATTTATAATATTATATAAACATCATACATAACAACATTTAAGCTAGTGACACTTTTTGCATTCGATTTTCATTATCTCTAACAATGGTTTATCGCGATATAGATACAAAACATCCTCCTCTATCATCCTCATTGATCTATTTATTATGGATGGAATTACTAAATATTGTGAATTTACGTTCAGTGTCTCTTGAGATGCTAAGCAGTTTTAACGTTTTGATAGTAAATAATGGTTGGTGTCTATTTGATACATTTAGCAACTTTAGATAAGATACTGCTGGTACTTATTGGTAACATCGATTGTTTCTATTTGTACCGTTTCGCAACCGTAGCATTCAGTGAGAATTATAGTCAGTTTCTACTTGCAACTTTTTTTACCTTTATAAATAGATATAATGCCTATACAACACCTTTTTTAACCTCACACTACAATAAATATGTGGAATTTAACGAGTCACGTGAAAAACAAGCATCCTAACGAGTTAGATGAATTCAATGCATTAGGAGCTGTAAAAACATTGCCTGCAATAACAGCATTTGAAAATTGGAAGAAAAAAAAAAAGAAGAAAAGATTCAATAATTAAAGCTGAAAAGTTCTTGATGAAAGTTTTGTCAAAGTAGATTTTTTTAAAAGTTGAGGGACACGTACAATTCGCTTTCAAACAGGTTAAAGATTAAAAAAAAAAATAATAGTTTGTTTTTTAAATTAAATGACGTTATTGTTGCACTACAAGGTTTGCACCGTCATTACAATAATATTTAAGAGAACTTGAATAGGTTAATCGTGAGAGAACACGCCAAGAAGAATGTTGAATAAAATGGAGGAAGAGAAGAAAGATGTAGAACCAATAGAGGATTTTATAAAAATAGCAGCTGGAAAAGCAAAAATTAGATTTTCCTATGGCCATTGTAACTGTAAAGCTTCTTATTATTCGCTGGCATCTGTTACATAATAGATACACTTGTCTTACAATACGTATAACATTAATATATACTTGTACATTTTATTTTCGTGTTTTATTTTCCGAGGTAGGGTGGGGGGGGTCTTTAGTGCCCCTTTGCTTGCCTGTCCATTTGTACAATAATTACAACGTTTGAGATGTATTGCATCTCAGACTGCATTCTATTTGTAGACTTCAAATGACGTTATGGTTTTGATTGTGAATGATATTGCAATGATACCAACGAAACGGTTTAAAATTTTATTAAAATTCTCCTTTAGAGATGCTACATACTTTGTGTAAATTACATATATTGCTTTTTTGCAAGTTATTAATTTAACACTTACATTTTTTGTATTGTAATTGAAAAGTTACCTTCAGAGATGTTATAAAATGTGTGTACTTTTGTGCCAAAATAAATGTCTGAGGCAAAAAATATCATTAACACCACACCGATTTCGTCGTTAGTTACACTGTGTTGCAGGGTAAAATATTCGGTTTTAAAATAGGTCCACCTTTCACGTTTAATTTGCTGAGTTGATTAAATTAATTGCTCCTTATGTTTGTCTGAATCAACTAAAGACTATCCAACTAGCCCAGGATTGTTACCTGATAAAAATGTTACTTCGTGTTTTGTTTGTAAACTCTACAATAGAATTTCTAGACTAATTTGTTGGCTCTGTCAAAAATGCTTTGTTAAAGTTCGTATTTTTGGTTTGTACACTCTACCATACACATTTTTTAGTCCAGTTCTGTCTGAGTTTATAGATCACCCACTCTTATTTCATTCAAAAAAAAAAAATTCGTTCATGAATAGTAGTTAATCAGTACAAATTTTCTTTACGCTTCATTCTTAGTCTACGATTTGTATGTTTTTGACATTGTGTATTACAACATTTTTTTAATTAGTTATTGCACTGGTAAAAAAAAAACACAAAAAAGTGATTGAATAGAAAAAAAGCAACTAACCCAGAACTCTCCAGTTTTATACTACTTCTGCATGACAGCCTCTTTGTATTTAAAGCACGTGTCAATATTTTATTCTCATATATCAGTATATTACAACGTGTTAATCTATGTTCTTCTTACTCATCAACTTTACACGTGTAAGAAGAATAAAACCAAAAAAAACAAGAGTATATAATATTCCCGTCGAGTGTTTAATAGTCCACTAATTAGGCACTAATAGGACAGGATAGACGCGGGAGTTTAGTAACCAACGGGTCAATGACCTTGACCTTTGTCCATTCTATGCAGTCTTGAACTAAACTTACTGCTGCAGAAACCACTATTTTGTTATTAGACTGACCATGACTCTGACTTTTAGACCCCGGAATATATCAGATTCTTTATTTCCCCACGTGCAAGCCATCCACACGATTTGGTAAAGGAATTCACTCTACAACAAAGTTTTGCAAAACTTATCTTCTTTTAATAATAATGACCTTGACCTTTGAACATTTGACCCCAAATTAAACAGGCTTCTTCCATGCCTTACGTGCAAGCCATCCACACACATTGGTCAAGGTTCGTGGTGTAGAACTAAAGTTATTATGCAAAAACGATTTTTCTACTTTCAATTACAGTGACCTTGACTTTTGACACCACAATCAATAAGCTATTTTCTTACCCAACGTGTAAGTCATCCACAAACTGTGGTGAAGGAGGAAGATACATGGTCGAGATAAACCTTTTCACCACCCCAAAATCAAGCCATCCACAAAGTCTCGTCATAGTATATGATGCATAACTAATGTTATTGTGTGTAAATAATTTTTCGTCATTCACTCATAGCTAGTGACATTGACCTTTAACCACAAATCGACAGGCTTCTTCCTTACTCCAAGTGCAAGCCATTCACTAAGTTTGGTAACTGTAAATGGTGGTGAACTAGATTTACTGGGCGGAAACGAAATTGGTAACAGACGTACGTACGGACGAAATAGTTGGACATATAACATCATAGTATCATACCCTCAGCCTTATGGCTTTTAAAAAAGACTCTTAAGGGCTAGTGGATATTATGAAAATTGCAGTTTTCTTTAAATGTGAATGTAGGACATGATCCATGACTAGAACGGATAGCCGGACACACTTAGAAAAGTGAATTCCTTATATGTGCACGTAGCAGTAGCAACGTGCAATCGTAAACGATACAAAATAGTTTTAAGAAGAGCCATGCTCTGAATGATAATACACATATTAGAAGTCAGGAATCAGTCTTTGTACAGCCCGTCTCTAGTAATCCTGAGGCACGTCGGATAATGTCTTCTACATGGCAAGTACCTGCCGACTTTTGTAATTTATTCATAATGTGTCACATGAGCCTTTTGATGACAAATGACAAATCGATGACAGTATGTATCGATTGTCATTTGGGTATTACTTTTTACAATCATATTCTTTATCGCATATATTAGTTCATATTTTCAGTACAATGTTATGGGCTTGAATTAAAGTCTTGTAGATTAATTTAAAACAGGCTCATCCCTATATTATATAAATATGGAGTTTTTAATGTGACCGACTCTGGATCAAAGTCAGTACATTTTGCACATGCGTCAAGAGAAAAAATGGTTGTGTGTGTTTGTTTGTTTAAATGATACTAGATTATGTGCGTTATATCTATAGAACGCAATCATATCTGGAACAATTGGAATCGATGATTGTTGATTTCAGTGTCACCTCTCACTTGACAGAAGTTGTGTTTTGATTTTACTAAAGTGAAATTCTGTTGTGTTTTTTTTTCTTCTTTTTTTTCCCTGTGATATTTTATAATAAGTTACAGTCTCATGCGCCTGATTGGGGAGGGGTCAGGGGTGGAAGTAGGGAGTGGGGGATTTTGTGGTAAGGTGACGAACAACATAACGTTAACACATAAAGACATTTTAAAAAAAAACAGTTTGCATACAGACAACATATAAAAACATGAAAATATCTCACAAATAATATCAAAGACAAATGAATTATTACACACAAAACAACATGATTTATTCTTATTTTCAAGACAAAGTTGGAACTACGTAATCCTAAAGTGTGTGTGTGTGTGTGTGTGTGTGTGTGTTAGGCACATGTAACGTTAGACAGTTCTCCCTCCTTTAAAATTTGTTATCACGTAATGGTTGATGATGGCTTTGTGCATTTAAATTCTTTAACGCATTTACCAAAATTAGTTTTAAATGCATATGATGTACATTGAATATACATTAACAAAGATTGAAGTTTTTAGAATTGGTTCTCTACTTAGGATCAAGGCACACGGGTTGATAACTGGACTGAAATGAGTGGAAATAAGTACTAATACGAGAACACGGACACGTGTCCGTTTGCTGCATGTTGTATGCCACAACCATATTATGGAGGGAGCATACAGTATTATCTATATCTGTCCTCCAGTCACGTCACGTCACAAATTTTGTCTCCGCCCAGTCGCTTTTCACAGACTTCATGGATTGAAGTTATATTTGGTTTGTGGCTATACATTAGGCAGACCTATGTCAAGTTCGATTTATACCTTTTTCAGAGAAAACAAAAAACAAAAAAGGTATGATGGCCCTTATTTGAATTAGTATGTGTCCTTCAATTTTATTTTTGTTCAGTGGTATTAAAGAACTCGATTTGGTATAATATTTTACATTAAAACCCAGGTCAAGTTCGAGTTTCCCCAATTTCTGGCAGTTATGGGCCCTGTTTAACTTGGCACATTGCCCTTCAATTTAAATTTCTCTCAATGACTTTTGAACGACTGCATGGATTGAAATTAAATTCTATATGAGACTGTATATTAAGAAGGTCTAGGTCAAGTTTGATTTTCACTGTGTTGCGGAACGATTTTGCAGAGTTATGGACCCTGTTTGACTCGGTATGTAATATGTATGCTCAAAACTTTTGAAGGATTTCATGGAAAGAAACCAAATTTAGCATTAGGTTTTATATTAAGGAGACCTATGTCAGGTTTGATTATTACTGTTTTGCAGAAAATATCTATGGAGTTATGGCCCCTGTTTTACTTACACCTTTGCCCTTTAATTGCATCGTGTTGGCGGGGACATCCGTGGCATATAGATTATGGACACATATTGTTTTAGCTATAAAACGATATCCGTATGGCAGATGCATGCATCAATAATAATGGTTGCATAAAACAACTGAAAAAGTTATGTTGAACGTCGGTGAAAGTGATACACTCCTTTGTCGATTAATTAATCATTCTTTAACTGAACCTGTAGACAATTGAGATACTGTGTATAGTATACTAGTATTCAGTTACATGTAAGCTGGTTTTATGAGTCAATACATTTCTTGCATACCGATGGCAAGAACGAACACCATTACCCCTACCCACTATCTGTTTGGGGATGTAAGATAGGTCCAATGCGCTCTCCTGCATGTCACAAGAGGCTAATAATGGAGGTAGGAACCGAGGTGACCCAGTGGTTAGCGTGCCGGACTCGTGACCGAAAGTGTACGGGTTCGAATCCTACAATCGGATCAACTCAGTTCGACTACCGTGGTGTGTACTTGGGGAAATCATTTAACTGTAATTTCTTCGTCACTATTTAACTTACTTGCGTTGTTGTGCCGTAAAACATCGAACCATTCGACTTACTGAATTCTGCAAACTGTTTAATTTATAGCAATTATAAGTATGATTTTTAAAATTGTAGACGAAAATAAGTGGACTATAGACTATTCAAATGCGTTTGTTATACACCGAAAAGCGCATAGGTGTTGTCTCTTCCAGCGCAAAAACCGCAATAAACTTTCTAAGCAAAAAAGTTTAAAGTTTTAAAGGTGAAATGATGAAACGACACGACACTAGTCTATTCTCAAATAACCGATGACCCGTTTTAATTTATTTAAAAGGTACTTCAACGCTGCCACTGTAAAACAAGTTACCAACACCAGTTTGGATATGCTGTGTGAGATTAAACGATTTACCAAGAACATTCTGGATATGCTGTGTGAAATGAAACGAGTTACCAACAACAGTTTGGATATGCTGTGTGAGATTAAACGAGTTACCAACAACAGTTTGTACATACTGTGTGAAATTCATTGTCGAATATGATCCGTGAATATTATCACGAGTCAAACAGGAAATAATTTCACCATGTGAGTTTTTACAAATATACAATATAATCGATGTAAAACAATGTAAATTTTAGATGTATATATAAACCTTTACTTTTTTATTTCAGAAAGTGTTAGCATTCGCTACTTAACACTGTGTATGTATATTTCTAAAACTTCACAAGGTTTTGATCATGATTTTGACCATTTTATCTGTATCTACCTTCAGAAAGCCATGTTGTTACGTAAATTGAAAGCTATGCAGTTAATTCAGTTAAACCGGTGTACATATACACCGGTTTATAATAAAAACTTTGTACAAGAAAATATTAATTGCAAACCTGTTTGATGCTCTTTATGCAGTGGTTTTAGAGAAGCATAAACAAGTAGGCAAGGGGTCTGTGGGATGGAATCCCCTGATGGAGGCCCATGGTACGAAGCCCACAGAAGCTCGTGCATTTTATGCATTTCCAAGTTTAACTTAAACCATCCAACTAAACTTACTCTAGGAAACGTTCCAATTGTTTCGCGCGATTTTCTTACGTATTGCAACAAAATATTTATCGTGGAGAAGATCATACAAAGTGCAATTTATATTCGTCACCCTATTAATTTTGCATATGTATCATTTATGCGTATTCTTCTCCTTAGATACGAGTTGCTGATTTGATTTTAAACACACTGCCCTCACAGAGGATGAACAAAACTTAGCGTTGCAACGATAATTGGATACCATTCCAACGATAATTGGATACCATTCCAACGATAATTGGATACCATTCCAACGATAATTGGATACCATTCCAACGATATGATACAGTTGCAACAGTACCGATAGCTTTGGTCCTCATTGCACATATGTTACTGATAAGGTAAAACATGTAGTAATGCGAAATATGCAAAAATGAAACGGACTAGGTATGCATAATTTTATTTTTTCTCTATTTTTTTGGCACGTCAGCACAATACTGGTTTTATAGTACCGATTAAAAGTTCAGTTCTAAAAATGTAAAGACAAAATATAGCAAGATAAAAATGTAGGAAGATAAACACTTCCAATAAACATAAAGATGTAGTCCTACATTAAAAAAGATAAAAGGTAAAGAAATTATTATTCTTTAAAAGGTATATAAAATAAAAGATAAATGTAAAATGCATAAATTCCTCAAAATAAAAGATCAAAATTTATTTTATAAACCGCATTCTTTCAAAAGGTCCAATATTTTCACTGGTAGTACATTGTCAGAAAACTTCTCAATCGAGTTCATAAAAAGAAATAAAGAAAGAATGAATGAAAGAAAGAAAGAAAGCAAGCAAGCAAAAGTAGACATTATCTCACAGGGTGGAGGTCGATACACTCAAGAAGAATGTCTTCCACTGTCAGTGGACACTGATAAGTTATGCACTCTGGTCGAGGTTAACCCTTCAGGAAGTATACCCAAGTCAGGAGTGTTTGAGAAATTGGCGACATGATAGTATAAATGGTAAATTCTATATGACATTTTAAAATAAAGAAGAAGCAGAATACATAAACTCACTTTCATTATTCCTCTTAAACATATTTTATAAAAAATCAATGAAAAGTACTTGCAAACATGTAGTTGTTTTGTTTGGAATATGCTTAGGAAATTCAGGAAAAAAATATACCATGGTACAATATGCGCAATAGCATTGATTTGTTGTACAAACAAGTACGCTACTTTTTTTTTTCTTTTGTAAACCGCACTCTTATCTGAAATATAAATGTTTACATTCGTAAGCGCTGTCAAAAGACTGCACATATCACCTGTACACCTATACCAGTCGGTAACATTTGTCGAAGACCAAATTGTTCAAATTGCTACGGAAATCCGCCCTTTTTAGGCAAATATTTTGTAACCATTTTATCATAATCAAGGTTTAGCATCCTACAACCCTACTAACAGCATAGCTGGCCTTTGTAGCTTACCGTATATACTCGCGTGTAAACCGATACCAAGTGCAAACTGCATAGACCCAGATCTGCCATCTCATTATGCGCCGGCAGATATGGGCCTATGCAGTTTGTAAGGACTAATCAATAGAACAAACAACATAAACCCTGATCTGCCGCAGCATTATGCGATGGCAGATCAGGGTCTATGTTGTTTGCATTTGGACCTATATTATACGCGGGTACATACGGTAGTTAACAAGACATTCTGTATGGAAATTTCAGCATGCCGAAGAAGCAGTAGAATGGGGCAATAGAAACAAAGCACTATCTAATTGGGAATTTACATGATATTACTACTAATCATGTTCAATACACAGACATATACATGTACATGTAGAGTCAATAGTGCACAAACACACCGATCCAAAAAAAAAAAACTTCAAGTGAAGACAATGAAGCATGAAATATAGGTCACAGTGGCCTGCTTGTATAATGGTGTCATATATACCATAGTATCGACACAAAGGTACATAATTCTGCAGCTGGGATTGCTTGAAAAGCTGACATAAAGTGCAGATGAATCAATCATTGATGGAAGAAATGTAAGTGACAGTAACCTACTTTTGATGTGATGATGTAGTACTCAACATAATGCATCTATAGATAAAGCCACATGACTCTACACTCAAAGTTGAATAGCACACTGACCAAACTCCCAAGGTAAAAGAAGTCATTAAAGCATGAAATAGTGGCCATGGTGACCTACTTTTGGCATAACAGTTTAGTTCTCTCCTACCAGACCCTATAAAAGCACATGAAAATATTACCAAAAGTAATGAAAAATGAACCAAGGTATGAAGGACAGATGGACATACAGGTTTACAGGCAGAACACTTGATGCCCTTTTCAGATTTATTGCGGACCATTAAAAATAGTTTATATCATTTGAAAGCGAAGCAAAAATTGTCCTTAAGGTAACAATAAAAAGGATTTTAAAACTCTGACCCAAAGGAGCAAACTTATAAGAATTAATAATAAATTTTAACCATAAATTGTACTAGAAAAAGTCAAATTTGTTTTACAAATAACAAAAAGGTCAGGAAAATGCTTATCAATACACATAAGTGAAATGTAAAATCCAGTTCCTGCATAAGTATATAACCAAAACCTTAAACACAAACTTCAACCTGTTGTCTATGATAAAACAAACCTTAAACACAAACTTTAGCATAAAACTTTTCTGCCCTGCATTGCAAAAAGTCAGTAAAATTGGGTAAAACTGTATTAGATAAGGTTAGGCACATGCTTTTTTACACACAGAAGTGAAATTCAAATCCACAGTTCCTTCCTATAAGCAATAACAAAAACCTTAAACGCTTGAAATGTGTTTATGGAGTGCCAGAAATGACTTACCATATATACTCGGATATAGGCCAATACCAACTGCAAATTGCATAGACCCAGATCTGCCATCGCATAATGTGCCAGCAGATCTGGGTCTATGCAGTTTGTAAAGACTAATCAGTAGAACAAACAACACAGACCCTGATCTGCCAGTGCATTATGCAACAGAAGATTCGGGTCTATGTTGTTTGCATTTGGATTCGGTTTATATTTGAGTATATACGGTAAACATAAAACTTAACCAAGACATATGAATGATGTTCAGAAAAGGGTAACACTATATCCCCCTACCATTGTCATTGTTGGGCAAAAAAAAAAAAAAAGAGTATCGAGTAAGGTCAGTCACATGTTATTTAACACAGAGAAGTAAAATTTAAATGGATAGTTCCTTCCTACAAGCAGTGGTAGCTCAGTTGGTAGAGCATTGGACTCATAATCCAAGGGTTGAGGGTTCAATACCCAACCAGGCCAGTCTGGGTTGGCTGCTTCAGTGTGTCCTTGGGAAAGGCACTTCACTTACATTTTCTCAGCATGATATAGCCAAAATTGTGTTAAAAGTGCCATCAAAACCAAACAAAACCAACTTCCTACAAGCCATAAACAAAACCTAAAACACAAACTGTAACTTGCTGTCTACAAAGCAAACCTTAAATGCAAAGCTAAAACTCAAACTTTGCACCATAAATTGGAGAGAAAATTATAAAATAATGTCAGACATGAGCCAATACACACACAGCAGTGAAATTAAAATGCATGGTTCCTTCATATGAACCATAATCAAACCTAGTGATTTTTGTCATTAGGCAAGATAATAAAATGTATTTTACATAATAGTGTTTTATAAAAGTAATTTGTCAAATTGCAAATGTCTGTCTGTCAAAGCAAGGAAATACATTTATTGAGGGAAATAATTCGTACAAAAACATAAAATTCTCACAATGTCAACCAATTCCTAAAGAGTCATAATTTGTAGAGGTTTTGCTGAAGTCATTTAAATTTCAACAGTGAAGTATGTGACAACTGCATGGTGCTCATGTGCATTAAGCCTGATGTTGAATGATGACATCTCTCAAATAAATTTGATTGCATCAGTGCTAGGTTCTATTTGCTTACAGTATTTCTCCCATGATAAGACAAGAGAGTCAGCCTGATAAATTTGCCTACAAGTTGGGGGTGTGGCTTATTATCTGAGAAAGATATCTTTGGTAAATATTTGCCAAAATTAAAACAAAATGGGGTGGAGTTACCATCAAGTGTGGGCTTATGATTGGTTGGTTGGTTTTAATGGAGGCTTATGATTGGTTGGTTGGTTTTAATGGCACTTTCAACACATTATTGCCTACATTATGCCAAGGAAATGAAAGCAAAGTGCCTTTCCCAAGGACACAATGAGGCAGTCAACCCGGATTGTCCTGGGTGGGTATTGAAATGCTTATCATCACATAAGAACAGCATTAAAGACATCATGTGCTGCATTTTGAATTCTTTCAATCATAAGTCAACAGTGGGCAGAAATTAGCTGTATCTATGATCAGCGTGTAGGTGTGGGTTGGACGGGGAGCAAGGTCTGATTATTGCTAGAATGGCACGAAGAACCAGAAACAACCAAAAACTCAAAAATCTGTATACTTTTTATTGAAAATAATAGTATGATACCTACAAAGGCAAGATGCTCACTACAACCGTTAAGCTCAAAATATATGTAAAACCAGATATACATGAAGGCTCATGTACAAATATAGTATAAGAGTGAGAAAATTGCACTTGGATAGATTTTAAATACAGAAATAACACACTCTTCAATATATACTTGAATATATAGTCAGCATAATGTGCCAGCAGATCTGGGTCTGTGTATTTTGTTAGTAGTAGTAGTAGAAGAAACAACATAGACCCTGATTTATGTTGTTTGCTACTTACATTTAGAAATTACATAAAAATGTTGAAAACTGTACACAGTACAAAACACTACTCGAACTGAAACTGCAAAAGGATCATATAATTCTTAACCAGGGCCTGCCAGTATGTCCATAACTATAAAAAAAAATCTTTGTTGGAAATTTTAAAAATATACAAAAATTGTACCGTATATAATCGCTTATATGTCAAATATAACACATGGAGCCCCGGGTGGTCAAGTGGTCTAAGGCACTCACTTGTATAGATCACTCACACATCTCACCTTTGTCTGTGTGAATTTGAGACTTGACTTGACCAATGTTGGTATGTGAGAAAGCTTGCCAGTAGCTTCCCATGGGTAGGTGGTTCTTCCTCAACCAAAATATACTGGTAGGCCATGTATAGCCTATCATGTGCTGAAAAATGGCATTAAACCCCACAAAACCAAACCAACCGACTGCAAACAATATAGATCCTTATTTGCCTGTTGCACAATGCACCAACAGATCAGGGTTTATGTTGCTTGTTCTACTAATTAACCTTAATAAACTGCATAGACCCAGTTCTGTCAGCACATTATACAGCTAGACTTGATTTACAAGCAAGTGTATATTGTAAATGTGTCAGGGTATTATAGCTGAAGTCTTTATCACTTAATTTGCTTAACCAGTATATGATCTATCATCAAAATCTTTCATTTGAGATTTATAAAAAAACAAAATAAAGAAAGAAATAACATTTATAACAATGGCATCCTCTTTAGAGAGGTAAATTAAAGCAAAGAATTTGTTCTTTAGAAGCAATTAGCAAAACATCTTAATTAATTCACAATTATGCATATGCTCTTTTCTATAATACAAGATCTTGATGAATTTCCTCTGCATGATGCATGCTAGGATTTTTTTTTAACCTAGGATTAGTGAAAGCACTGATTCAATTTCCCATGATGCACTCAATAAGCCAGAAGAGCAAGTGGTAACTTACAAGGCTGTGTATCTATTCTTAGTTACATCTATCCAGCTAGGTAAACCTTAACTAATTGCTGAGCTTATCACTTGGTGAGTACAGTGCTGCAGGTGACTGTAACAAGAGGTGGCACTCTTCTCCTAGTAATGGACTTCTGGTATTATGCAGTACTACTAGTACTGATACTAATAATAATACCTTGCAAACAGCTTTTACACCATGATGAACAAATAGTGAATGCAAATGTAATCCTAAAAATGGATAAAGAGGTAATTTCTATCCGTCACTACTAAATATGAATGTATTTGATGCATGCTGACATATATTCTGAATGATCCTAATCTTCCCCATTATTTATCTAGAGATAGCCAACTATTATGTATTTTCAAATTAGTTATGGCACAACAGCACAACAATGACAATTTAGTACCTAGGCAATGGGAATAAAGTGGTGAAAACTCAATGTCAATATGGCCATGCATTCAGGAGTACCTATAACAAGATTTTAAAGATTGTCACTGTGGTGGCCATACTGGAGGTCAGATTGGTATCATTTGTTTATTTGGGACCAAGAAAACATCATGTCTTCTAGACAAAACCCCATGTTGATATAACTTTCTGTTCAGGAGCAAAAATGATAAGGTTTTCAAGATGGCTGCCATGGTGGCCATACTGGAGGTCAGATTGGCACCATTTTTTTTATATTTGGGACCAAGAAAACATCATGTCTTCTAGACAAAACCCCATGTTGATATAACTTTCTGTTCAGGAGCAAAAATGATAAGGTTTTCAAGATGGCTGCAATGGTGGTCATATTGGATATCTGATAGGCACCATTTTCCTTTAAGACTAAGTATACATAAGTGAAAACTTCACTTTCCATTCAGGAAGAGTAGCAATAACAAGATATTTAAGACAGTTGATGTGGCAGTCATTTCTACATGCAGCTGTTCCATCTGATAAAGCAAAAAATCAGATGTGACTTTTGCTCATGTGAAAGATTCGTTTGTTTAAATTAGGTGACTTGACTCCAGTGTCCAAGGATTTTGTCATGTTATAGTCATGTGCACTTTGAAAGGAAGACACTATACATAACAGGAAAGAATATTTTGACATCAGATCAGAACCATTTTCATTTAGGACACACTAGACATAATAAGAAATCTTTCATTGAAAAGCCTATGTTGATATGACCATTCATTGAGGAGGAGTATCAATAACAAGATTTTCAAGATAGCTACTGTGTTGGCTGTCTGAGCTGCATCATTTTCATTTAGAATCAACTAGATAGCATAAGAAGTCTTCTGTTGAAAACTCCATGTTGATTTGATCATCTATTCAGGATGGGTAGCAATAACGATTTTCAAGATGTTGGCTGTGATGGCCATATTTGATGTCCATGCAGCATCATTTCCACCAAGGACCAAATAGACATCATAAGAAGTCTTCTGGTGAAAACCCCATGTTGATAGTTTCCATGCAGGGAAAGTGGTGATAAGATTTTTAAGATGACTGCCATGGTGGCCAAATTGGACATCAGATTGGCACCATTTTCATTTAGGACCAACCAGACCTCATAAAAAGTCTTTTAGTGAAAACCTCAAGTTCATATGACCATCTGCTCTAGAGGAGTAGTGATAACAAGATTTTCAAGATGGCCACAGTGGCAGCTATATTGAATATCCAAGTGGCATCATTTTCACGTAGGACCAACTAGACTATGTGATGAATATGTGTGTAAAGTCTCATGACATTTCTTTAAGTAGTTTAGGAGGAGTAGCAATAACAAACTTGTGCTAACAGACAGACAGATGACAGACGATGGATGAAGGGTCATTCCATAAGCTATTCTGGTCTATGATCAGTACAGCTAAAAAATGCAGCATCCTTGGACATAATGTTTAAAACTGTATCTAGCTCCATTACAACTGTAATATTAATCATCCAAGAAAAAGTGAAGACAGATGATACATATAACAAGTTCTTGTGTCAAGAAAATGCAAGCAAAATGATGCAGGTACAGTCCAATTAAAATGTTTGTTATCAAGTATTACCATGAGACCAGTGTAGTCATTTATTGCAATGACAGATTTCAAAACAGAACCCTACTCACATATATTCAACTACTGTGAATCAATGTTTTTTGTGGGATACCAACTTTTGTGGATTATGTGGTTGCTTGAATCAAAGTGGAAACAAAGAGGTCCTTCCCCAATACATGAATTTAAGTACAGACAAAAATGTTATTTTTCACAAAACCACAAAAACTGATGCCCATAAAATAAGTGTGATGCTGAACGAAAACTACATATAATGTGTGATAATATCAATTAAAATTCACTAAAGTGATATATAGATGGAAAAAAATAACCTTTAGAAAAGAAATTTGCAAATACACTTGCAAATGTTAATTATGACAAACAAATGTCATGGAAGACATTAACACACAATTCTGAGGACTGGTATATGCATTCATGTGTGAATTGGAGTTAACTACAAAGACATTATTGGCATTTGAAGATAATCAATTGTGAAAGGAAAGAATTCTTTGCTTTAATATATATATATATATATATATATATATATATATATATATATATATATATATATATATATATGCCCACGTGGTTGAAGAATTTGGGAATGCCTTGGCAAAGAAAGATACACCGAGTATCAGCAGCAGCAGTGGATGTTCAATCTGCTTCTAAGACTTTTAAATTTGCAGTTCAAAAACAGTTTGACAAATAAAAGTTTGTGAAATTTATATTTCTGAATCATGATTAATGCTAAAAATTATTTAGCCACCAGGACTGAGAATGGTAAGTATTTACAGATTAAGATTAAATCCAACCCTAGTATGGAACATACAAAATTCATATCCAGAAGTTTTGTACCTGTAGTCATCTACATGTAAATTTACTTTGGTCTCAAAACATACCTGGAGTAACATTTAACATATGATTGCCCCATTAACTAAAAAATGATTTCAGTTTGACAGGCCATCATAATTTGAAATAAATCTTTAACAGTTAATTAGTATCCCTCACTACCCATATATACTCACGTATAAGCTGATACTAACTACAAACTGCATAGACCCAGATCTGCCATCACATAATGCACCGGCAGATCTGGGTCAATGCAGTTTGTAAGGACTAATCAGTAGAACAAATGACTTAGACCCTGATCTGCCGGTGCATAATGCGCCGGCAGATCAGGGTCTATGTTGTTTCCATTTGGACTCAGCTTATTCGCGAGTATATACAGTAGTCTCTATTGGGATCCATTTTCTGAAGTGGCATGCTGTAGTCCCTTATTATAAAGTACCTCCGTACAGTGCAGTCCATTTATGGAATGTAGTTTTGATCTTGAAACTACCTCAGTATAAGGCAACCTCATTTAATATGATACACTTGTATGGCTCCCCTTAACAGCATTACAGTGAAGGACCATTACAATACACCTTTCCCTTGTTAAAACATGGTAGTTGTGGTCCATAACTGCTAATTGCATTATATACCTCAGTATAAGGCAACCTCACTTAATATAACACACTTTAGTGGCTCCCCTTAACAGCATTACAGTGAAGGACCATTACAATACACCTTTCCCTTCTTAAAACATGGTAGTTGTGGTCCATAACTACCAATTGCATTAAATACCGAACTGATGTAGATGTAGAGTGAAAATGATTGAAAATTCCTTTACTAAGCAATTATTTTAGTTTATATAAATCAAATATATATTTTTCTTTCTTGGTATTTGTATTTAATTTTGACAAATAATAAAATGTTTTAAAATGGAAATAAAGATATAATACTAAGCTTCATACTATGTTCTTTCAACCCATATTGTGGTACATTTGATAGATCAATTCGAGTATAATAGTTTACACATATATTTTCAGCTAATGGATCCTGAAAACTCTTTTAAAAAAATGTCTTCTAATTTTGGTAATTGTGTCCATAATAGCACTGTACCACATCTGGGACTGCATCATAATGGGGTCCATAGTAGCACAAATGCCACATCTGGAATTGCATTATAATGGGGTCCATAGTAGCACAAATGCCACATCTGGAATTGCATTATAATGGGGTCCATACTAGCACTGTACCACATTTTGGACTGCATTATAATGGGGTCCATAGTAGCACTGTACCACATCTGGAATTGCATTGTAATGGTTTTCCATACTAGCACTGTACCACATTTTGGACTGCATTATAATGGGGTTCATAGCAGCACTGTACCACATTTTGGACTGCATTATAATGGGGTCCATAGTAGCACTGTACCACATCTGGAATTGCATAATAATGGTGTCCATAGTAGTACTGTTCCACATCTGGAATTGCATTATAATGAGGTCCATAGTAGCACTGTTCCATGACATTATAATGAGGGAGAGCTGTATGCATTTTCTGTGTTTCTCATCAATTAAAATGCAAACCACTAATATTGCTCCAAGGTTCTTTAATTGTTCTGACATGAGAAATATTGATAGCACCATTAAGTACATCAAAGTGATTAACTTCAATTAGCAAATAAGCACAAAATGATCTGCAGCATTTGATAGCAAGTAAATGATAACATCACCCAACAAATCTCAGATAACCAACAAAATAACACTGAGAACATACAGAGGTATAAGGAAATACAAAACATGCCTGTACTACAAAGACAATATACAAAGTAAAAACAAGATCAGAATATGTACTGTAATGTGCATGAATCTGACTAGCAGAGGTATTCAAAATAATCTAAAGCAAGGCTGTTATATAAATACTGTGCACAAATAATTGTTGGATAGTAGGTCAAAATATGGTTCTATAACTGGAGAACAGGTCTATATTACAATATTCAACATACATAATGTTCAAAAATAATGTGAAGTCATTTATAACATATTGTCTATACTTGCTTATAAGTCGAGTCCAACTGCAAACTGCATACACCCAGATCTGCTATTGTATAACATACTGGCAGATCTGGGTCTATGCAGTTAGTTAGGAGTAATCAGTAGAACAAACAACATAGACCCTGATCTGCTGGTGCATTATGCAATGGCAGATCAAGGTCTATGTTGTCTGCAGTTTTACTCGACTTGTGATTGAGTATATATGGTATCTGAGATATAATTGAGTTCCTTAAAAGTAAAGAACCAATTGGTTTGCCAATATGATTTGTATGATTAGATATGATGATATACAAATCTTCAACTTAGTCATACTTCTAATATCCCTGTATGATAATATTATATGAAGCAGAAAAGTAACTCACTCAACACTGAATTATATGGCTAGGCTCATGGTGTAAAATAAATTATGGTAAAAATTCATTCAAAATATTGAACTGGTTTACATAAAAGTTACTTGCAATAAATTTATAGGAAGCCAAGAATGTCAAAGAATAGATGTTTTGAAAAAAATCTTGGTAAGTAGAAAGTAAAGATACTTGCAGGGTAAAACTTCTCACCTATTAGAGAGTATGAAACAGACTGAATATCTTTCTCTAACAAGAAATTCACATTCTGGAATCAAATTTCAGTAACAATTTTATCAGCTATCTGAGACATCAGATCCTGTGGAAAATTAAATAGTTCAAGTTTATGAGGAAAACATTTTTCCTGAACATAAAACAAAAGGAAGCAAAGATATCATTTCAAATTTGATACCAATCAGATGACCAATTTTTTAAAATTTATTTGGTAATGTCAGACTTTCAGTGTTAAGAAAATATTTATTTTTCTTTCAAGCCTAACCATATTATGTATAAAGAACAAAGTCATGCAATATCTTGCTCATGTATATAAATAATAATATCAATATATGGCAGTTCATAATAATTCATAATTTCATATCATTAACCTATACATATACCTGGTTTTTCATTTTATCTGCACATTATCTTTCTCAAGATTAATAAAAACCGATTTATATTAATGGATAATTAATAATAACTCTGCATCCTGTCCTTGTATTATATACCCATTAAATCTTACATCTGATGTGGATACTCAATCCAGAATTCCATGTTACACACCGACACTGGGGCTATTTAGCTGTTTGCAATGACATAAGCATGTAAATATTCTTAACTACACAAAATCAAATGTTTGTAAATTTCAAGTTGCTTTGAATTCCATTCACATCATATAGATAACATAGATAAGCAATATTTATAAAGCATTAAAGAGGTGGTATGTAATTAATAGAAAACTACATTGATGTTTTGTTCCAAGTCATGGAAAAGAAGGAGTTTAATATTATGGTTAATGAATATGTATGGACCTCATCGTATCACTATGCCACATCGTACTCGGTCTTCCGCTGACTCGGTACAAAATACATATGTAGTTCAGTGTATGTATCAATATACAGTCTAACCTGTCAATAGCAGCCACCCATAGGAAAAAGCCAAACTGGTTTTTGTACATAGGTCACCTCTGTATGCAGGTTCACCATTAAAACTTGGTTTTCAAACAAATACTATGTACTAAAATACCATTATTTTATTGTTATTATTATTAATTACTGTTGTTGTTCATACCAACAGATTAATTTTAGTGCACTATTCAAGAAAATCATAAATAAATGTACGTGTTGTTCTCTCCCAAAGTTATGTTACACACAAGATTAATGTATCCTGCTCACTTGAATCCATCCTATAAATGAAATCATCATTGACTCCTACCAAAGGAAATCAAGAATCTTTGTTTTGTGCACCATGACAAAACACTAATTTCACTACTGACAGCATACATATGGCTGTCAAACAGAGGACTGACTCTTTGTTCTGCCAGTTTGTATAATTATGCTACAGAACAGCTGTTTACTTTAAATAATATCTGGATTAACCAGTTGCTCAGCTCACTGAGATCAAGAGACATGTGAGAGGCTTGTGATGAATGGGGAATGAAAAGAAGCTCAATGTGGCTATTGTTAGTAACAAATGAACTAACACTTACATTACCTTAACAGGCTAGTTTTGCAAATACTGAATGACCCATGAACCTAATAAAAAACTCATATCTCTGCAAAAGATTAATTTTTTTAGTCAGAGGCTACTTTAATTCACAGGCAAATAAAACAGATGAAGATATTGAAACTATACTGGTCACACTGGCACAAAAGGAGACTCCTGTTTCTGCTGTGGTAGCCACATGACTGCAAATGAATTGCTTCTATGCTCTCAAATAATTGACTGACCATTTCATTTTCGAGCAGGTGGTGGGGGTGCTGAGACCATTATATACATGACTTTTATATGGGTAATTTGCAGGGGAAAATCAGCTATATAAAAGTGGCTGTTAGGACAGGTTTGACTGAATATAAATATGCCAGTCAACATGCAAAAACAACTTACTGTCCTCTTGCTTTCTGTCACTGATATGAAGGTCTGTATTATACTATAAACCAAGAAATGTCACCTCCCACTAATTTTCATCAATCTAAACCTGCATGTGATGCAATCTTGTGTCTTTTAAAATGTATACTTTTGAATATTTTTATTTTCTTGGGTAATGTCATATACACCCTGTCAATGTGTAATTCTTGACTACAGTAATACAGGAAAATATTGGATGCATTTCTTTTATAGTATATCACAGTAAATTATATTTCTTTAAGAACATTAATAAATATAAAACCTTCAAAAATCATTTAGCAGTCAGAACTAGGACAAGGTATTACAATAACAACACATCCTTTGATGTGAGGTTACAATCCTTCTAATATATTTGTCAATATGTCATCCTTTTTCAACTGCTGAACCTGAAAGACAATGTGCAGATAGGGGTATTTGCTCCTAGGTTCTGTATGTTCACGTATACCATGGGCGTTTTCTGAGCCAGCGAATTGTGTATCCAGAGTCAACACGGATCTTGATGGATGCAGCCTCTGCAGCTCTGACTGTTTCCTTTACAGCTTGCATCAGATTCTGTGCATTGCCAACCAACATCTCTGTGGCTTCCTGATCTTCTTCCGAACCTGGGTTGGCACAATGTAGTAATTATTAAATTAAAAAGCTGCATTTAATAATAATAATAATAATAATAATAATAATAATAATAATAATAATAATAATAATAATACATTATTATTATTATTATTACAAAAAAGTTCGTAATAATGGAAAACATTGTGTAAATACTCATAGGACATAGGTACTTAATATGGCTTTCATTCAACTAGTTAATTGGTTTTCACAAACAAGCAACCATAAACGTTTGATTAATGTTATAAAAAATACTTATCTTGAGAAGAAAATCATGCTACTTTTTGTACAGTGTCAATTTTTTCAACACATGTTATCCATGAAATTACGATGCAATATATAAAAACAAAAATCATAAGAAAATGGCCAGTCAAAGTCTGGGAAAATTTTTAGATTAACTGTTTGGCCTCTACTACAATTCAAGAAATGAATATAGGATTTGACTAAGGTATTAAATGGCCAACAATAAACAGTAATAGCTGAATGAATATAGGATTTTACTATGGTATTAAATGGCCACAATAAACAGTAATAGCTGAATGAATATAGGATTTTACTATGGTATTAAATGGCCGCAATAAACAGTAATGTCGAATCTTGCAACAAGAGTACCATAAACAGCAAATTATACACCCACCATGTGTTTAATAATCCTTGATGCAGACAACTGAAATGTTTGTGCAGAACCCACTTGTCTTCTTTCAGTCACAATGACCTTGACATCTGACCTTCAGACCCCAAAATCAATCGACTTTTTCTTTACCCCAAGTGTAAGGCATCCACAAATTTTTGTCCTGGTCTGTGATGTACAACTAATGTTACTGTGTAGAAATATTTTTCTTCTTTCAGTCATAGTGACCTTGACATTTGACTTTTCAACTCCAAAATCTATATGGTTCTTCCTTACCTCAAGTGTAAGCCATCCACAAAGTTTGGTCCAGGTATGTGAAGTAAATCTAATGCTTTTGTGCAGAAACCATTTATATTCTTTCATCCACAGTGACTTTGACATTTGACCCCAAATCTACAAGTTTCTTCCTTATCCCAATTGCAATCAACCCACAGAGCTTGGTAACTGTAGATGGTGGAGAACTAGAGTCATTGTGCTGAAATTATTTTCTTCTCTCATTCTCAGTTATCAGGAACTTTGACCTTTTGCTCCCAAAACTAATAGGGTTCTTCCTTACCCCAAGTGCAAGCCATCCACAAAGTTTGGTAACTGCAGACAGTGGTAAACTCAAATTATTGTGCAGAAAACTATTTTTAAAAAATGTCAGTCACAGTTATCTTGACCTTTGACCTCTTAATCCCAAGGTCATGTGGAAATCAAATTAGTAACAGATGGAAGGACTGATGGACAGATGGATGGATGGACACGATCATAACATAATACACTCTGCCTCTGCAATGGAGGGAAAAGTATTGATTATGACAATCCACTCAAATGTTGTTTTCTGTCATCATATTAAAAGTTTAAAAGTGAAGTTGGTTACAACTGCTGGGCATTAAGAATAACCATAGCTATTACAAATGTAAAATATACATAATTTTACCTCAAATGACCTCGACAGCTAATGATGATCTGACCTGATACTGTTATGTATAAACCAAGTCAAAATCGGACCTTTAGTTACCCTAAGGTTTGATTGATCCTCAATGAAATGAAAAACTCTTCATGCCATTCAGTTATGTGTGTAACAAAAATTGCAATTTCAGTGTCTGAAACCTTGACCTTTGACCTATCAGCCCCAGAAATGAATAGGCACTGCTACTGTCCAAATGTAGTATATCTATGAGGTTTGAGTCTTTATGCAGAAACCAAGAATGCTATTTCACATCCAGTCTTCACATTTTGGTCTTTGAGCTGTTAATTGCAAACCCAATATGGAGCTGCCCTTCCTCATGTGTAATGCAACTATGAATCTGATACAAATTGGGAAACTTAAGGAAGGTGGACTTACCATATATAACCCAAAATGACAATTTTAGATACAGTGACCTTGACCTTGGACCTCTGGGCCCAAGAATCAATAGGGGGGTGCCTATGCTTAAGTATTGACTACAGTCCCTGATCCATTTAGTGTAACAGAATAAACATCGCATTACCATTGCACTGTGTGTCCGTTGTGTTACTTTACTGACACAAATCCATGAGAATGATCATATTGGTGTGACCCTGCTGTAGTAACAACCATTATGATGCATTCTAAACCACTGTAGGGCATTGCAGAATAATCACTGTAGTCAACCATTTTGGGCATTAATTACAACCATTTCAATTATTGCATCATACTACAGATTAACTACTGAATCATTTGCATAGACATGGTTATTCTCTATTTGAATATTAATTTTTAATTTTTTAATTTGTACACGTAAAAGCTGTAAAGGTTGATGTAACATTCATCTGGGAAAAAGCTACTAGCTGAAATTTGTTAAATTTGCTGACCTACATCTAAAATGAAAACTTTACAAAATGAAGGATTTTCTATGAGCTCCATATGTCTTGCAACAAGAAATTAATTTATCTAATGTGTAAAATATATGTAACTTCTTAAATACCTTTATTCATAAAAGGTATCAATATTCCAGTGTGTTTAGTTACCATTGCATTGCTTTATTGTTACACTTAATGGAACAGGGACTTTACCTATGAAGTTTAATGAAAACTGATTCCAGGAAACTTGACTTATTCAAGCGGAAACCCCCAAAATTACAATGTCAGCTCCAGTGACCTTGACCTTTCACCTCTTAGTCCCAGTGTAGCCTACCCAGAAAGTTTGATGAAATTAGGCCAAGATAGTTTGACTTTTCGTACAGAAAGGAAATTCACATTTTCAACTCCAGGGACCTGGACTCTGCATATAGAATACCCCCAAAACAACAGGCTTCTGCCTCAACCCAAGAGTAAGGAACATGTGGTTTGAGAAAATAATATCACAGCAAATTTATGTTTTTTTGTGGGAACCATCTCATTTATGGACAGACAAACATATGTATGGATGGACAGACATTTCTACTGCTTTCTTGACCCAGAACCTTCAGTCAGGGGGATAAATATATACCCAACAATATCTTTGATTTAACATTAACATTTTCATACTTTCTCCAATGGGATACTATGATTGACACAGTCATGCAAAATAATATAGAATCAAAAGTACATGTATTAAAATTTCAGTGTCATCAAGAAAAATACACCTGTAGAGAATGAACTGAAAAAGAGAAGTATCATCTCACATTTATGACAAGAATGTTGCTAGAAATACTAACACATTGGTTCCACTGCATGCGGTGTCTCACCTGCAATACATGCAATGATGTAATATGTCATACATCTGACTTGAGAAATCTTTCACATTAATACAGAATCCTGATACTGCTATTGTAAAAGTGATACCTATGCTGCAGCTGGTGAGACAACTGCATAAACATCCCAATGTAAAACAGGCATCAATGGGTTAGATAAACTGATGCCAGTTTATGAGCATCATCTTTGATAGCCAACTGCTGCTGATCCACTTCACTCCACACTGACCTTTGCAATATGTAGCTAGTCAAAATGCTGTCTTAAACAGGTATCCTCTTCTGATAAAGAGATACTGCGTGTAGCAAGCAAAATCAATTGACCAATGAGAGAGCTCATTATGTGACCTGTTAGGTATTCAACATGGCGACTTCCATGATGTCTAAAATTTTTGTGTCAAAGGTTTAAACTGGAGAAATTTACAAATTGCATGTGTTGTCTATGGAGGCAACTATGCCTATTCTCAATTATCTTCAGAGATGAATGTAGTGAGCAATCTGACTGGATCAGTTTCTTACAACTGCACCAAACGCTATACTATATTGGCTAGTTATACCAAGGTATCACATCATCAAGTTTGACTCTATATTGTCATATAATATAAAAAGTCATCACAGTGGTCCCTTACAACTGATTTTGGAAATATTACCTCTAGTTTAAATTTACGTGACAAAACAGCATAAGCTCATCCAGTAACTTTCACACTTTTTACCTCTAAAAGTTACCTACACTGCATTGAATTAGGCAGATTCAGAAATAAGCCTCAGCACACCTTTTAGTTTACAATATCCCTCTGCCAGTTGTTGAGCTACAAATTGGAGATGAACCATTTCTGGAAACTCAAGAGTGTCATTTTTCAAATACAGGGTCAATGATAATTACCAATGCATTAGAATCCCTATCTAAAATAACTGGCTTGAGAAGCTTTTTATCAGATGCCATTTTTTAACATGTACCCGGAAACCACATTTCTAAAAGTGGATTGATACCTTAATAGAGGGCATAAATTTCACATTTTGCATTTGCTACATTTATAGAATCAGCAAAGCATAAATCAGAAGTTTGGTTGTGTTTGCTCCAGTGGTTTTGGGTTCAGATTACACTTTGTGTTGCATAGTAGTAGTGAAAATGGACTCAATGTTTAAGCAATAGGTTACAAATGTAAGGTCCAAACAAAAAGGCGAACCTGCCATGCCATTCAACATATTAAATTTTTTTCATACTTTTAAGTCTGAGGAAGTACACTGACACAATGAAATTATACATGTATTGACTCTTTTATCATCATATAGGTTGTTTTCCTTTGTATCAATGACTTACCTTCCCACGGTAGGTATTCTGATAATAATGCATAGTAAAAACATATGAACTCTATTTATTTTTAGCTGATAATAGTTGTGATACAAAATCAAAATAAAAAACAGATGGTTCTAATTTATATAATATTCATGTGCTTTGAACTTGATTCCAACAACTGAAATTCCCGCTTCCATCCATCATTGAATTTTGTGTGATATTTGGGTTGCTAAGATTTTGGTGTTTTAACTTGAGAAGATAACGCACGCTTAGACATCACAACAAACTTTAAACACCAAAACCAAACCAACCATGTTTTATGCTGATTGAACTCTTTGGTAATCCAACAATTAATCTCTTTTATACTTTTGGAATTCTGATAACACATAGTATAATCCATGTCGACAAACTTCAAACACAGAAGCCAACTGACTCTGCCAACATGATCAAATTATAGGTTTTATGCTGCTTGAAATTAACCCAAAAATCATCTTACCCTGCTTAAGCCAGTTCACAGTCACATGATCACAGGCAGTATTATTGTAAATACACTACACTGGAAGCAAGGTGTGAAAAAAATGGAAAAATTAAATATTTTTAAATTATAATTTTGTGTACACAGGAGATTTCAATGAGTGATGGGAGGGATGGGAGACATCCCTCATCTTGGGAGGAAAATCCTCCTGTCCAGGAGGTTCACATGTATGAATATGGGATGTGTTTTGTTTCATAGTTCATGCCCAGCAATACACTTATTAATCACCATAACATAACAATAGAAGTTCTTAATCATACTGACCACCATCAACTAATTCAAATTAAGTTTCCGATGATAAGTAGATATTTGTAAAGTATAGAATGGTGGTTTATAATGCACTGCCTTCAGATCCAAGCATATAGTAAATTTCTCACAATTGACTTCCATGTGTGGAGTATAACAGCTATTTGTATATCACAATGGACAAAATCCAATGCATTTTTTGAAACAAGAGTCCCTCAAAGGGACTAATGTTCTACTGGCAAAAAAGAATTTCGACAAATTCAAGGTTAGACCATTTCTTCTTTTTAACTGCTAAGTGTTGAAACCATCTCTGATATTCTTCAGCAATAACAAGATTTTCAAATTTGCAGCTGTGGATGTCAGATTGGCACTATTTTCCTTTAGGACCAACAAGACATCATTTAGGACCAACAAGACATAATAAGTTTTCTGGTGGAAACACCATGTTGATATGACATTCCATTTTGGAGAAGTAACAATAACAAGATTTTCAAGATGGTTGCCATGGTGGCCATATTGGATATCAGATTGGCACTATTTCCATTTAGGACCAACTAGACATCATAAGAAGTCTATTGGTGAAAGCATAATATCAATATGACCAGTCATCTAGGAAAAGTATCCATAACATGATTTTCGAGATGGCCATTGTGGTGGCCATATTGGAAGTCAGATTGGCACCATTTTCATTTATGACCAACTAGACATCATAAAAAGTCTTTTAGTGAAAACCCCATGTTGATACGACCATTCATTCAGGAGTAATGATAAAAAAAATTTCAAGATGCCCACTGTCGTGGCCATACTTGATGTCTGAGCAGCACAATTTTCATTTAGGACCAACTGGACATCATAAGAAGTCTTTCAGTATGTTGATATGACCATCCATTCAGGAAGAGTAGCGATAAGATTTTCAAGACGGCTGCTGTAGTGGCCATATTGGACATTGTATTGGCACCATTTTCATTTAGGACCAACTAGACATCACAAGTCTTTTGGTTAGGAGTTACCATAACAAGAATTTCAAGATGGCTGCTGTGGTGGCCATACTAGACATCAGATTGGCACCAATTTCATTTAGGACCAACTAGGCTATGGGATGAATGTGTGTGTATAGTTTCATGGCAAACCTCCAAGTAGTTTAACAGGAGTTGCGATAACAACCTTGTGCTAATGGATGGATGGATGGATGATGGACAACAGACCATCCCATAAGCTCTTCTGGTATATGACCAATAAAGCTAAAAAAAATAGTAAAGAAATCTATAAATTATGTACACATGTCAAGACACACTGAAAACTGCTTGCTAATATGGATCAGAGCTTGAAACAGCCACCGTTGTCCAGTCAAGATGAGGGTATGGGACCTCCCACACCTGCCCCCATGTTATATAATTGGGTTCGTGAGTTATCCGGTCATGCTAAAACGAGGAAGCGGTATACTTTGAAATCTCTTTTGTAAGATGCCATTTTTTGATGCGAAACAGGAAACCACACTTCTAATAGGGTAGTGTAGTGATACTCAAAGGGTTAATGTAGAACAAAGTGGATCACCTTTGACCTTTGGCTATTGAAGATGTATGAACATAGGCTTCCATGTTCTTGCTTTGATCAGATGAAAGGAGGGGGTGGGGGATAGCAAGAAATGTTAAAAGAAGGAATGAAAAAATACCTGGAACTAGAACACATATTCAACTTACTGGATTCTGTTTCCATGGTAATGGTAGGGAAATCAGACAAAGCAAACAACCAGATTAGTCAAGTACCATATTGCACAGGTAAGATGCAAAAGAGAAAGATTAAGTATCAAACAGGTATCACACATATTAATGAGGAAAATTAAATCAGGCAAGCTTCAAACATATAAAACACAAGCATTATTTCTGATAGACTTTGTAAAAAATGACATAAATAAGATTCATACACTTTGTATATTCTTAACTGTAATACCAAGTTTAGTTTATTTCTTCTAATATTGACATAAAGTGAAATTTATTTCCTTCATAATTGTCATAGATAAAATGAAGTTTATTTCTTCTATAGCCATAACATTTCAATACCTTTCCAGCCCTGGAAGAACTTTCCTTCCTTTGAATTAACTTTTACATGTACTAGAGATGTATTTCTAAACAGAAGTACAGCAAATCTTAGACATTTTTGATGAAATGAGGTTTACAGTTCCTTTAATACAAAGTCTGCCAGAAGATAATAAACAACAAATATATTATACCATGCAAGCCTAATGTTATATTTTTTTCCACATTGAAATCACCACATTTATGGTTCTCCAACAATCTATAGGCAGACCTATAGGACAGCTCCATTTGTAACAGATGAAATAGACTATAGGAATGGTGAGTAATATGCTCACATACATACACCTGAACCCCACCAGCATCCCATCCCTACCCCATGACTGAGATGAATTTACAGTAAAAAAAAGGACACATAACTGAAGATGACTATAATATGTACTAAGATTAACAGCAATCCAAACATAATGGGTTGTACAAAGATTGACATCTTTGGATGATGACCATAATATATACTGAGTTCCATAACAATACATAAAAAAATTGCAAGACAAACTGCAGAACTAGTTGTGCTACTGAGATTGTGTCATACACTGCATTAAGCTACAAAACAAAAAGGGCAATAACCCTAACAAAAAAAAAAAACAAAACACTGCAGCAGCAAAGTTATTTGTATGTATGCGCATCTTCAGGTGATGAACATAATATTTACCAAGTTTTATACCAATCATTCCATCAAATACTGTGGGATTAGTTACCCTAATGAGATTGTGTCATGCACTGCATTATGTTACAAGACAAAAAGGGCCATAACTCTAATAAAAATGGCAGAAGCAAAGTGATTTGTTGATATATGCATATTCAGGTGATTAAGATAATATTTACCAAGTTTCATGACAATCCATCAAAAACTGTGGGACTAACTGCACTAATGAGATTGTGTCATACACTTCATTAAACTACAAGACAAAAAAGCCAATAACTCTTAATAAAAAATTGCAGGGGCAAAGTACTCTTTTGATATGTGCATCTTCAGGTAATAACTATAATACTTACCAAGATTTATGGCAATCCATTAAAAATTGTGAGACTTGCTGCACTAATGAGAATGTGTTAAACACTGCATTAAGGTACATGACAAAAAGGACAGCAAAAACTCTATCAAAAACTGTGGTAGCAAAGTGATTTCTCAATATGTGCATCTTCAGGTCATGACCATAATATTTAACAAGTTTCATGGCAATCCATCATAAACTGTGGGACTAGTTGCGCTAATGGGTGCCATATGGAAGGACAGATGGATAGATGGACACTAGTATTACTTTCTATGGGGGTATAATAACACTGTTATGACCTATAATTCATGTGCAAAAATCTTGTGCAGCAAACGCTTGTGTCCATTAGCCAATGTTTAGCCCATATCGCTTTTGTAGTGGTGTAGAGACCTTAATGAAAAATGCCCAAACTAAAGCCAATCTTAGACAATTCAATTTACAGGAGTTACCTGCCATCCCCTCATTCTGAGATTGGCCAGTCAGAAAACGTAAACATGATTATGAACATCTGTCTAAAGATTGTTGGAGAGTAATAGCACACTTACATTAAGAGTTCTAACATGATTATGAACATCTGTCTAAAGATTGTTGGAGAGTAATAGCACACTTACATTAAGAGTTCTAACAGACTCTAATACAGGTTTTACAGTACATTGGTCAAACCAGACATAGCAACTGACCATAAGAGGAGATATTACCATATATACTCGTGTATAAGCCAGGTCCAAATGCAAAACAACATGGCCCCTGATCTGCTGTCACATAATGTGCCGGCAGATCAGGGTCTATGTTGTTTGTTCTACTGAGTAGTCCTTACAAACGGCATTGACCCAGATCGGCTGGTGCATATTGTGATGGCAGATCTGGGTCTATGCAGTTTGCAGATGGTATCGAATTATACGTGAGTATATATGGTATAAAAAAATCCTTAATATTTTCTTTCATCCTAAAAAAATAATTAAAATCTTTTAATAAATATTCTGCACTGTTAATAGTTTTGCTGCTTTTTCAAATTTTCTCGTGTAGTTTTTAGTGGTAAAATGATTGGCAAATTTAATTCAATATCCTCTTTATTTATTGTTCAATGTTTTCTTTCCATATGAATCTACCAATTATTATGCTGAACCTTGCCTTGAAGATCAGCCTGTTAAAATTACACACTCAATTCACCTATCTATTTTATCTATATTTCTATAATGAACATATCTGTGAATAAATTAACAAAGCATTTTTCCTTCTACTTCTTTCTCTTCACAAAGTTTGTATGTCATTATTTTGTTCAAAGTGCAATCAACATGAGTGACCTCAGAAATTAAATATATCCAATACTCATAACCTACAATCTGTTTTCATTCAAGAGATACATCTATCAATGATAATGCTTTGCATGTGGAAAAAAATGTCTTAAGTTACATAAGTTACAATGACACAGGGTAATTCTAATTGTAGATATGACAAAAGCAAGGAGTAACACCCACAGAACAAAGGAATTTAATTTAAGCAACAGAACAAGCATATATGTATAGGGTTTAATAGCACATCAGCACAATCCTGGCTATATAGTGCCAAGAAAGCTGAGGTATCCCCAAAAGGCATGCAAAATATAAAGGCAACAAGATTACCATGAACAGCTCATATATGCCCACCCCATATTTAATAGTCTTCTTTGTAGATCACTGAAATTTTTGCACAGAAAGTATTTTTCTTCTTTCAGTCAGAGTGACTTCGACACTGACACCGAAATCAATAGGCTTTTTCCTTACCCTAAGTGCAAGCCATCCACAAAGTTTGGACCAGGACTGTGATGGAGAAAGAATGTTATTGTGTGGAAACCATTGTTCTTGTTTCAGGCTGTGACTTTGACCTTTAACCCCAAAATTAATCGCCTTCTTTCTTACCTCAAGCGCAAGCCATCCACATAATTTGGTTGAGGTATGTAATGTAGAACTGACATCATTGTGCTGAAACCATTTTTTTTTTCAATCAGTGACCTTGACCTTTGACCTTTAAGCCCAAATTGATAGGGTTCTTCCTTAGGCTACATTCAAGTCACCCACAAAGTATGGTTCCTGTAGATGGTGAAGAACTCAAGTTATTGTGTAGGAACCATTTTTTTCTTTGTCACAATGAATTAGACCTTTGACTTTTTGACCCCCAAATCAATAGCCTTCTTCTTTACCCCAAGTGCAAGCCATCTACAAAGCTTGGTTGAGGTATGTGATGTGGAGCTAATGTTTTTGTGCACAAACCATTTTTCTTCTTTCAGTCACAATGACCTTGACCTTTTAAGCCTTATGGTGGACATATAAGAAGGAGTAAAATCTCAGGGCAAAAAGGTTGCCTCCATTAGAAGCCTCTTATAACATGCAGGAAGGTGCATCGGGTTTATTCTGTATCCCCAAGCCAGCAGGGGAGTAAACCAGAAGTAAATTACAAATTAGTGATGGAATTCTAACAATTATTAGCTAATGCACACATGAAACCACAGATAAAGCAAATTTCATTCTTCCATGCAAGTTTAGTAAATCTTCAAAATCTTACTTTTTAGTATAGCAATACCAATATTTTATGAGAATGAGTATATGACAATGATCCTGATACAGCCCCCTGTGGAAAAGGAGGTAGGTACAGTACAGAGGGGGTCAAAAATAAAAAAAATGCATGGATATCTGCAACAGCTTCCATTTCTAGTTTTATTTGCATGTAATTTAAATTTATTGGTAGGTAATACAGTACAGAGGGTTGTGTTAATACAGTGTTTCAGATGGGAATCAGTCTTCAAACAAGCCAAAATTGTTTTACATTTTGGGCTGATTTTTCATTGAGGAGTTTGGATAGAATGACCGATACTCAAAACCTCATTTACTCAGTATGATTCGTTCATAGTTTTAAATCAGTATTCATGAAAAGACTTGTTGCTTTATTAACATCCTAGAGCAGTTACATGAACTTGCTTGTGATTCTCTGAATGACTTTAACAGCTAACCAATGGTACAATAGTGCACTTTACAACCAGTGCCAAGTGTTTACTGCCAAATGGAGTTGCCTTCTGATGTGTGTACACAGGGTTCTCACACTTTTTGAAACAAAAGTTTTCAGGTTTTTTCCAGGATAAAATACATTTTTTCAAGGTTCACTTATGACCATTACTGAAAGTAGTTTTGGTTTACAAAACTGTTTCTATTTTGCGACTCTCATAATATCTGAATTATACATATGACCATGTACTAAACCATAGGATGTATCACTTGAAACAAGTATAACTGCTGAAATTCATATAAATTTGCATGCAACTCATTTTAATTTACAGAGTAACAATTTTATCTTTTGTATACTAAAATGCATATGTTGGTACGAAATAAGTTTTTTAGAAAAGGGTTGTTTAAAATTTTGACAAGCTCATAAAGATTATATACTTTTATATAAAAGAAGGACTGCATTTTTTATAAAAAAAATCCACTTATGCAGGTCTCAATCAATTTTTTTCCAAGCATTTCTTTTTGGAATGAGTGAGTTACAACAGATACTCATCCCTGTTATCACTTTACTCAACACAGTACACTTGTCACTATACAATTTACGCTCTTAAAAAAAACTCCACTGGCACATGGCACATACACAAGCTTGATACTAGAAGGGTTTTAAACTGCTGTCTTCACTCTAAACATAATATTTTCATGATCTGCACCCCGTTTTAGTATAAAGTTTGTGTCAGGTGCCTGTTTAAAAAGCAAAGTCGGCTTCCTTCACGACATATTCTGGACTGACAAGTAGGCAAAATATGAAAAAGTAATCAATAATTGACATATGCTAGATGTCAAGCAATGTTGAGCTTCAGAGCTTGTTAAGAGTAGAAAATGCACACATATATTCTCAATGTGTGAATCAGCATCTACCCAGCCCATGGATGAGTAAGTAGTAAAGTTTTCCTTGGCACACCACCAATTTTTACATGGTCAGAACAAGAGGATGAGTTGTTTTACTGAGCCCTGCTTACGTCTGGTTGGTGCCCTATCATCTACTTTCAATGTAATCCAACTATGGATTGTACATTTAATGCAGTCATTGTAAAGGACACCCAGAACATGGGACTCTGCACTGAAAATTACCCCAAAAGTTGGTCGATTTCTACGTACATGTATTCAGCAAGATCTGATAGTAAAATTCACCACAGAGGTGAGTTGGAGGTGTCAAAGGTTACTATTGATGATAATTCTTAATACTGTGTTCCTAGTGTGAACTACCAAATAAATTAAAAAAGATTTATCACAATACATTTTTGTTGACATTACATATAAAATGGGGAACTGAGGTAAATAAGAATTTTTTTTCTTTCTGTAACATATATTGAGATTACATGTTGTAGATGTGTTGGCAGAGCATGATGCTAGACTGCTCTTTTTGTTTTCCACAAAAGAAACGATACTGATATGGAATGGACTAAGGGATAACTAGTCTACTTGACCAATCTAATCACCTGAGTGCTTGAATTGACTATACAAATATGTTTAGGGCAAGCATCCAAATGATCCATACAGCAACTGACAAAAGAGTTCTGCAATCGCCAAAAATGCTGGTAAGAACTAAAATTTAACTCATGATCAGTTCAATTATGGCTCAATTACATTTTTTTTCTGTCATCAAGTATCGGCTGAAAATTCCCAGTTTTTCCCTGACTTTCGTCAATATTTGCAAAATTAAAGGGCTTTTCCTTGTCTGGAACAAACTTATTAGTGTGGGAACCCTGGTGTGCATGACCAATTAAAAAAGACCCAAAAAACTGTAGACATATTTTATATTATAAATAACCCAAGCAACCCTGCTTCTGAACCTAAACAGGTGTATAATCATTCTTACATGCATATTAACCTCTATTATAAATGACAGTGCAAGCTAGTTGCAAATTTATCTGCTTGGATATGGAAGTTCATGGATACATGATCACATGGCAAGTGGAATATTTTAAACTTCTTTGAGCAGTGAATCACTTTTTATAAATCCCAATTTACTTACAAAAGATATTAATAACACTTCAGAATAATCACTCGAGAAAGTATTCATTTCAAGGGCCTTACAAAAAGAAAAAAGCATGTGATACAGATGCATAGTGCTGTAAAGTGCACATTAACCAAACTGTCTATGATTTTTGTTCCTGAATAAAGAATGTGACTGAAATAAAATATACAGAACATGTGTCCTTATCAGTCTGACAAATACTGACAAGTTGGTATTTAACAGAATCTCTATTACCAGATATAACTGCTTTTAAGTCAAGTCCAACTGCAATCATCGTAGACCTCAATCTACCATTGCATAATGCAGTGGTAGATCAGGGTCTATGATATTTATTCTATGATTAGACCTAACAAACTGCACAGACCAATATCTGCCAGCGCATCATGCAATGGCATATCTGGGTCTGCGCAGTTTGCATTTGTACTTGACTTATAAGCAAATATATATGGTACACATCTTTGAGAAAATGCCAACCAATCTTCATTGACTTAAATGAGAATCACCTATTTCATTATCTATGGTCATTAAACCTGTCAAAATTTTAGTAAACATCTACCAGGTACCCGTTGATCCTAATAATCGGTTACCCGGGTACCCGATCAAAATTGTATTTACGGTAAATGTGTACAAACCCTTGCTTCTAGTGTTGTCCACATCTATGTTATGAGTTCTGACGAGATTGTGTTGTATAGTACTTGTGTTACCACCTTTAGCAAACAAGGTAATTTTACACAGGTTGCATTCAGCACTATTTTCATCCAGTCGCTTAGCATACGCCCACACTTTTGATGTTTTACCCATTTTTAATTTTAAAAAGTAATTTATTTATTTTAAATTGCTGCACTATCCTCTCTGAATACGGTACTGCACAATGATTAACTAATGATATGAAATGCCAGGTGCTTACTCATGTAAGCTTCTCAACCAGTGGCACATTCTTTCATCTCGCAGACAGAAGTGTCAGAGCAATTCAAACTGACAACTAGCATGAGCCTAGATCAAACGAAATGCCGCTTAACAACATGCACTTTATGATGAAAGGTAATCATATTTGTTGGGAATGGAGAAGTCATTGTAAATAGTTAAAATCCTTCACAGTGTTGGCTCCTATATTTTATCATCCATGATCTCTTCCCCAAAATGATAATTCATTTTTTACGCATTATTTTTCATACTTTAAAAAAAAAAAATTGTTTACATATTGACTTCCTTGTAAAAAAGTATCGACTTATAGGCCAGCAGATACGGTCACTCCTGATGTCAACAGATATAATCTTCGATCTGAACTTAGTGGTGTTTTTTTTACAAGAACTAACGTGTACCCTATGGCTCATTTTATTACCCAGGTAATTATCAACGGGCAGGTACCCGAGTACCTGGGGACCCTTTGGCATCTTTAATGGTCATTTAAATTATCACCAAAGACTCCACTCTGGATGCTGTTCAGTGGAGACTAAACATTATAAGTATAGCTTAAGTTGTACAAGTTTTACTAAATTGGGCACCAATTTAAAAATTGCACAAAAACATATTGTTTACAATGTCTTCATGCACATTTTATACTTCAATTTAAAACTGAAAACAAGCTTACTGTAAACTTGTTGCTATATGACTCAAATATAAAGATTCACAAAAATGTCTTGAAATTTTCATGACTGTCCTGAACTTTTGGCCTTAGGATCATTGTCAGGCTGACCTCAGTATAACCATCTGAAACATGGTTATGCATAATGATATTTTTTCTACAAAGCACACAGTGAATATATCACACTAAAAATATTAAACACACACAAATAAATACATGTAAATATGAACTAGGGCTCAATGAACAACTGAAGAGTCAGCAGACACTCCTTGATGTTCATTATTAGTGATTATTGATTTCCACAGGAATACATCAGTATTTTATTAAACAAACAATACACTGTAAGTGAATAATATACAATAAATATGAACATATGAACATATATGCACACAAGTTACAATGGTATGCACAATATGCAAATCAAATAAATGTTTAATTGTGCAAAAAGGGACTCTTTGAATGTAGGACTTTGTGGGGACAAGAAAAATAAAGGCTTAATTTTTATTATCTATATTAGTTTTAATTTGGTTGCATGTTGGGGTTCAAAATACTCATGCTAAAAAGGAAAATTTAGTCAATTACCACAAGCTATTTCACTGCCATCTGGACTTGGGATTGGTTCTGATAATGGTCACAAAACAGTTTCAAAACTGATTCTCAACTTTCATCAAGCATTAAGTTTCACTCTGTAAGTTTATTATGACCAAATAGTGTCTTGAGTCTGACTGTCGCAGACAATGACATACAACAATGACACTGTTTAAGCCCTAATTAGCACAATTAATTGCTCAGACTTTTTACGATAATTTAGAAAAACTTCAGTAGCCCAAGGATGTTTGTATGGACTAAACCTTCACTTTAATGAAAAATACATCAAATGACTTGCCTTGTGTAGATGTATGATTTTAGTCCTCCAAAGTGCAAATTGAAGTCTTAAGAACATTTAAAATGTTCTTATCAACTTTCAATAAGTAATATAATTCAAACATAAAGGGACTAGTTCTGGTAGCATTTATGCATTTTTCATTATCTTTAGCAAAATATAATTTCAAGTTAACATTTTTCAATTTTCAACTCCTGTCAATATAGCATCAAAGATAAAATCCTCCAAAATATTCTGGTAAAATTCTAACCCTGCTTGCAAAGGATAGACCAGAAAAAGATAGTAAGGGGAGATAATCTACTGACCTTGAGCTCCCAACATGGTGGCTTTCACAGTTGATAGGATTTTTAATTGTGTGCCAATAGTGGGAATTCTCTCACAAACTTGGAGCAGGTTCTGAATTGAGATGTACAAACTTCATGAAAATATGCATTTACTGAGAACTGCAAAAAAATATGTACAAAAATGCATGGAAACTAGACTTCCATGTACAAGAAATTTACATAAAACAGTAAACTACTGGAAATTATATACTTTATAATGAATAATATTTAAATATTACAGACTTTATAATGAATAATATTTTCATTATTCAACTTCTTTACCCTGGAGTGAGACTCTTGCAAGAAGTGGGTATGCACCTGCATTCTAAATTGTGTGGAAAAGAGTGTGTGTGGAAAAGAGTGTGTGTGGAATATAGCTTGCAAAAGTAGAAAAAGGGGTGTTTTGTGAACTTTGAGTTCAATGTTATTCATGTTTTTCTTACTAAGAGAAGGGTTTGAAATAGTGTCATTCCAGGTCTGGTTCTTCTGAAATACTGCATGTTATACTCTTTCCAGTTATTTTGTATCTTATTGGCTATTCATCAAAAGGTAACTTTTAGGGGAGGTTGATTATTAAACATAACCATATTTGTGAAATAAAAATGGGATAATTTTTCAGCAAGGAAAGGTTTCTAAAATTCAAGGAAAAAGGGGGTTTTTTATTGGCAAAAAATCACAAATGGAGCATTTAAAAAAACCCCAACTAAATATGCACCAGTACTAGCTACTAGCAAGAGTGGCACCACAGTTCCCAACACTAAATTCACACAACTTTTTCTGTTCAGAAAGAGAGCAACTGACAACATCCAATGAAAAACGTTTATGTTTTGTGATAAAGGCAACATACCAGCCTCATTTTCTTGTCTGTGCACTCCGCAGCCAGTTTCTTGGCCAGCTTTGTTACCTCTTCAGATGCTTCTGCAATAGCTTTAGCTGTGGCTATCAGATCTTTCTTTGTGCCTCCATCACCCCTGTGGAAGACAAGAAAGCAAATATTATATGAATAATTTGCAATTCGACCATATAATGAAGAAATGATGAAAGGAAGTGGACGAGTTCAAAGTATGCATTATAGTGCTAATTTTCTCCTCTTTAAAACTTTACATGAGATACATGATCACACACTCATATTGGGTTCACTCATTCATTTTCCTGTTGCTAGCACTAAGTATGCAAATAAATATAAAGAAGAGTACTGCAAATGGTATAAAATATCCAACACCTGTCTTGTTTAGGTTCAAGGTGACCCTGAATTGACCTTTGAATCCTGAAATCATCAGGCTTCTTTATCTCATCAAGGCTGGCCTACCTGTGAAGTCTGGTGTAGGTATATTTCCATAGAACTCAAGTTATTATGCAAAAAAATTCTTCCTTTTGTCAGGTCACAGGGACCTTTATCTTTGACCTTAAATGTTAAATCAATAAGCTTCTAGCTATCATAAAGGGCAAAATATCTCCAAGTTATGGTGAAGGTATGTTTGGCAGAACTCAAGTTATTGGGTTCTATGCCTTCTCTCAGAGCAATCCATCTGCAAAATTTAGGCTTTGCTTTTGTGGGGATCAACACCATTTTTTTGCACATGATAGGCTATACATGATGGCCAGTATATCTGGTGGAGGATAAACCCGGGAAGACCCCAGCAAGAACCACTGACCAATAGGAAGCTGCTGGCAAGCTTTCTCACATATCCACATATCCACCAGGGCCCCTTGCAAAATTTAGTGAAGATATGTGAAACTAATTTGCTTTGGCTGGTCACAGTGACCTTGACCGCTGACTCCAATATCAATAGGGTTCTTTCTCCCTAATAGGATTACCCACCTGCAAAGTAGTTTTGTGAAACAAAACTCCAGTTACCATATGGAAACCAAATTATTAATGGATGAGCAGACAGATGGACAGACATTACATGCTCTGAATCCTGGCAATCTTATAAAAAGTAAAACTGAAATCTGGTAAAATCTACATAAACCTTAATCTACAAAACAGACAAAAATATATGACTCTTGGCATAAGTTTGGTGGCTATATAATATATGGGCAAAAGAAAATCAAAGGCAATATCAAATAAACATAAACGTTCATGTTGGCTATATTTGCATTTTTCTAACTTGGCTCAACAAGAAGGTCATCAAAGCAGTGCTAAAAAAAAGGTGACCTTGACCACAAGGTCAAAGATTGAGTGAGCATGTTGCAGAATAAACTGTCTTAACTTCACAATGATTCATTCATAGTTTGAAGAAAATCCATCAAGGGGTTTAGGAAATATAAGGAATAAAAAAATGTAACCAAACTTTCATTCAAATTTGCAAGGACTGTGAGTGACCTTGACCATATGATCAAAGGGGCAAGCAAATGTGTTGCAGAATGAATGATTTTAGCTTCATAATTCATCCTAAGTATGAACAAGAGTCCCTCACCGGGACTGACACTCTACTGACTGAAAAGAATTTCCAGGAATTCAAGATAAGATCATTTCTTCCTTTTAACTGCAGAATGTTCAAACAATCTTTGATATTCTTCAGCGATAACAAGATTTTCAAATTAGCTGCTGTGGATACTGGATGTCAACTTGGTACCATTTTGATTTAGGACCAACAAGGCATCAAAAGAAGTCTCCTGGTGGAAACTCCATGTTGATATGACTTTCTGTTTTGGAGGAGCAGCGATAATAAGATTTTCAAGACTGATGCCATGGTGGCCATTTTCAATATCAGATTGGCACCATTTCTCTTAAGTACCAAATAGACATCATAAGAAGTGTTTTGGTGAAAGCACAATGTCAATATGACCATTGTGGCAGTCATATTAGAAGTTGGATCAGCACCATTTTCATTTACGACCAACTAGACATCATAAGATGTCTCTGAGTGAAACCCCCTGCTGATATGATCATTTATTCAGGAGAAAAAGTGATAAGATTTTCAAGATGTCCACTGTGGCAGGCATATTGAATGTCTGAATGGCACCATTAGGACCAACTAGACATCATATGAAGTTGTTTTGTAAAAACCCAATGTTGATATGATCATCTATTCAGGAGGAGTAGTGATAAATATTTTCAAGATGGCCACTGTTGTGGCCGTATTGGACATCAGATCGACACCATTTTTAGTTTGGAAAAATTATACATCATAAGAAGTCTTCTGATGAAAACCTCATGGCAATATTACTTTTCATTCAGGGGGGCTAGCAATAAAAAAAAATTCAAGATGGCCACTGTGGCAGCCATATCGGATATCAGATTGGCATCATTTTCAATAAGGACCAACTAGACATCATAAGAAGTCTTCTGGTGAAAACCCATGTCAATATGACTTTCTATTCAGGAGAAGCAGTGATAACAAGATTTTCATGATGGCTGCTGTGGTGGCCATATTGGACATCAGATCGACACCATTTTCATTTAGGCCCAACTAGACATCATAAATGGTCTTTTAGTGAAAACCCCATGCTGATATGATAATCAAATCAGGCGGAGCAGCGTTAACAAGATTTTCAAGATGACCACTAAGGTGGCCATATTGGATGTCCAAGCATCACTATTTCATTTAGGACCAACTAGACAATGGGATGAATGTGTGTGTAAAGTTTCATGGCAATCCTCTAAGTAGTTTAGGAGAAGTAGCGATAACAAACTTGTGCTAATGGTTGAATGGAAGGACAATAGATCATCCCATAAGCTCTTCTAGTCTATGAACAGTAGAGCTAACAAAAACCATCAAGAGTTTTAGGAAATATAAGTAATGAAAAACTTCAATCAAAACATTAAAGCAAATTTTCTATGACTGTGACCTGAACTCCAAGGTCAAAGGGGCAAGCATGCATGTCACAGAATGAATTACCTTCATAATGATTCATCCAAAGTACATGTATTAAGAAAATCTATCAGGGGATTTACATAATATATAAGCAAATGAAAAAAATGTCTTAATGCAAATGTTCTATGACAGTGACATATTGGAAGTGAATCTGTCCTAGAATTAATGGTCTTAGTTTCATAATCATTCATTCCAAGTATGATGAAACTCTCTCAAGGGTTTAGGAAATATTAGCTAATGAAACAAACTTGAACCAAAACCTTAATGCAAAATTTCCATGATCAATCATGATGCAACATGTTAGCTAATGAAAAAACTTGAACCAAAACTTTAATGCCAAATTTCCATGATCTATCATGATGCAACAGTACATCATGCCATACTATGTATTCAATGCATGATTTAGTCATAAAATGAATTAGAACAAGATTTCACTTTAAACATAACTTCATTCACTTTAATTTTGTGAAAAACAATTTAAATAAATGTGGGTATATAATAAATAAATTATAGTAATTGTACTGTCAGATGTTGTGGTCCCACCTGATGTATATGGGGGTCGCAAGCTTGCCCTGTTGTACTTTGGTCTCAAGTACAATATCCACTAGTACTTTGGTCTCAAGTACAATATCCACTAGTACATTGGTCTCAAGTACAATATCCACTAGTACTTTGGTCTCAAGTAGAATATCCACTAGTACATTGGTCTCAAGTACAATATCCACTAGTACTTTGGTCTCAAATACAATATCCACTAGTACTTTGGTCTCAAGTACAATATCCACTAGTACATTGGTCTCAAGTACAATATCCACTAGTACTTTGGTCTCAAGTATAATATCCACACTATAATTTATAATTACAGGGACCCTGATCTCAAGCATGTCAAAGAATGAATCATCTTAGCTTCATTAGGATTCATGCCATGTATGATGATAATCTATCACGGGTCAAATATATAAAAGTATATGAAAACCCTGAACCAAAACCTGAAGAAACTGCTGATGCCGCAGATGCCAGTGTTGCCAGAAAGTGACTGCTATATTTTGCTTCCCACTAACATGGACTCGACAATAAAAAATGAGATGACCAATAATAATTTTTTGGATGGTGGTTTTAATTTCATAGAATAGATTAAACCAACCTTGTTGGTATAGATACTTACCGCACCAGCTGACTGAGTTTGGCCATCAGCAGAGCCATTCTTTTAGCGGCCTGGATAATCTCATTGTCCTTACTGGACCACTGCTTGGCCTCCATGTGCAGGGCATGTGCTGCCATCTACAGGGAGCAAACAAATGTTTTTCTCATAAAACCAATGACAGTTAAAAACAGAGAATGTTGCAGGAAGAAATTACAACTCAAAAGAAAGCTGCATTGTCCCCATGTTTTTCTAAATTACAGTAAATTCAGTTATTGTCAATGGGATCAAATCTTATGGTTTGTATAAACTGACATTCTTGTTGGTATTTAAAATACTTAAAATTTTGGATGCACCTTTGACGGGGAAAAAAGTGGACTTATTGTTTTCACTGATGGCATCATCGTTCAAAGGGTCTTTAAGTCTGCAGTTTGCAACAACCATCTAATTCACCAAAAATTTTTACTCCACAAATAATAGTGAATTCTCATTATTTTTTACTTCCATCCCATCTCCACCTCAAGGGAGGCAATCCAAATTCTGTGACATCTGACAACCAACCATGATCATATATGATGACAAACATATAATGTTCTTATTACCATATATACTTGTTTATAATTTGAGTCCAACTGCAAACAGTACAGACCAAGATCTGCCGTCACATAATGTGCCAGCAGATCTGGGTCTATGCAGTTTGTTAGGAGTAATCAGTAGAACAAAAAACATAGACCCTGATCTGCCAGTGCATTTGTATGTGTGGATCTCACTCATCATCAATATTATCCAAGATCTTGATGATTTAAACCTATTTACCAAGTTTGGTCAAAACTGGATCAGAAATACAGTTTCTATATTGGGGACAAGCTCAGTCAATCACATGCAAGATCACCTCATCAATATTTGTGGATCCTGTACATTGTCAAAGCCCATATTTGAAGTCTGATCAAAATCACATAAAAAATATGACTTCTAGAGTGGTAACAAACTAAGCCAATCAGATACAAGATTACCTCATAAATATGCATGGATCTTGCTCATTATCAAACTCATCCAAAACCTTGGCGATACAAGCATATATTCCAAGTTTAATAAAAATCAGATCAGAAATACATCCAATCACAAGCAAGATCACCTCATTACTATGTGTGGATCTCACTCATTATCACTCATCCAAGATCTTGGTGATAAAAGCATATATATTCCAAGTTTGATCAAAATTGGATAAAAAATGTGGCATCTAGAGTGGAAACTAGGTCAGCCAATCAGATGCAGGATTACCTCATTAATATGTGTGGATCTCACTCATTATCGAACCCATCCAAGATCTTTACGACATAAGCACAAATTTCAAGTTTATCCTTAACTAGATCTGAAATATGACTTCCATAGTGGTAACAAGCTCAGCCAATCAGATGCAAGATCACCTTATTAATATGTGTGTATCTCACTCATTATCGAACTTGTCCAAGATCTTGATGATATAAGCATATATTTCAAGTTTGATCGTAATTAGATCAGAAATACTGCCTCCAGAGTGATAACAAGCTCAGCCAATTAGATGCAAGATCACCTCATCACTATGCATGGATCTCGTTCATTAGTGAAATCATCCAAGATCTTAAAGATATAAGCATATACTGCAAGTATGATCAAAACTGGATCAGAAATAGAGTGGTAACAAGGTCAGCCAATTAGATGCAGACCACCTCATTAATATGCATGGATCTCACTCATTACTGAACGTGTCTGAGATTTTGATGATATAAGCCCAAATTCAAAGTTTGATAAAAATCAGATCAGAAATAAGGACTCCAGAGTGGGAGGAAGCAATTGTTATGGATGGACAACACACGATGGATGGACCAAACACTATGCACCACTCATACAAGATCATACCATTAGCTCACTTGACCTTATAGCCAGGTGAGCTAAAAAAAACTGTATGTCAGAATGCTACCAAGTGCTTTCATTTTTTACTTTGCAACCTAGAAATGAAAAAAATCTGACATAAATTTGCAAAACTTGAATTTTACAAAGTCAATATAAAGCAGATCTCTGACTGAAACTGACAAATAAAAAAATGTACACATGCTGATCTTGTTTCCAACACCAGAATTACCACACATATATTTCTCTGGAACTAAAACATAACCCATAAATCTAAGGCAATTTTTTCACTGAGGGTTGACTTTATTTCTACAGTCACCTAAAGCCAATTTCTCCGATTTGTGGGTAACAAGCAATTATGAATAATTTCTGACTATTACAGTAAGTTACTATCATAACAGAACCCTTAAAGTTAATATGCAAATCAGTTAGGGAAGAAATGCCTTTGGAGATAAATTGGACATATATTTATTGCTATTGGGTTTGACAATCATTACAATTTAAATTTTTTATTATTTCCTTATCACTGTGTTAATTGTAGCAAAGTAAAAATTAAGACTGAAAACTTTCCACAAAAGCTTTTCACTCACTTCAAATCTATACCTGTTGTACCATCTGATTCTGTCCATCATTTGAAACATGATATTTTGAAGCAAGCCATCATATTATGTGGTCAACATAAGTGGCTTTTCAATTAATTTGAAATATTTAGATTGAAATATTCAGCATATTGTCTGTGTAAAATATGCACCCAACTATGGTTTGTATTGATTTAGATCTGTTGTTACATAATAAGTGAGAAGATCTGGGTTTACACAGTACATTTGAAAACATGTATAACAAACAGCATCAACACTCATCTGCTGGTACATTATGTGATGGCAGATCTAGGACTATGCAGTTCTCAGTTGGAAACAGTTTATAAGGTACTCTCTCATTATAACACTGTTCAAGAGTGCTGTAAAAGTGTACCGTGTTATAAATGAGGTTATATTCTTATACTGACATACATTGCACATAGGATTACTATTACACAATACCATGGCATTCATGACTATATCTGCCTTATAATAAGAAGTGTGTTTGACTGAGGTCCTTATACTGAGTGACCACTGTACATTGACACATATGGAACAAATATACCTAGCCATACATAATCAGCAGCATCAGCACTATTTCTTTTGTAAGTACTGTATATACTCATGTATAACCCGATACCAACCCAAATCTGCCGTCGCATAATGTGCAGACAGATCTGGGTCTATGCAGTTTGTAAGGACTTATCAGTAGAACAAACAACATAGACTCTGATCTGCTGGCGGATTATGTGATGGCAGATCAGGGTCTATGCTGTTTGCATTTGGACCCGGAATATAGGTGAGTATATATGGTAATTACTTTGTGAATTTTTTTAAAAATAAACTATATTTTCTTGACAGTTACATACCTACCTCATTTCTAAAAATATAAAGATGAGCTTTCATCTTTGGTGTAAACAAATGGTTGGAAGTATTTCCATGAACAAACTTTACGCTTTTACAAAGCTCAACTTAAGAGGCCTCAATAATAACAGTTAGTCAAATCAGATTTCAGAGATTTCAATTGACATATTTTGTACAGTTATATTATGTGGCATAAACAAATATACCCAATAATGGACACTATGATAAAAGATTGTGTGATATTCATTGGTAGTATGAATTTTGTAAACAAAACTGGCCGGAGTGCTGTATGTGACCATATTCTGCAACCCCCTACAATATGATGATATTGTAGAAATGATAATATTGATTCAATACTCTTTTCTTTTTAAATAGATGATATGAAGTACAAGGGATCCTATTTTCAGTGAACTTTAGGGACCAGTTAAATTTGTTTCAACATAATTTCATAACAAAAAACAGGAAAAATAAATATACTGAGCAATTATTCAGATGTTAACCAGTACAGTGGTTCCTTGCTATAGTGCTGTTAAGGGACACCATAACCATGTACCGTGATATGTAACATAGGGATGGTCACCTTTCACTGGGGTATACAGAAAAATAGAATCCAACCAGTATGATTGAATTTCATGAGTATACCCATCTTATATCAGGGACCATGTTATACTATGATGGCATTTCATTAGTATACCCATGTTATATCAGGGACCATGTTATACTATGATGGCATTTCATGAGTATACCCATGTTATATCAGGGAACATGTTATACTATGATGGCATTTCATTAGTATACCCATGTTATATCAGGGACCATGTTATACTATGATGGCATTCCATGAGTATACCTATGTTATATCAGGGACCATGTTATACTGACAGAGGTGCTTTATAGTGAGAAACCACTGTACTTTGGTATCTGAAAATTATTTGAATCTGAGTTCATCACCAATAGGTTCCACTGATTTATAAAACTGTGAAATGGCAGACTTAGAATGCTGTAGCAAGAAGCTATGAAGAAATGGATTTTTTTGTAGTGATATTAAATAACTATATACAGTAAAGATTGTGTATTACATTCCTGGATAAAACGTTTTCTCTGTTAGAACATTAAAGTTTAATTTCCCCAGCCGGATTCCCAATTACTATATATTCAAAAGGCTTTATTATATAGTTCCTTTGTTGCAATGTTTACTTGGTTACTGCATTTGATTTGTGCGGTCCGTCAGAGAAAAATAGCTCATTTTTAGTTTTATCACCTAATGCACTGAAGCCGGGTAAACAATGACAATCATTTAAATAACAAAGGTGTGACAATCACACCGCATTCATAATCGGTAATTTAGCATCATGGTTTGCTGGTTCAATGCAATTAAAACAAGAAAAGAAATGTTTTTGTTTTGTACTTTTGTGATGTTTTCATAGATTGTGTTGCAAACTGTTTGTTAAGGCAAGGTTTAGTGAGCAAACAGTCTTCATTACCAGTGATAGCAATGATGATGATGACATTCCTCTTGCTACAGTGCGTGACACATTACGCCTACTTGGATCTGGTAACGAGGATGTTGATTTATTGAATTATGTTAATTCTTATAGTGACACTGTCACATCTGCGATACCAACAATTGAAGATATTGTTTGTGAAATTAGTGATCGCCTGGAAGCAATCAATGTTTTTGATACTGGAAGTGACGAGGACAACAAACGCTTTAACATAAAAGTGATTTTTATGATTCACTGGCTGGTACATGTACTTGTTGACACTGTCAGTAGATGGTAAAACTTACTGGTTTATCGTTTTTTCATTTTTTACATAACATGTATTTTTACAATTGTATGTCATTTGAAAATTCAATTATCATTACATGTGAGTTCAAACAGATTTTTCTAACAGTAATTGTGCCAGTATAAATCCTTTACTACATGTGTGTCCAATATCACTGACATGGACATGTACATTAACATTTGCAAAAACAAACGATCAATTTGGAATGAACGTTTCTCAGTTACCACATTATAAAAATTTCAGTCCCCTGTGAAATGTTACTGTAATTTAAAGTAAATAATGATAAATAAAACAATAACTGTTTCAAATTACAGTATTAGCCCCAATCATCTAAACTCCATATAAGAATTATATATGTACAACATACCCATTAAATCTTACATGGTTGACCTGGCATTTGATATGGATGTTCAATCTGTGTTTCACACAACCACAATGTAACTTTTAGGTGTTTCCACTAAGTCTGCAAATTGATTATCTTAGATGAACTGAACTGAACTTTTATAAATCCCAATTTGTTTTGAACTGCATTCACACTGTATAGCTAAAAATATTTGGAGGTCATAAAAGAGGTATGGACTCTGTGTAATATGTAATAGAACCACATTCATGTTTCAATCCGTGCTGGGGTGATCTTTGTATATCCCTAAACCATATCAAACTCCTTCTTTCTGCTGACTTTAAACAGTACATAAATGTAGTTTATGTATTTATTGCAACCAACTGCATTTCCATGAAACTAATATGATTCGCTAAACAATTCTTCTGTGACTGTACAAAATCAGAGTTTCTAGTTTCTAAACCATTTAATTGTCCCCTGATTTCTTCAAATAACTGAGTTTCTAATGTACATATAAATATATAAATAAACAAATGTCCATTTTAATAGAAGGAAATGTCTGTGCATAATTCACTGCTTCTGGTTTAGCAAACTAAGTGTGGCACAGAAATGCAGAATGGTTTTGTTATTCGCACTTGTAATTTTGTGTGGACTTGTATTCCCTTATGTATGGTAAATCAGACTGTTTTTAACTGACATACAAAACAATACAGGTGTAAATAACAGGGGTCAGTGCAAAACAACAATACAGAAACATTAATCTGTTCATCTACAATAATGAAATACAGTTAAGATCTGAACATATCAACATGCCAACCCAAACTTAGCTTTAATTTTTGCAACACATTTATTTTACTTCTTTAATAAGAATACAAAGACTAGGGTCTAATTTGCATTCTAGATGGCAACTCTATGTAATATTACAATAGCCTAAATACAGTAGCTAAATAAAAGTCAGTAACTTATCTATGGAATTATTGCAGAATTTGAAATGCCTTATCCTAGACAAAATAATATATAAAACAATAGAGAAAGACAAAACTCTTTTCATCAATTGTTTTGCAATTCTTTTTATCAAAGACTGTGTTAATACACCAATCTAACAATTAATGGCTTCATTGTGTAATTCTTCTGAATTACAAGTGAGTTTATTTTCGCACCACTATAGTATAGGACGCAGAGTTGCAAGTTCACTTTCAGGAGGAAATCCACATAGCTGAGATTACATTAATGAACCAGGTTGCATGAAAGACCTTTTTCTTTGACACCTGTGAGTTAAGGTCTTTTTTATTAACATTCCATACCAACTAACACATCTGTTTTGATACAGAAAAATTATTGACTTCTGATTAATTAAATGTATTTGCTTTGATATAGTGGAGTATTTCAGCCATTTGGAATAAAAGCAAAGACTATTTCTAGAGATGATATAAGAATTTTGTTGATTCCCCTGAGGTAAAATTTATAACTGAAGTAGAAACACATATTTACTAAACTGTTGTCAGATTTTTAGAAAATCAAGTTATTTCCATTGTAGTCTGCAAAAGCAAACATCACTGAGTGTGAAGTACGTGTATATCTGTATAAGTTTGGTCGATTTATTTGTTTGGTGTTTAATGGTACACCAACATAAGAAAGGCTATACAGCATCGAGTGCTGAGGCAATGGGTGTAGAGTACCTTGCCCTAAGATACACCACAATAGCCAACCCATGTCTGATCTGGGCAGGATTCAAACCTGCAACCTTTGGCTTGTCGAGTCTAGCACAGTAACCACTGTGGTTACCAAGAAGTTTGGTTGAAATTCAGTACCTACCATGATGGGCTGGTTTTCCTGAGGTATGGGGAAAGCTGCTTCATCTTCATCATCAGTCTCTGGGGGTGGGGGACGGGGTGGGGTTGTGTCTGAGGGTGGGGGTGGTCTAGGAGGGGCATCTGAAATGACAAACCGAACAATCACCTTAGCAATCATGACAAGCCACAGGTTAGAATGTGTCTTTTGGCAAAGATACTATTCTGAACAAGGAAGAACAGATTTTTAATTGAACTGCTACTTCTCTCGGGAAAGAGATTTTAATGCAAAAGTTTTGCATATATTTTAAAAACAAACTTTCATAATCATGTGAAATAATGAACTTGGCTGCAGACATTCTCTGAGATAATTTCTATTTCTCGGCTCTGTTGTCTTTGCTGTGTGTACTGTGACATACTTAAGCAACCACATAACAACTTTTCTTTGCTTATGATTATGATGTGCCATAAACGGTACATCATACACATACCCCATGTTTAATAGTCCTCTATGTAGGCACTAGAAGGGCATGGTTGATGCTGGAGAGTAATGACCAATGGGTCTGAATAACCTTGACCTTTGGTCAAGGTATGCAGTCTTGAACTAACTTTACTTTGCAGAAACCATTATTTTCTTATTAGACATACCATGACCTTGACCACTGACCTTTAGAGACCAAAATCTATAAGTTTCTTTCTTACCATAAGTGCAAGCCATCCACAAACTTTGGTCAGGCTACATGGTCTAGAATTAAAG